>CANTFL010001151.1:0-27159 GCA_947650285.1 Hyaloperonospora brassicae | reverse complement strand
ACCTTACCAAACATTTTCTCTGTACTGAAGTCCTTTGAGCAGCAATCGGGTTCATTTCAATCACTCATCAACTTCGTTTCAAGCACTCAAGTCTGCTCCATGACATCTCCTACGCGTTTTCCCACCTCACCAGTTCCCTCGAAATGTTCGACCGTGCCTCTGTCTCCGGATCGCGATATATCACCCAAATCGTCCGATCAAGGAGAGCATAATACCATTGTGACGGATCGGCAGGGGTCCCCAGGTCATCGCGATCCGGCTGGATCGACACCTATCCCCATGGGATCACCAGATCGACGACCGGCGGCGTCTGCGTCTCTTGGCCCAGACTCGCCGGCTGGATCGCCAGCTCATGGAAGGCATACTGCCCGGCCCCATATCAACTCGGGTCTCCAAACCACCCCGACCAGGCCTGATCGCTATCGATCATCATGGGATCTTCAGACCACCCGCCTGTGCCGATCTCGCTTCCCGCATCTCCAGCGATCCTTGGTGCGTTTAGATACGATACCCTGGCCACTAGTGCGTCTAGTGGTGCGTCCGCTTTAACCGTGGACATCATTGGTCACGATCTAAGAGTTTCTGCAGACGATGTTCGTTCAACGTTGGCTACGATATCCTATTCATGGGATCGCGAGGCCACCTTCTGCAGCCAATTCCATACCATTCACGCTCTTCATCAGTCGTATCGAGAAGCTGTTGCGCGGGGAGACCGCTTGTAAGACGAGATTCATTCTCCGTATATATCGGCCTCCCCATTCTTATCCTTTGTCCAGCGTCGATATGACTTAATGCAAGGTCTCTACGTCAACGCAGTGCATTCTTTGATGACTGTAGACGAGATTTTCGAATGCATCGATATCAATCAGCGCAGATTCTTCGGCTGCGCGGAATGTTACGTGACAGATATGAGGATCGAGGCAACTTGGAACAACGGGTAAAAACCTTGTCGATTTAATCCATTCGCCTTAATTCGAGCGCGATACTCTCCGACAGCAGCGTGACCAGCTGTCCTTCGACAGTTATTTCCTCAACAGGGAAACTTTGCTGTTATCTATTTAACTCCTTTGGAAGGTCAGCTGACACATTCACAATTGGAGAATGTTAACCTCCGTCGTCAGCTAGCGGATCATCTCCCAGTATAAGACCACTTAAAGTTGGCAGATCAAGATCGAGATCGGGATATACCAGAACACCTGAATCTTCTCCACACCATCAATATTGCCATACTCGGGTCCCATTCACCTGCGTCACCCACTCGGTAGACCTTTAAGAGTACCACTCTGGCCAGATCGGCACCTTCTTCTGTTGCCCAGAGGCCGCGGTCTCCTGCCCGTAAATCTCGCCCGAGATCGTCTGCCCCACCAGCCAAGCGTCATCGCCTTCCGCCGAGATCCCAGTCCGGGAATTCATCCGCCATCCGATCAGGCTCTCTCGTACTATCGTTGAACCCTTCAGCACCTTCCAAAATACTCCCAAGATTGACCCCCCCCTGCGCCCTTACCCGAGTCTTCGACCCCTTCGTCTCCTTCCTCGAATTCTAGGACCGGGTCGTGCAGTGGAAAATCGTCCGATTCTGGCTCTAGCTCGGACGAATTAATCTCGATTTTTATTGTCTCCATCGAAATAGGCCGCTCGTCGTTAGACGAGATCGGATATCCGATCCGCCACTCCCGACCCCTCTTAAGCTGCTCCGACTGATTCCCCTTCATCCGTGACAACCGAAATTGACCAAGATCTTTCGCGTCCGCCCCCATCCAGCGATCCGAAGCCTCGTTATTTCTCCTACTCGACTACTACAGCCACGACTGCTCCCGTGAATGACTTTAGGATGATGATGACTCTGGAGATGTGGATGTGTCAATGCCGGAAGAAACACTCAGCGAGATCAGTTCGCGTAATTTGCCTCACGGATCCACCGCACATTCAGCCCGCCATTTGTCCGGCAGCGACTGCAGTATCGTCATTCCGGCGCGCCAAGTGGCTAACAGAGTTCATCGCTCCTGTTGATTTCAGCGACCTTCCGCCACTCCAGCTACCAAGGGATCGATGGATTCCAAATTATCAGGCACCTTCCCATCGGATCGCTGCCGAGATCGCTCCTTGGTCAGTCTCACGGATCGCGATAATTTGTGTGAGGACTTCGTCCATCCAGCTGCTGTTCCACAATTACTCCAAGCCCAAGTATTTTCTATTCATCTTCCACACTCACGGACGGGCTCCGCCTACTGGGACTTGGGCATCTGGGCTGATCTTGCGGCAACACATAGAGGCTCTGTATACTACAGCCCCTTGGGATAATATTGTGATTCCCGTAAACTCAATATCGTTCTTCATTACTGGATGGTATCGCGACATGAGTACTCGCTACCTGGAGCTTGATGTCCACTCATCGACAAGCTCTGTGGAAGTCCACCCATGCCTTCCCGATCTCCCCGGCTCAACGGCGATATGAACAGTTCATGCAAGCGTTTTAGCGTCAACGAAAACAGCGCCGATCTCGCTTTGGAGCGCGTTGGAAGAACTTCTTCAAGATGATACTCAGCGGCATGATTGCTGGCCACTGCGATCTTGACATCTTGCTCGATCCCTTCTTCATGCATTACCTGCGCCCCCATTAAGAGCGAGTTTGGTATCCAGGGTTAGGACATTCTGACGATCCAGAAGACCTGCTAGAGGCGTTCGACATGGCAGACCAAAGAGGATCCTTGGCGTAACCAGTTCCGTAACGCCTACTAGGATCACCCTGGATCGCGGATCCCTCGTCTACAGGACAAGTTCAAGCCTGCTCTATTATCTTAGTCCAAGATTGATGTCCCAGACCGATCGTTATTCGTAATTGTGTATTGTTTCATCGATTCCATTGGTAAATTATTATCTTAAACCTTCACAACTTCGATTCTCCCTCGACCTCCATCATTCAGTAAGATAATTTATTTGACTGTCTCCATACTCACACACGTAGCTCCATCCATCAGCATGTACTACCTCCTAGCACACCTTGCCACCCCATCCATCTGCATATGCTGCCATCCACATATCTCCCAACCGTTAAACTCGTCCACTTCCTTCGTGAGACTCATCGCTTCGAAACGGTTCTGGCTCATTCGCTCCGCTCAAACTCGTGCAAGATATATCCACAACTCAGATGGCCTCATTCAACGTAAAATGGTCTTTCGGCCGCTCTGGGAACGTCTTAACTCAATTTAGCTTTGATAGATGTACAATCGGAAATAGTCGATATGAGGTCCCTGCGATCTCCAAGTTCACAGCGTGATCTCCACACATATCCGTAACCCGGAATGGACCATGCCATATATGAGCTAGCTTCTTCGCATATCCTTCCTTGACTAGATTCAAGTATAGCCAAACTTGTGTCCCCACTATAATCTCATGTTGCTCCAGGTCTTCATTGTGTCGATCTGCTCTTTCTTGGATCGCGGCTCGTAAGTTGATCGTTCACCGCAGATCGAGCCCGCTGATATTGTCTTCGAATGTTGAATCTCCACCTTTTCGAATCGCGATCTCTTTGGTTCTCGTATTCCCCACTGACAACATAACTTCCAACGTCGATCCCAAATTCAGATGAATGAATCAAATAGAATGGAATGTCCCCTCGGATCCGATCTTGTGCGGTGTTAATTGAAAAGGTGAGACGTTCAGCACATTCATTTCAGTCTCGTTGGTCGACATCGGCAACTTACATCTTAAGCGACCGCATTAAAGTTTGCACCATTCGTTCGGCCGTTTCATTTGTTTGTGGTCGGTAGGTCATGGTTGCACGCTGTTTTTGTCCTACGATCTGGCTGAAAGATCGGAAGATGTCGGACATAAATCCCGGCTCTCGATCATACCTGATAGCTTCGCTAGCTCCGAAGCTTCGGAACACGCATTCTTCGTAATTTTCTGCGACCGTTTGTGCGGTCCGTGACGAGCTAGTTTTCTCGATCACATACCCGGAGAAGAGACCGACCCAATAAGTAGCTCTGTATATCTCTTAAACGACTTGGGCAACGACGTTATATGATCCATCGCAATAATCTGAAATGGATAGGTCGCTTGTAAATTGCCAGGCGATCTCCCATCAATTGTAGGACGCCCCTTTCCGGTCTCACAATCGGTGCATTCGCCCACATATCGTTTCACACTTCGATTTATCCCTCTCCAGTGAAATCGGGATCTGATGCTCTGATAGGTCCTGCCAATTCCTTGATGGCCTCCTTTCAGACTAGCGTGGTAATGGTGCAAAAATGCCTGTTGCAACGTCTCTGGGATCACCAGACGCATCAAACCATCGCAATCTTCTGTCTCTCTCTTCGCCATAGGTCAGAAGAAAAGCAGGTCGTTCTCGTCGGTCTCGTACTCTGGCGCCAGTTTCGCGCACATTCTTCACTTCTCCCGCGTCCAGACTAGATACATCGCCATTCATTTATTTCTTAAGATTGACAATCCAACGCTCCTCATCTTAAGCTTGGCCAATTAGTCCAATTCTAATGCTCTGCACCATCTCCTCCTGTTACACTTCGGGCTGATGGCGTCTCCTTTCGGCCGATATCGTGATCGCAGTTATTCGAGCAAGATGAATCGTCTGTTTGGGTTTCAACAATATGTTTAGGCGGTTCAGCGTAATCAGATCTCGCCGATCTTCTTCAGCTACAATAGTTCTTCCTTTTTTGTTCTGCAATGCTGTGCTTGCTCGTCGATCTGTACTTTGGTTCCAATCTCGCTTCATATGCAAAAACTCATGACCCGGCCAAGATCGCAATTTCTACAACGCGGTATGTATCAGAAGTTTCAGGCCCGGTGCTTTGCAGTCGATCTCACTGCGCATCTGTCTGATCACCAAATTGGAGTCTCCACAAAAATCACTCGTCCCCTGTCCAGATCGGCGAGCAAATCGAAGCATAACAGCAAGCCATTATACTCCGCTTCGTTCATGGTCAGATCGAGAGCATATCTGTACTCTGCCGCCACGATCATCCACTCAGGCAACTTCCATATCACGGCAATGTACGAACCTCCTTTCTCCTTCATCCTCGCCAATCCTTCGAAACTAGCCACTAGCAGTTCCTCATCCGCTTCTACCGTGGAAGGTGGCATTGAAATCTTTAGTCTGCAGTCAGTTCGCGGGGAGATTGCGATCATCATCTCTTCTACCTCTTCTCTCGGAGTGATACTCGCTGCTAACATGCCCAAGATCTCCTCCTCTCCTTTTTCGCATTTATTCACCCCCATAGTCCATTTTGACAGCAAATCCGCCCACCGCCCTAATCTACCGTTCAGCTCTCGAGATTGCATCAACCACGCTAACGTGGAATGTCGGGCCAGCACAGTGATCTCCCGTGGGGCTAGTGTAGTGTAGCATACGTCCAAAACACGAAGTAACTCAAGCACCTCCCTTTCCACCGCCCCGTAGTTAAGCTCATTGGGCTTCAAAGTGCAGCTAGTGAACGCCACCGGATGATACACAATGTCATACGCCTGAATTAGGGCCGCTGAGACACGCTACTTACTAGCGTAGACTACGATCACGGGAGGTCGATCTGGGTCGAAATGTTTAAGCATGGGGGCTGTAGCTATCTTAGCCTTCAGCAGAGTGGAAGCAACCTTGGATTTCTTCCATCGATCCTCGTTCAACCATTCGTCTCCTGATGCGAGTTGAGATCGGCCAATCTCGAAGAAATCTGATTCCTTTAGCTCGTACAACACCGCGGCGTACACCGCAAAATCCTCAATAAATGGCGGTAGAAATTCAAGCTCCCGAGAAATTATTGCATAGCTCGCAGCGTGCTAGGGAAAGGGATGTTGACCAACGACTCCAACCTCATTATTAAAACCTCTAGACCGTCCATTGACACTCGATGTCCGAAATAATCGACCTTACGGCACCCCCGAAAACTTTTGTAAAACTTATCGACAGATTCCACTTATCGAAAGCTTCCAACATTCGTTCTACTTTTGCGTACAAAGATTCCCATGACGTGGCCTGTATAAGGATATCGTCAGTATAAGATCGTCGTCCCAGTATGGAGGGTCGTCGATCTGTTCTAGGTTCTCCATCTTTAAATACATCGATCTGGCTGTCCGAATCTGAGCTCTGACCGATCTTGAGATACCCATACAGCGCACTGTCAACAAGACGTTAGTAGATCTGGGGTGCATTCTTAAGTCCAAAAGTCATTCGTAGCCGCTCGAAAAGGCCGAACTGCTTGACAAATGCTGAGATCAGTTTCGCGCGCTCCGTTAATTTCACGACCCATAATCCACTGGTCATATCTAACGAGCAGTACCACATAGCCTTATCTAAATTCTCCTGCAGATCGCTGATCAGCGGACTGGGGTAAACCATCAGTCGCGTCAGCTGATTCACTCTTCGATAATCAATACAAAGGCGAATATCCACTCCATTCTTCTTGATGATCACCACTATCGGAGACGCTCAAGGCGACTTGAATAGCTGAATAATCTTGGCCACTAGTAACCCTTTGATGAGCTCCGACAACTTCTCCCTGTATTTGGACGCGACCGGGCGGACTCTCTGTTCTATCAATGCGGCCCCACCGACATCGATATCACAAATCGCACCTCGTGCTGCTGGTGGAAGAGCATTGCCCTTCCCCATAAGGAGGTGACGGCTCTTTCAAATCAACGATCTGAGTTATTGTTGATCTGTGGTGAAAAGGACGTTGGATTCGCCGATCTGGATATCATCAATTGTAACTTCTTCCGTAGTTGTCGACATCTCTGGAAACACCGCCATGTGCTGTTCGATATCTTTAGCAAACAAATCTCCACTCTCGTGATAGTAGACTGGTGCTTCTGCGATCTCAGTTTCATCGACTTTGGGCCACTTCTCCTCTTTAGACTCTCTCTTCTCCTCATAATAATATCAGTCTGATTTGTTGTTGTTCGGATCTGCATCCAATGGAGACCGTCTACTACCATGACCTTCTTGTCCGATCTCGTGATCCCTTTTTGTAGCACACTGGGCTCCGATCTCATGGTTGTTATCCACGGGCAAAAGATTTACTTCATCCAGTGAAGTCTATCCAACTCCGTTGATCCTTCCTACCCCCGTAACCACGGTATCTGTCCTTTGCCAATTCTCGTCCTCAGCCTGTTGCGTTACCATAGAGATCGCTATAGATATATATTTTAGCGGATCTTCCGGTCGCTTCATGATACGTTTAGGGACGAAGTATTTGGGGCGATCTACCAATGATCCGATCTGCTCCTCTGGAAGTTCATTCACGCAATCTGTCGTAGCTTCATACGCTAGCGTTTGCCACTCTTTGCACTTCCCCGATCCGACCGTCACATAACCTTGAGTCCGAGGTGTCATATCGCCTTCCGTCCAGAAGCCCAGTATAGAGTGGGTGAGCAATATGATCTCGTGGTCGCCAATGTTGGTCATCTGCAAATATTTTGTCTTACCCCACCCTGAGACCACTGTGGGGACCCAATCTGGTCCTTTAGTGACCCACAACTTCATCCGGGCCCCACCAATTCCAATATACACTTCTCTTGACTCTTTGACCGGGATCACCACATGTTGGTCCCTCGCCGTTAAATGCTAGATCTTAGATCCGTATGCGAGACGACGTCCTGCGAGATGAATGCGAAATTCTTCCGGTAGGCATAACGCACCGTCAGCTAGATCGAGCCGCACTCCTGCAGGCACCATTAAGTCCATTCCCAAAATCGCATCTTGTCCCGCCCGATCGCCCACCCACACATTTCAATAATATACCAGCGATCCCGCGAGGGTTATTTTAATCTTGGTACGTCCTATCGTCATATACGGAGTTTCTCCGATCCCGATACACTCTTGTCGCTGACTTTTTTCAATAATGCAATCAACCTTACGAGCAAAGGCTGTGTCAATAATCGACATTTCTGCACCAGAATCAAATAGCAGAGTAGCTTTCACGTTGTTGATCTTACCGACAGCCTTCTCCTGCTATATTTTTTCCGGGCGAATAATGCTTCCAGTACCCGCGAGATTCACTATAAGCGAGCTCAATCTCCATAGTTGGTTCGGATCGCGAATACTCGTCGATCCTCTTCAGACTGGAGACAGAGGAAACACGTTTAGACTTCGAACGACGTATATTTAGCTCCATAACTTTGTTATGCTTACTCTCGCGATCTGTCTTCTATTTTTTTCAGGTATGCGATAATGCAGAGCCCAGAACGCTCGGCTCGTACCAGATTTAATCCTGGCGAGCGTCCTAGTTTTAATCTTTTCGGCCTTCTCTGGCAGCATCCCCGCATGCTTGTTTGGGGCGTACCACTGGCGGATCATGTTGTAGAACTCCTCCATGGGACACTTCCCCGGGCTATGCATCTCACCGCAGGCACGACATACGAAAAAACAATTGTCAGAGGGGTGTCCTTTACGCTCACATTTCTGACAAGTGAGACGCTTTCAGCAACCGAGATCTCCATGCTTGGTCGATCCGCAGTGAGTGCACGGCTTTGATGGCATATTGCGATCTTGATAATCTCGACGAGTAATTGGGTCGACCGATCTCGCGTTTGCTGAAACTTCACTGGGTGATGAACGCCGATCCGTAGTGGCAGCCACATGGATCGATCTCAATCGATCTTCCATATATGATCCGTTGGTGTCCGACTCTGACTCACTGCTGATGTTCTCGGTACGGACCATCCTCACCGCTCGTGCAGGCATCCCTGTTGGTATCTATGCAATGTCTCTTGCATGGCGTCCAAATCTACTACATTCAGCAGTAGCAGCTGGTCGGAGAGATCGGGATCATCCAAGATGTCAATCAAATGGTTTACATGTTCCTTGCGTGCAGCTGGTGATCCCTCCATCACCGGCACCTTCGCCAGCGTTCCCATCACGTTGAGCCGTTGCAGGTACTGCAAAGGATTTTCGTCCGATCGCTTCTTCTCGTGGTAATTTTGCCGACTCGCTGACATCCCGTGTCCTGCATATTCCAAGAGGAAGCTGTTCATTAATTCGTTCCAATTGAATCTCGTTGATCTGCGTAGCTGTCGATACCGGTAGCGGGTTGGGCCTACCATGAGATCAACGAAAAACAGACGTTTTTTACGTCCGACGTTTGGTCCCGGAGGAACGCTGATTTAACCGTTCCGATCCAGGTCTGTGATTTGTCTATTTCTTGATCGTTTCCCGAGAACTCCTTCATCTCAGAGATAGCTGAGATTCTGATCCTTTGAATGACGGAGCTGGCTCCGGTAGTCACACCAGTTGCAGCAACTTGAGGTCGCCTTTGTTCGGCCATCCACAGATCTTCCGATCCATATTCTGCCCCCTGCTGAATCTGATCGTAAATATTGGACTCCACCGAGTCCATATCCACATCCGGCTTGTCATAGATCTCTTGCGAGGGTTGGGTAAAAGTACGGCGATCTGAGTCACGGCTCCGCTGTCGGTTCATTCTTTGGGCTGCTCGTTGTTCTACTTCGTGTTTCTTCATCGACATATTAAAATATCGACTTAGCTCATTCTCTTCCTGATCTCCCAATCTCCTGTATGCACCTGTCAGCCGTATTTGTACGTCGGTCTTGGTTCTCTTCTTAAAGGCGTCGATCCTGGCCTTGCCGATCCGGTCCTGTAGGAACGATCCACCCGATGGTCCTAGAGACATCCGGCGAATGCTGTTGGATCCGTCTGAATTGCTCTCGGAGTCATCCGAGGTGTAGCGGGGCGATCCCGCGGGGTGTTTCCGGAGCGAGTCCGAGGGTGTCACGATCTTGTCTTCAGGAGTATTGGCTTTGCCCACCAACATTATCATGATCTCCACAAACTCATTCGCCGCGTTCTTCAACTGTTCCAAGCTGCAACTCAGCAGTTCATCTCCATCAAATGCGTTAGGGCAGACACCCATGTCGTCCAACATCTGCAAAATCAAATTGATCTCGTCGACTTTGTTGGTTTCAGGAGGTAGAACCAAGATCGGCTTATCCATAGGACCAATCAACTTGGGCCTTAATATATTAAAACACTGGATCCGTCCTGAGCAGCGTCTTCAAATGGCCATAATAATACTGCCATTCAGCACGCTCCCACGCCTCACCTATCGTCTCCTTCTCCCTAGACGCGATCTTCATTGGGTTATATTCCGTCTTTGGCGTTGCGATCTTATCTGGTGTTTCATCGTATTCCCCTTTGACTCCGATCTTCGATTGCACGGTTCCGCCGGTCTGGAGATCTTTGACTCCGATCTTTGATTGTACAATTCCGCCGGTCCGTCGATATTTGACTCCGATCTTCGATTGCACGGTTCCGCCGATCTGGCTATCTTTGACTCCGATTTTCGATTGCACGGTTCGGTCGATCTGGCGATCTCTGCCGTCCGATCCCATCGATCTCGTCGTGGATCGTTCCGGTGTGGTCGATCTCGTGATCGTGTTCCTCGGCTTGAGGTGAAGAGATCTGTCGACGAGGAAGTAGAATTTGGCTTTCGCCTTTGCCTTTTTAATCCAGCAGATCACTCTTTGCAGAGCGATCTGCGGTGGCCCCCGAAAGGGCCCGAGGTCGGGATTGAGGTTTGTCTTCCAGATCGATCTCTCGATCTTCCTCTTCCATTTTCATTCCATCAGAGCCCCTCCCAAAACTCTGATGACCTGAGGATCTTGTGCTTCTACGTGTCTGCGTCGATCCCTCTGTCGCTGACACTTCAATCCCAGGTTCTTGCTTGATCTTGACATCTTCGCCAGTGGACTCACGGTGAAATCCAGAGGCCTCAGAAGATCCGGGCACGCGCACCATTGTGGTGAAGTCGATCTCACAAAATTACTCTAGTGAGTGTAGATCTTCCACTTGCCCAGACTTGCCGACTCACGTAGGGGGTACTTCGATCCGTGCCTTGCTGTATAACCTTGTGCTCACATTGTGTACCCGTCGGTTGGGCTGGCTTGAGCTCTTCGTAATGGCCTTGGTAGATGTCGATCTTGCTGAGAGGTTGGGTTGAGAGTTTGCTTCCGGTGCGTAAATCTTCACACCACGAACAGGGATTCTGCTATCTTGATCTTGAGTCACGGCGGTCTCTAGTTGAAGATGTCGCGATCTCGATCTTGAATCGCACCGATCTCGATTTGTCTTCGGTATCGGGGTCTTTGCTGTGCGGCAATCTTCACTCAGCAAATAGTAGTCTTGCGTCGATCTTGCGTTGGGATCGGTCTGATCTTGTCTTGGTATCGGCCGATCTTGCAGGAAGTGCGCAATGTGGGCCGATGGGTGTCCTGTTTCGCCAAAATGAAACGGGCCGATCTGCCCTGTGGATCGCTTTGATCTCGCTCGGTCTTGTCTTGAACTCCTTGTCCAGATCTTCTGCCCACTTGAGCCGTCTCGCGATCTTGTAACCAAAATCATTTTCCCTGTCGCTGCTACCCTAGCAGTTGAGTTGAGTGTGAGTACTTGATCGATCCGGGCCAAACTTCCCGAGATCGCTCTTCTCGATCTAGGCCAACAATCCAAGATCGGTCTCCAGTGTCCTTGTAGCACGCGTGCCTCAAACCGTCGGGGAAGCCAAAGAAATATTGCCCGGAAGAGAGGGGGGAACGCGCGTCGTGAGCAGAAGAAGTAGAGTTCAAGTCTGTTTTATTAACCAACCAAATTACTAGCCAGCATATCTTTAAGCCTATCCAGAACTGTAGGTCACTCTCCAAACCGATATCACCTTTAAGCTTGATCACCCCTTGAACACGTGTCGGAATTTCATGACCTGTACTCCAAAGATAGCGTCAATGTTTCCGATACCGTGCCTAAATGTCCAGAAGAGACCAAATCCCAAATACGGTACCAAATTCCCAATTTTGGTACCAAAAGGTCCGAAATAGTACTTAAGTGCCAAATGTGCCTAAATCCATTTTGCGACGTCAATTCAACCGGCTTCCACTGGCTCTTTCGGTCTGGACTTTTGCAACAGCACTCACGGACCTTCAACAAACATATTCATCATGATTCCAAAGTCTCATCAGCGATATATCCATAATCAACATGGAACATGACCGATCTGATGCCCAATTCGAAATCGTTGAGATCGACACGGTACAATTCCACAGTAGATGTTCTTCTGTTCATCGTACGAGCTCCAATATCACCCTTCAGGGTTTATCTGGTCCACAAGACTCTCCACATAGCTCCCTGGATCTCCACGAGTATCCACGTTTCCATATCGGGCTATAATTAACCTAAATTAGTACTTCCATTGTGAGATCGGTAAAGAGTATTACCAATCTGCAGGATGTTACACCTTCGTCCCAGAGTCATATCGCATCGCACCACCTGGTCCCAGATGTATCTTACCAGAATGACTTGGCCACAATATCCACGACCGTTGCTATACGTATCCTTCTCCTTGACCAATATTCAGATAAATTGTATGACTTCGTCCCACTTCCTTGTCCCAGATCGCTCCATAGAAATCGTTCTATTTGTCGTCTTGTCCCAGATCGCTCTGTCCCCGTTCGTTCTATATCCATCAGTCTGGCGACAGTTGGATCGGATCGCCGGTCCCCGTTAAGATCGCTTTCCATCTCCTTATTGGATCGCTAGGTCCCTTGATATCATTTTCCACCAGTGAGTGACACCCCAACTAGGTGGTCACCGATCCACACCCCATCATTTGATCCGTGACTTTACCACACATCCTAACGCACAAAAAGAACAATCGCTGAGATAAGTTTTTCAACGGCTACTTTGTTCGGTCAAATCCCTGCGTGGTGTGACCCTTAGCGTTCATTTGTGGCTTTTACCCAGCCGATTTTTTGCAAATCCTCAAGAGTCCTTTCTAGGATCAGTATCTATCTAACCTCTCTCCTCGTTTGACTTCACACCAACGATTGGAAGCCGACACTTTACGCGCAATTGCAGGTCACCGAGCTCCGCTTACACCCGACTAGATTAATCAAGGTGCCAACTGCTGATGCTCACCGTCTTGTCACATAAGAAAGTCTTTAAAAAACGAGGCCTGTTGTTATGGCGTACCAAATCGTCGTCGACGAGAATTGGACGGTCTCTGCTATTGAGATTTACAAGCTCGTCGACGACGTGACTACTTCTTTCGCTGGTAGCGAGAGATACTGAACCTGGTCCTTCCTTATTACCTGGCTTTGCCAGTGGAGACTTCTACGAGCTATACGTCTCAAGTTCTGAAGGCAGGAATACTCTTGCCCGCACAGGGACTTACCTTACGTGTACACTTGTCCTTGACTTCGAGATTTTTGCACTCTCTTGATGTATCTCTTCTGCTATATAGTGTTATGAATAGGTGATGCCACGGGTATGAAATGGACATGCGTGGGGAAAACGATCCAGAATATGATCAAAGTAGTACATCTGATACATGACAACAGTGCGTGCAATTCACAGTCATGATGTAGCTTGAGTGGGTATTCGTGGCAGCCATATCGCAGAGGTCACCGTTTCGATACCCGGTGGTGAAAATTTAAATATTAGGGTCCTGTCATTTATGTTTTACCAGCACTGTCCTGCCAGACAGTGACGTCGCCAACTTTTGTGTCAGCGGAAGAGATTTTTGTTACATTAAATAACTCACTATATGCGAAAAGAAAATGGGAAAGTAAAATCAGGGTTGATGGGCAGGTTGGAAGAAAGAAGTGGTCAAGAAATGTGAGTACTAAGGGTAGAAACGAGTTTCGCTTCTAGTATAATTTACTTTTGGTTTTCTGCTTCGACCAACAAGTGTTCTGCACTTCAATGCTCCGCTAACTTTTATCTAGTTATGAGCCCAATTAATGACTCAGCTCCTTTGGTGGCACAATTTGACGGCACCAAATATCCGTTATGGGCGTTCATGATGAAGATGTACATGGTGTCCGAATTATTATGGGTAGCGGTAGACTCCGCATCCGACGTCACCGAGGATAAGGGGCAGCATACGTCGCGGCAATCGTGATCAACTTAAGCGAAACTCAGCATATGCATGTCATTACAACAAATAGTACACGCAAAGCATGGGGAGCCCTGGCGCAAGTTTACTAGCACAAGACATGGCGGTCGGCTGTGGCTGAAAGAGATGTTTACAATGCTCATGTATCCGGCACCTGACATTAGCGCTTAGGTACTGGAGCTAGATCGGCTCGTTTTGAACATGAATGGATTTTATTGTGGAGCGAGTGAAGAAGATACGTGTGCAAATTTGCTACAAAGTCTTCCGGCACAATACGAGAGTCTTGTCAGGCTTTTTGTATGAGCTTCTCTCAATTACAGCTTTAAAGATCTAATGAGTAAGCTACCCGCCGATTAAGTGCGCAAGAAGGATTTGTCGCGAATTAAGGACGAGGCAGTGCTGCATGTCGGAAAACGACAGGAGAAGAAAACCTCAACAAAAGAAGCGGTGATCATCGGAAGACATGGTCAAGTGTCTAGTACTTAAATTGTAGTACGCGTGGATACTACGCGCGCGACTGCCGGAACAAGAAACAAGATAGCGGCGAGACGCAAAAAATATCACTCTAATCAGGCGATTTACGTAACGCAAGGAAGTACGAGCGACGGATGGATCATAAAAAGTGGCGCAACGGCACATATGTTCAAGGATAGAGACGCGTTTGCCGAATACTCCGAATCGACAAAAACTCGCAATATGCATAGCACAAAAAAATGCGATATTGAAGGTTTTTGGACAAGACACCGTGATTTTACGTGTTTGGAACGTCATATTGTCAATAAATGCGCGGCTGGAAAACACACTTCACGACCACGACCTCAACAAGAACATGTTCTCGCTGACAGCAGCTACTGCTCGCGGGACGACGGTCGAGATGAACGTAGACGGGTGTACTGTATATAAAAGCGGGCGAATCGTCGCGACAGGAATGCGATGTGGAATGCTTTTGAAAATCAATGTCGAACATGTTCCACTATGCCATGTGGTAGTAAATGAATCTGGATTGTGGAATCGCTGGCTCGGACACGTTTCGTACTCGACCGTAAACAATCTGATCAAAGACGGCTGTGTACAAAGAAAATGCATGGATTTAAAAGTCGTCTGTGATATTTGTGCGACATCCAAGCAAGTCCGCTAGACTTTCAACAACACTGAGTCTTAAGAAGCAGCGAGGTAGAGTCACCGTATAGACTAGGTCGTATGCTCGGATATTCTATCACCAATAACACCAGCATCATGATCGGACCATTGCTACGTCGCGACGTTCATGATGATGTAAATTCACTACACGATGGTATTACCGCTACGCGAGAAAAGAAATGTCACCAAAGCGTTTCAACAGCACTGTAACAATATCAAGCTCGAATGCGGTTTGGACGTGACGTTTTTAAGCAGTGATATAGGCACTGAGTATAGAGGTAACTAGACGACTTGATTCTGTCTGCAGAAAGTCATAAAGCAGGAGTTTACGGTGCTTTATAATTCGCAACAGAATGGCTTGACAGAGCGACTAAATTGCACACTGGTTGATATGACGCTTTTTATTCTAGGCAATGATAATATGGACAAGACATACTGATGTGAGGCGATGCTGACTGCTGTGTATATTCGTCACATATTTTTATGCGCTTGAAGACAAACCCAAGCCCATTCGAGATGGTGTTCAGCCAAATACTCGTATTGATGAATTGCAACTGCTCGAAGGGGTTTGCTACTCGCATATTCCGAAAGCAAAGCGAAACAAGCTGAAACCCTCCGGTGTGCGGTGTACGCTGCTCGGATACGCCAAGCAACTCAAATTCCATCGACTTCTTGACACCAATACTGGAAAAGTTTTAGTTTCCCGGAGTGTAACCTTCGCAGAAACTGCGATCGATAAACCGCTCAAAGTATACACGTCTAGTGTTATTGACGTTGTGACAACGATGAATAAATCAAATTTTAAGTGAACACGCAACAAGTGGCGAGGGATCCTGCACGCCGGTACCAGGAATTTCGCAAATTTCATCTGACAGCACAGGATCAATGGATAGGCCAACCGGTGTGATATCGACGAGACGATCAAGCACATTAGAACGAGACGACGAACAAGAGTCCAATGTGAGATTAGTACGCAATAAACAAGCGATCAAACGCTACAAGCAGGAGTTTACCAGTCTAAGGCAAAACAAATCTAACACCGACGACTATGACGCTAGCTACGAGGCACATACTGTTTTAGCGCTACATAGGATGGTGAAGGGACATCGACATATCAACCAAGATCTTCGCAGCACTAAATTTTATGTTATCACGTGCGCTTAAGAGAGCTGCACGTGATTATGCATTGCCTTTTGTGATCCTCTGCTCGTAGGTGCTACACACGTCGTGTAACGGTGCACCGAATGCTTGGGCTGACGCAGTACAACCATCTACACTGACCAATTTGTTAGTAGATACGTCGAAGCTGCATACTCAAGTACGTACAGAGAGGCTACAACCTACTAAGCAAAAATATTTAATAAAAAGGGTAGAAGCACAACAAATTACAAATCATTCATCGATAGCTTTTACTGACATATTCTGTCCGATGATATTTGACCATAGAAAACTACAGGTATGTATTATTTGGCTACTTCCTCGCCACCCCTTACGCGCATCTTGAAACGGGGCGCCTTCCGCTTATACTTACACATTACAAGCTACATACACTGACATAGTGTAGTCAGGTGTCTCGAATCATCGCGTACACTGTACGTTCAGAGGAAGGCTTAGTTTCTTAAACGGACACGAATGAGATGCAGAAAAGTGAACAGTATTAAAAGAGTCAAGTTTTCTGGTAAATCTCTTTCGATCTTAACTTAACCATATCAAACTTTGAACGTCAAAAGCAACTACCCGCTCACCACCCTTGCGCGTGTCTTTTATTGGTTGGTGGATAAAATTGGTTGACATCATGGCCCATACAGAACAATTAGTGGAGCGATGATATATATTGCCTTTGAAGGTAAGATTCTCCTAATATTGTTTAATAATGTAAATCTTGGCGAATAGCATCAATTGAGATAATATTCTAATTGACCCAAAGTGGTGTCAATGTCATGGTACAAGTTCATCCCTTTACACGTCTAGCAACGATTAGTGGTGTAGTCGATTAATATAATGGCCAGCATCAACCAATGAGTGGAGTAATACCGACTACTGCTTCCGAGAGTAATCTTCCTACAAGGTTTACTGAGCAAGGTAAATAATGTAAAATGTTTCCAGTTAAGATAACGTTTTTATTGAACCAATTGGTGTCGATGTCATGGAACGGATACCACATCGGCTCGATAAAGTCGTGGAACCTGCTTTCTGACCCTGCATGAAGCTGAGACTACTGCATCCGAACCTGGGCATGTTTTGATGCTACTGAAGACTACCATCTGGGTCTGATGCATATACACGAATCAAAAGGGTACGCGAGTATTACCGAAAACTATGCACAGCTAACTTCGGTTTGTGAGCCCACTTGGTCTCGGACGATCATTTTTCATTGCTATGCAATGCTCTACGAAATCCCTTAGATAAGACATGGGCACTTCGGACCATACTTCGTCGAGATGCTACTACTTCAACATTACGATCGCATTTGATATGCAACTTAATTGTCGGACGTGCCTTTACGAAACTTGTTTTACTTTCCCGGGTAGCGTGCAAGTAGGTTGTCACTATTAAGGATCATTCGAGCTCTCTCGTCAGAAAAGTTTACAAAAACTTGCTTCTCACCGAGGACTTTGCCAAAGGCACGGATGTCGCGGACATTTTGGCTCATTGCCTTGGCATTTCTATGGTTCGCCGGCATAGCAACAATCGCATTTATCCCTTTTTCAACCCATTACCAAAAGACTTCACGAAGTCGAAGGCAGCAGCATGCGCAAGTCTCCTCCCTTCAGAAGAAGCTGCCTCAGAGTCTTTGTTCACTCGTAGCATTTGTTTGGTGGACATCTCAGGTTGAGTTAATGGGTCCAGCTCGTCGTTGAGCGCCCTGTCGGTTTCAGCGGCTGGGATCTGTAGAGCGCCACTACCAGAAGACACGAGGAGCGCAAATACGAATAGAACAATGAACTTCCTCGTTCATCTAAACGGTAATTGTGGCTAGTGGACGACGAAAAGGGTGGGCGTTGTACTGCGAGACGGCGCGCGCGATGCTAATTAGACAATGAGAAAATCAAGCGGGGTCGCGAGCAAGCAGTCGTCGAACACTTTGGGTACGAAGAAGGCGAGAGAGCTTTTGCAAGCTACTCGCCGCCGGATCAGTTCCGGCTCTGTCCAACGCTTTCAAGTCTACTCAAGCTGCACGTACGCTAGGACTAGCCACAGTATGCAAAATGAATCATGGATCAGACCGCGTCTTACTGTTGTCGTGAAGACAGTGCACGATTTAAAGATCAAAGCGCGATGATCAGGACATTTCTCTGACTGTCCGAGTTCTTAAGTAGATAAGATGTGAGCGATTGTGTACTGTATCAGTCAAGCGATGTTGCCTGGTACATTTTCATAAAGTGTACGACCAGTGCACCTCGTTCGACGATCGACTGTTTCATACCAATTCTTTCTATCAATGTACGCACGAATAGAGGAGCAGAACAGCATCAGTGATCGAACAAGCTCGCCACAACGCCACTAGCCCGAGGGACTTTTCTAGTGACGTCGCACCCGTCCAGGCCAATCAATTTGCCCTCAAGTCCGCATTGCGCTCTCAAGTCCGTCGTCGTAGCTGCCCACTCGCGATGGTCCGTAAGAACAGTGGCGCCCGCCAGAGACGCGCCGTCAGTGCGTTAGTGCGTGCGGAAGATGCAGCAGAGGAAGAGATCCTCGAGACGCCGGCGCTTAGCTCCGTTGCGGTCGTGGAGAGTGCCCACGAGAGCGAGAGCGACGACGAGAACGTCGAAGCTGAAGCTGCCATTGAGCGTCAGCTTGTGGCCGAAGCTCAATTGCAGGCAGACGCAGCGAGGAACAAGAGTAGTAAAACGGTGCAGGAGAGCAAGCGCGTGTACAATACCGAAGCGCTGCTGTCGCTGGTGCAGGAGTGGGACGTCAAGCAGCTGCCGTGGATCGAGACGCTGGATACGTGTACAGCGCCTTTGGAGCTCGAGAACGTGCACGACGATCTGAAGCGGGAAGTCGCATTTTACAACAACACGATTGCTATGGTGCGGGTGGCCAAGGACCGACTGAAGCAGGATGGCGTGGCTTACAAGCGAGCGGACGACTATTTTGCCGAGATGCTCAAGAGCGACGCGCACATGGCCAAAGTCAAGGACAAGCTCATTTATGAGCAGAAGAAGATTACGGCAGTTGAAGAGCGCAAGAAATCACAGGCGCATCGAAAGGTTGCGAAAGAGGTGCAGGCTGAGAAGATCAAGGAACGGAACCAGCAGAAAAAGGAGACACTGGAGGCCGTGAAACTGTGGAAAAAGAGGAAGGGAAACAACACACGCAGCGACCTCAAGGATGGTGACGATGGAGAGCTCGACTCGATTATTGCGAGTGGCAAGCGAAAGCACACGGATGGAGACCGTGACCAGAAGAGCAAAAAGCAGCGGACCAACAAGACTCGAGAAGCCAAAGACGCAAAGTTTGGCTTTGGTGGCAAACGTCGCTATGCCAAGAGTAACACAAAGGAGAGCACGAACGATATCCCGGGCTTCTCAGGTGCGCGGAAGGGCAAGGCCAAGGGTCCGGTGGCGCCAAAAGGAGGCAACCGTGCTGGCAAAACTCAACGCACGAATCAGCGTACGAAGCGTCGACGATGAATGAGTGACAGTTGTGGGGTACGTACGACACTGAAGAAGTAGAGATTTATAGCAGCCGTCGCCTGTGTGCTTTTCTTGACGAAAAAGTCTTCTTATACTTTGTTGTGCGTCAAGAATGGTCCTTGCTGCGGTCAGTTGGTTGGCATTCTGACGCACATGTTGTAGCTAACGTCTCTGTCGACTGCAACGGTAGCAATCACATCGTGTTCTCAAGAAATGACTTGCGCCAGGACGCAGACGACCAGAAAACAGTCAACCACCGCCATTGACACGATGTCCCGTTCAAAATGGAATATTATTCTGCTGCATGAACGCCAGCAGCATCTGCCGCTCGTTTGGTGGCAGCATGTCCAAGTTTTGCGGGGTCGTGTTGCGCGCGAGTTCAGCGATGGCGTCGAAATGACCAGACGAGACGCTATCACCGCCCCCACCACTCGGCTTGACGCGCTTCAGAGCGTCGTTGGCTCCTTGAGTTGACGGCACTGATCCTTGGTCGGCGGGATGTGGTCTCTTGGCTGCACGCGGATCCCCTCTTCCTGCTCGACGGGGGTCGCGACTAGCATGTGCCAGGTTACTGCTGGGGGGCCCACTCGATTGTGCCGGCACAGTCGGTGTGGGCATTAGACCAGAGTGGGGCTGGGTGTGCATCGGGCTAGAAGCAGGGGCTGGTCTATTCGTCATAGCGGCACTCGTCGCCTGGGAAGCCAAGGGTCCTGGTCGTGCACTCCATCGCGTGCCACCGGCTTTAGCAAATGCTCCTGGTGTTGCCGACGGAACACTAGGTGGGGCCATACCCAGAATACCCGAGCCAGATGCCGCAGACCCGCTCATGGGTGGCCGTAGTGGAGGCGGCATCATCCTTCCTGTCATTGGCGGCGGTTGTTGCATCATGGAAGGAGGGGCATGCAACACTGGTTGGGTCTCAGTCGAAGAAGGAATGGAAATCTGCAGGTTCTTGAAACTCTGCACGATTGCATGTGTGAGCGCTGGGTTTGCCATCATGATGCTCTTTGTCACCTCTGGCTTCTGCCTTGCATGCTCCTTCAGCTGCACCAGCATGTCATACAACTTGACTGGTCCCAGCCGAGATATGGCCGACTCGATTGCATGGATCGCCATTTCTCCAGTCACCATCGTTGGATGCCCGCCGTCGTTTCGAAAATGGCTGCTGCTCGCTCCTCCAGACCGAGTGTGGCCTCCAGTATCCTGACGTTTTCGCTCAGATCCGCCAGACTTATCCCCGCCATCTGCAAAGTCCACCCGGAGATTGCGTCCATTGATCTCGTACCCATTGAGGTTCCGCATGGCACTAAGAGCTGTGGCGCCGTCGGCATACTCGCAAAAGCCATAGCCTTTCGGCTTTCCTGTCTCTCGGTCCGTCACAAGACTGCCACAGTGTACGCGGTTTTATGTAAAAGCACAACCAGAGAAATCAAAAACAAATCTAAACACCGCACAGCGCCCTCCCCCCATTTCAAAGCGAGCCGTGTCGTAGCCCCCACGTACCGAAAGTTTACGACCGACCCAGCCTCCGAGAAAATTTCCTTGAGCATTTCCTCGGTCACATCGTATGGAATATTTCCGACTGCACAAAAGACGGGGCAAAAATAAAAAATAAAGTAAAAATAACATGCCAACAAAGAGGGGGGAGTGTTAATTCATCGATAAAATATCGGGCCGTGCAAAAAGTAGCGAAAAAGAAGCAGGAGCTACTGTTATAGCAAAGAGCGCATGGAGACGGAGTAGCGCATGGCAGGTGACGGACGTACCAAACACGCTGCGCTCCTTTGCGGAGCTCGCGCGGGCCTTATTGCTCATGCGGCGCGACGTTTAATTGAGCCACTTGCGCTTTGCGTATAAATCACAAGTGTGGCAGCAGCAGAGCCGACTGCTGCTCACTGTTTGTGCATAGGAAGTGCAAGTTGGTCTATTCCGAGGTGCTGTACTAATTGTCCGCAGCATTTTTGCCACTGCGTACGTCCTTTGGGTAAACACGGGCCTCGGGGCCTTATTTTTTGTTGAGTAGACGTTGCATTCGCCAAGAACAACACTTTGCGATCGGAGCGCTGTTTTGCCATATGTCACAAAGTAAGTCTGCTGACAGACCAAGTTCGATCGCATGTGGTAAGAGGATAGAAGCAACGATAACACCCGGTCATAAAACGTCAATTGCAAGCATAGCTCTGCGTGGGTCGTCAGTGTTTCGACCGGAGGTTCTCCGAGCACCAACAAGCGCATATTGAGCCTTGCCTCGAGATTCTTGCGCCACGATCCAAAAGAAGGTGAAAAGCGTGTTGTACTGCTAACTCGAATGCGATAAAGGTAAAAAGTCTTCCTAGTGAGGCTCAAGGAGAGCTTCATAGCCTGATATCATGAACGAAAAGCTTCCAAGATCTCCAGTTCGACAGATAGCACACGAGTGCAAAGCGCACGTAATCTTTGACTGTATTTACTGGATCGAGACACACGTTGTTAAACCGGTCACTACTTCTCAATGTGAGTCAAGGAGGCTGGAGAGATTATTTGGTCTTGCTGCACGGTAAGCTGTCAGGTCAGTTTGTACTCTGGTGTTCCTTAGCTATGCTACATACAATCTTTGACGCCGAGCACAACCCCTCGCTCTCCTTTTTTCGAGGCTCAGTTAGTAGCTTCTGGACGAGTCAAGGGTGCAGATCTCGTATGTATTTCTGCCGGGTCTGAGACTTCCCGCTGCTTTTCTCCAACTATGATATAACCGAATCAATGGGGCCGTCACGTACGACCACGTTTGTTTCTTTGTCCCAAGCAAAAGAAGCTGTCGTGATTGATGACGATATCTGCTCATTTTATAATGAAAGCGACGCCGACGACGGCTAAAGTTGCATCCGCGCGTCTCTGTATGACTGGACGGTCGTCATCGAGACGAACGTAGTTGAAACCACCTTTTGAACCCGAGCTCTTGATCTTGCTGAACGCTTATGACAGCAGCGTCTCAAAAGTACAAAAGGCCTTCTTTCCATCTTCTTGCGTCCGGTCCGCTTCTTCGTCACCTCCTCCTTGTTTTGCTACTTCTCCCACTTCTTCTCCTTGATGATGTTATCGTGGCGTCTTTGCGTTGTCGATTCCTGAAATCTCAGGACAACTGAGACGAGTGGAACATGAGATTCTTTAGTTGGGAAGTAGGCGGTCTGACACTTGACCACTTGCATTTTAGACAACGCGGTCTGCTACAGTGACCTTCATTGGTCCACAACTGAACACCATGCTATCATCCTGCGGAGGCTTCAGGCTTCTTCTAGTGTAGGACAAGAAGCTTTCTGTCTACGACAACCGCTTTCACAATGGTCCACCTAAACTATCGTTCATTGGAACACCGGCAACGACTCATTCGACACCCCTCTGTGCACATACGCATGAAGCTCTGTCTGAAGGCAAAAGAATGGAATTGAAGGAACTATTTGCTTCGTTTGCAAGTGTACCATGGACCCAAGTCTTCAAGCTCGCATGCGTGTGCTAGACCTTCCATGCCGTCCGTCAGATTATGTTGGTCCGCATAAGCACCGAAAGGAGGTCTTTTGATACAAGCAATTGCGGTTGACCGGGTGTGTCGAGTCCAAATGCCATCCGTTGGTGTAATTGCCCTCGTAATAGCAGTTCCGGCCGTTGCAGTAGCAGCGGAAACTGCGGAAGTGGCAATCATCGTCCGTCGAGCACCCGTCCAAGTGATACGTCATCGGATCATCATCTTTTCCTTTCCCACGGGTCACTGGGAACTCATACTTTCCAAGGACCGGGTAATGGTCGGAGAGATCGACCAAGGCCATTTTCATGCTGCTTTCGGAGGCAGTCCAATCAACTGTGAAACGTGAGACTTGATTCGCGTAAGCTTCAATCGTTGGCATGGTGCTGGGCTGCTGATAAGGGTCTGTAGTGTTTAGCGCTCAAATTATACATCAGTGATCAGACAAGCGCAAATGACGATACAGCTGTGGTACCTCTGCCATACAGGGTGTAGTCTAGCCACTCTAGTGGACAGCACGGGCAATAGCACATATCGTCTACCTCAGCATGCACAAGCCAACTAGCCTCGTCCATGACAGCATGCACCATGCAAGTTGATCGGGTAAGCAGTGACGGATGGTAAACGCCGTCCTGTTTGTAGTCCACCAATCCAATTGACAAGTGCTAAGTGTAAGCAGTCGAAACATGGCAATTTTGACGACAAACCTTTGCCGGCCCCCAATTGTGAACATATTGCGCAAAGCACTTGCTACTGATCGCAGCCCCGTCGCGCCCAACCAGTACGTTCGTGTGTGGGCTGTATCCGACACAACGTGTCATGGGAAATGAGCCTACACAGAAAGCATTGCAACAAATAACGCACGACGCACTCGCTAGTAAAGTTCTGTTCACCGATCCGACGAGGCTCGTGTGCTTGAAGCAGTTCCACCAGATATGCCACTTCACTTCCAAACGTATGGTTGTCCACGTTAAAGTCCCCGGCAAGAAGCAAAGGCTACGTTCAAGTCCATGGCAATCAGAAACCACGAATTCGACATTGGTCACGCGGTACATTGTGTGTACTACAACGCTTGCTGTCCTACCTCGTGATGCGGAATGCCAATAGCATCGATAAATTGGCGCATCTGTGAGAACACATCGAGATTATGCGGCGTGCCCATGGATCCACGTCGGGCATGAACATACCTGCTTAGCTTGCTCGATCCGGTCAGACCGTCCTTCGAGCGTCGACCAAGCCTACAGTCCATCATGCCCCACAGTATAAC
This sequence comes from Hyaloperonospora brassicae, assembly GCA_947650285.1. NCBI lineage: Eukaryota > Oomycota > Peronosporomycetes > Peronosporales > Peronosporaceae > Hyaloperonospora > Hyaloperonospora brassicae. The sequence continues at coordinate 2,709 of CANTFL010001151.1, read as the reverse complement.
ATGCAGTGTCTTTTCGATTCGCAGCACCAAATCCAACATGCTATCTACCTGCATATGCGTTGCGAACACGTTGAATATCTTGGATACACCATCTACGGTCTTCAGTATGCGAGCATACTTGACGCCTTTTGCCGCAAGACAGTCCGAGTAGTGACAAGCATTACGGTACACATGTTGTGCCTCTCGGACAATGGGCCACTTGGAAACTATCATCACTCCACCGTTCAATAAACTGGTAAACGGGTCCGGGTCGTGCAAAATCGACGTGACATGATGAAAACCAAACTTTTGGAATTGCGCGAGCATGTCGTCCCGCTGCGTCTGAATGTCGGCCTCGGCTAACGTCACGACGTCAATCGATTTGGAAATCCGATCAAGTGACTCAGGGACCCGCTGCAGTCGCTCGCGCTGTCCATCTTTTGAGACTTCGTACGGCCGGCCGAACAAATTGTACTACGAGTATCATGTACGACCATTTCGAAGTAAGTCACGGTAGTTGCTCGTACAACTTTTGTAACAAATCCACAAACTGGATATACCTGGAGGACTTGAAGCGTCATGGCGTAAGGGTCCGCGGTGGTCAAGGTAGAAACTGCAGGTTGCCAGACAGGAACAGAAGTGTCCTTTCCAAGGACGTTCGTGTGGCCAAATAGCACACCAAGTAACGTGGAAAGACCCCGCCAGCCCATGAAGAAGCGTGGAGGGCGCGTGATGGCCGGTCCCATTCGAGTTGAACACAGTCAAGAGCGGTGGGAGACGATATCTAGAAGTGCGATCCGATACACTACCGTTACTTGTTCAGTTTTTAGATTCATCCCGCCGATGTGTATGATATAAAGTCGAAGTACCCGACACACAATAGAGCAGTTGTTACTCGAACTTGCACGATACGCGGATAGTGTCAGCCTTGACTGCGTCTGACGGCAAGAACGCCATATCGCCAACGGACTCGATCGATTGAAACGACAGCGAGCGAGACGATGTAGCTGAGCTAGTGACCTCTACCTTCACCGTGAGGTATCCTATCGGCTTGCCGGACTCGTCCTTTAGTACCATCTCTTCTGTCGCATGAGTCCTCGCGTCAATGTCCATAGATGCCGACCCGAGTCTTGCGTCGACAATCATACTCTTGTCCTTCAGCGAAACAGTCAGCTTCGAGCCCGCACCGCCACGACTGAGCTCCTTAGCTGTCAGCGGAAACGTAAAGCTCTCTTCCCACGACGCGTGGCCCACTTGCTCCTTCTTTTGATTCTTGACGAACGACATTTTTGCGGTGTTCGTACGGTTAGCATTCTTGCCTACGTGCACAGAAATGTACGGCGAAATATTGGGCGTGCTACTGCCCAAGTTGCCGAATCCAAGCATGCCGCTACCAGTCGAGCTAGTGACGACCATGTCTCTCAATGACACAACCGTTACGAGGACCTGGCGCGCCTCGTCTCCCAGAGACGCTGCATGGCTCTTCTTCTTCGACTTTTTCCTGTTCAGCATCACCAAGGAATAATCCTTCTCGTCAATGACGTGGCTTACGTTCTTCTTCGTGTTTCCGGGTTTTACCTGCGTATGAACCCATTGCGCGAGATCCGATGAGTACTCAGGCGGCTTGAAATCATCTTGCAGCTGCGCCATACTCAAAATGCATTTGCCGATTGTCTTGGCTACAGTGCCACCGTACGAGTCCTTCACCACGAATTGCACCTCGTCCTCTCCGCCCGTTAGGGCGAGCTGCATGCTCTCTCGCCACACCGGGTTCACCGTGTTGTAGACCACTGCCGTTTTCACTACATCCACACCATCGATTCGCACTACGCACAAAGGGTCACACGACTCGTCCGAGTTCAGTCCGTTCGCACCAAGCACCTCGAGATTCAGAAGGGCTGGTTTGGAATGAGTTTCGTCAAACTCAGCAACCAGTCGGCCCTTTTCCACACGTTTCGGATTTCGGCGGCGGCCGCCAAATGGGGAGCGAGCGATCCACAACTGTGGATCGGACGCCCAGTGCAAGGCTGTGAGACGTCGATGTCAAACCCTTGATCAAGACAACGCCAGGACCTGTAATGCCTTGCACTGTTCCCTGCACACGTCCAGTTACGCCACCCTTCATAGCGCCCTCGACAGGCTTCGTGAATATGCCAGTGAATCCGCGGCCGAGGTCTTTCGCAAACTTGAGGCCAGCGTTGTCAGTCGAACTCGCATCATCACCACGAGATGCGTCGCCTGTATTGCCATCTGCAAACTCACCCACAAACTTTTCCAGCGAGCCCGTAATTTTCGCGACCGAAGATGCACCTGATGTCACAATCGTTTTACCCAATACCTTTACTCCTTCACCGCGCGTATGGGCACCACCGATCAACTCGCCCTTTGTAATTTTGAGAAACTCCACCACACCAGAACCCAGATCTTCCACAAGTCCGATCGGATTGCCAATGATGTCTGCACTTCCAACGAGACGGTACGCTTGCACCACGCCCTGTTGTAGTAGTTTGCGACCAGCTGACTTCGTAGTCTCTCCTTCGTCGAAAAACAAGCACAATCATTATCTCACTGAAATTGAACGTAGACGAACCGCTCAAGTCGGATCCGACGAGGCCAATGATTTGGCTCAAAAAGCCGAAGATAATCGAGTGACCGCCACCTGTGGACGACACGATGTCATTGCGCGTAATCGAATACTCTACTTCGACTGACAATGACGAAATGCGCGAG
>CANTFL010001150.1:0-12026 GCA_947650285.1 Hyaloperonospora brassicae | reverse complement strand
TCACGAATAGACGAGTAAAATTAACTTTGTCCTATCCGGTCATTCCTTTACTCTATCCTTGCCTAAAACGTGAATCCTGATTTGACTGACCAGATATAGCTTCACCTCGAGGGACCGAGGTCCACTTCGAGAAAACCAGTGGCTCACCTTGAGGGACCGAAGTCTACCTTGAGGGACCCTTGGGCTGCCTTGACGGGTCGATGTATTCTTTGAGGGACCTGCGGTCCACCTTAAGGGCTCGTGTCTTATTCCTTTCAGTACCACTCAACTGCTACCCTCGCCACGATCCTCTCGTTACTGAGTCCCGTTGGTGGTACTTTTCCACCGAACCTTTTGCCTCTGGAGACCCCTTTCTCCCCGGGACCTCTAGTTGTTGTGAGGCCCTCTATCTCTTTTCTCGTCGGCCTCCTAGTCTCTCATAATAGCGCTTTACCACAATCGTTTCATTTCGTTCACATTTCAGTGGTTGATCGCCATATATTCCTATAGTAGTATCGACACAACCGCCAAGATAGTCGACCAACCACCTCATCCACTATACGAGGCAATCTGCCGTTTGATCGAGAAATAATAGGTTTAAGAGATGAAAATCGTATGGAGTCGTGAAATGGCGGATGTTTTAGCATGACGCGGTAGCTCTAGCGACGACGCTGTACACAAATATTAGCAATATCGGTACGAATGCTTACTTGATTTCTACTTCACCACTCTACCTATTGTTGAAATCGCCTCAGCAAGACGATGTGGCCTTACAGGGTACGAATTGGTATCTAAGTCCGCGACTTATTCAATGAAATTTTAACCGCAATTCGAAGTACATGACATGTGATCGCACCTTGTGCTGCCAGCCTCATTTAACGCGTGTTCATACAGTTGACAAACTTACTTCTTCTGAATCGTAGTTATATCTTTCGTCCTCCATAGGCTCAACATGGTCACTCGATGCAGCTCACGGTACAGCACGTAATTGTTTTGTACCGATTTCTGGATTCTGATGGCTTCCTACGAAATGTTATAAGTAGCACAAGTGTATGGAGTATCCTCCTCTTGTACTGACACAGTACAAGAGACCTACGCTGTCACAATGCAGTCAGGTGTCAGTGTATTCGGATACCTCGCCTTCTCTAGTACACTGTACGCGAAGGGGGAGGCTAAATTAGCATGCGTACAGCTTTTGACAGTGTCAAAAACGAAACTGTATAAATATAATTTAAAGTCCTAAGAAAAAGCTGTTTTCACTTTACTTAAGTTATTCGGATCTATAAACTCCAAATGTAGCTACTCGATCACCACGCATTGCGCCCATCAAGCGGCAATGGGTTAATTAATTGGATGTCATAATGGACAATATCAACCAAAGAGCAAAGCGGCACCGAATGTCGCCTTCAAAGGCAATGCTCAAATAGCTTACTTACGATGGTGAATGCACGCCACGTCGCTAACTACGGTGATCTTTTAATCGATCCAATCCGTCGTCAATGACATGTAACGGGCTCAATTCGCTACGCACATTCCCCGCAAACGATGTGGTGTTCAGCTATTGCAACATCGCTTTCGCCAAGGATCTATCGACCAACCCAATACGCATCAGCATCAGCATGAGCATGCTCCAGTCCTAACAAGCAGCGGTACATCGACATGCGCTCACGTATCGTTCTGCTCTGTGCAGGCTCCAGTGCCAGCTGAAGATACCGAGGGGCACAAGATAATGCAACCTGGGTAGAGAGCATTAGATTGGCCGGATAATTTACAGCTTATGTGAAGCGATCCCAATGAAGCACAAGATATTGCAGCCTGGGTCGCGAGAAGTCTGCATCGCGGAATGAGTTACAGCCTGAGTCAGCAGACCCCGAGGAGGCACGATACCTACGTGTCTGGACGCTGATGACATTGGCCGATGGCTGGACGTATGTTGAGCTCATCAGCTGTATCCGAATGTTCAGATTGTGCCGCACTGCAAAACAAACGAAGATGACCGATGTATAGACTTATAACGTTGAATTCGCTTGCGCCTGGAGCATGTAAGAACCAGCAAGATCCCTGATGTACATAGTGCATCTACGCACCAGCTCAACGTCTGGCCAACCGAATGATTGAGAGCACGCAAGCCAACGAGTTACAAATCGGACGTAAACGAGCCGCACACCATTGAAAATGATTGCATTTACGGTGTCGTGGCACCCCACTGACACGACATTTACCATGCGGATGCCAATTCACTCAACAAGCAGCTACAACGACGAAAGCTCAAATGGCCAAGCTTATCGGCAGGCCGAGCAGTACACCCTTCAGCGACGCACTGACGTCAATGCCCACGAAAGTCCAACCCGACACCACCTTCGGGTTGACCTTGATGTCGTACAAGTTGGTTGCCGAACCAGTGAGACCGGAGACCGCGATACCAGTGATCTGCACCTGACTCGTAGGGATGCCCATGTATCGACCGTTTTCCTTGCTGTAGTCCGAGTGGATTGCGATGGCGTTCCGCACGTTCTCCACCGTGTTGTTGATGAACTTCACGTCAGCGATCAGTCCCTTGAGACCAATAATGGTCTTGATACGGAGACCGTTCACACTGTTGACGATCCTGTTGCCCACCACGGTCAGACCCCGCACCGTGGTCGAAGCGTCGACAGCGTTGCCGCCAAGAGACCCGATGGAAATACCGTGCGTATTGTAGCAGTTGTTGTAGCTAAAGACGGTGTTGGTGCTCGACTGCATGGCGAGACAGTCGTCTTGATTGTAGATCGTGTTGCCGGTGATCGTGACCCCGTCGTTCTTGGACAAGTTGAACCCATCCGTGTTCTTAGCGATGCCATCGCCCGCTCTCGAGTCGATCGTGAGGCCAGAGAGAACCGTGTTCTTGCACGTCACGACGCTGAACGTACGGAAGGGCATGTTCTTGATCGTGAACCCGGACACCTTCGAGGTGATAACATTCTGAAGACGGAAGAAGACAGGACGCGTGATGGACGGACCGTATTTCCAGTACCAAGGTCCTTGCCCGTCAAGGACGCCCGATCCCTTCACGGTGAGATCCGTTCCGCTGACCATAACGAGCGGACCAGCCCACATTTTCGTTCCGAACGTAGTGACGCCTTTGAACTCAATGACGGCGCCTCTCTCCAACTTCCTGAGGTCCAACGTCACGCCAGCCGGTACGCTGAGTGAATCGATGGTGATGGAGCTGCACGCCGAAACGTCAGTCCCTTGCTTGTACGTGCCCGTGAGGATGCAGGCATTGGTGCTGACAGGACTGCTCGGCTGTTGAACCTGCACGGGGCTCTGTTGCTCCTGCACGGGGCTCTGTTGCCCAACGTCGTTCATCTTTTTTCTCTTGCCCTCGGCAGCCGAGCGTACACTGGGCGAGCCGTCGGTCGCGACCGCAGCGAGAACGAGGGCAACGATTGCAGCAGGAAGGAGTTTCATCGTCGATGGCGGTGGTCGTGGAGCGAACTGGTTGCGCTGGCCGAGGACAATTGGAAAGTGAGTTGTCCGTGGCGCTACGTGCAGTCGTCCGAAGAAACGCAGACACGCGAAACTTCAGAACAGTCGTTTTGACTCGTGCCGTCTGTGTGACGAGAGACGACTTGCTATTCGACTCTGCTCATCTCCAGCGCCATCTGTCGGTCGAGTGGGGGCACGTCTGTTCGAGGACTATATCATGCGAATCGTCGGATCGAAGAGCGAGTGCAGCTGTCATTTCAAACGACAGTCTGTTGAGCCTCATCCATGCGACTGCAGCAAATGGTTTAATCGAATCGAGCAGCTGGACGTGCTCAAAAAGTTTGTGGGCAACCAGAAGACGCACCGTACCACCCGTGCGAACGTCTATGAGCTTGTCCCCTCGCGCAAATTTGGGTGTTGTGTGGCTGCAACGGGACTTTCGTCGTCACGGTGTTCTCGTCCGGTGCGTTCCATGGCATCGAGGTGCTGCTGCAAGTCGTTCTGACCTTCCAGCACCCAAACGAAGGACAAAGAACAGCGATCGCATTCGACGCGACGATGAGCTCGACGGACGTGTGTGCGTATACTGCAATCCATGGGCGAGCACATGGCTCATTGCACTTGCATGTACATGTTTCGCGTCACTTTTCTCACGTGCTTTGCTCTCCGCAGCGTCGTACAGCACTTTAGTTCGTGCTGCTGTTCATATGCGGTAGTGTGGATGAGTACGCACCGGCACAAGCAGATCGTTCCGGATTAATCGAATGCTACCGCACTGTCGTCGCCACGAAATGCTCTTCCGTCCCCTGCTGTTCTGACCGGCTCTTGACGCCCTCGAACAGTTTCTACCTCAAGACTACGATTGAACGCACGCTTATGCATGACCGAACAAACGGACGACACGCGCGGTGGTTGCACAATATCCTACAATGACGGCTACTCTACTGTCGTAGTCGCTGTATGTTGATACGCTCCTCGCTTACAAGAGGCTTTTTGCCGTCATGGTGTTGCTGCGTTCTCCCGCTAGTACAGTGGAGGTCCTCCGGTGCGAGAACGACGTACAAATGTGAAGCTCCAAAGGTTCATACTGCTTCGATTTGCTGAGTAAGTGCGATGCAATGTGTCGATACGATTCTGCAAACGATGTCCGCAACATCCACCATCCGGTTTCATAAACCACTCGACAATGTGGTGTCGTATAGTCCACCTTGGTGCAGGTGGGTACTATGCGATTCAGAAGAGAGTGGGGAGGAGGACAAAGAGCGTTACGCTTTTCCTTATCCCGCGTCTCATGCGTCAACGAGCTGCTCGACACGAGCCGCCTTTGTTCTTACGCTGTCAATGAGAATGAACAAATGTCTACAGTCTTGGACAGTCGAAATCGATTTCGTGGAAGCATGATAGTGGTTTCTTGTGCATCCCCCAGTTGCCATACCGCATATGACCGATGAGCTAGTGTTGCTACACTTGGTATGCATAAGCAGTCGATTTTCTTTTTGAAAGAATCAGCGGAGAGAGCAATTACCCTTACACTTTCCTGTTCGAAAGTCTTAGAGACAAAAGCTCCCATCTGATCCTCTCCTCTACCTTCTGACACGTAAGTGAATCGCCCATACGTTACCGTGTTGCACGTAGCTGCGGAAGTCGTGGCAACACCAATCCTTCGAGCTTTATAGAAACACCACTGATGAAGATGAGAAAATTGACGCTGGTCCCTCCCAAAAGCATATGAGATACCCTATAAAGTCGCGCCTCTCTCTGGATGTAGCCTGCTCGCTGTTTGATACTTTTGTCTGAGAATCGAACGATTCCACATGTTTTTTTTAAATTACAAATGAAGTGATCGCAATCGATTTACACGCAACTTATCTCGTAGTCGATCTTCTACCGAAGCTAAGTAAAAGTCGCGGTCCCACTTCTAACCTTTGCCAATCTGCCCAAAACTCCAGTTTGCATGCCAAGTGTAGCAAAACTAGCTCATCGGTCATATGCGGTATGGCAACTGGGGGATGCACAAGAAACCACTATCATGCTTCCACGAAATCGATTTCGACTGTCCAAGACTGTAGACATTTGTTCATTCTCATTGACAGCGTAAGAACAAAGGCGGCTCGTGTCGAGCAGCTCGTTGACGCATGAGACGCGGGATAAGGAAAAGCGTAACGCTCTTTGTCCTCCTCCCCACTCTCTTCTGCATCGCATAGTACCCACCTGCACCAAGGTGGACTATACGACACCACATTGTCGAGTGGTTTATGAAACCGGATGGTGGATGTTGCGGACATCGTTTGCAGAATCGTATCGACACATTGCATCGCACTTACTCAGCAAATCGAAGCAGTATGAACCTTTGGAGCTTCACATTTGTACGTCGTTCTCGCACCGGAGGACCTCCACTGTACTAGCGGGAGAACGCAGCAACACCATGACGGCAAAAAGCCTCTTGTAAGCGAGGAGCGTATCAACATACAGCGACTACGACAGTAGAGTAGCCGTCATTGTAGGATATTGTGCAACCACCGCGCGTGTCGTCCGTTTGTTCGGTCATGCATAAGCGTGCGTTCAATCGTAGTCTTGAGGTAGAAACTGTTCGAGGGCGTCAAGAGCCGGTCAGAACAGCAGGGGACGGAAGAGCATTTCGTGGCGACGACAGTGCGGTAGCATTCGATTAATCCGGAACGATCTGCTTGTGCCGGTGCGTACTCATCCACACTACCGCATATGAACAGCAGCACGAACTAAAGTGCTGTACGACGCTGCGGAGAGCAAAGCACGTGAGAAAAGTGACGCGAAACATGTACATGCAAGTGCAATGAGCCATGTGCTCGCCCATGGATTGCAGTATACGCACACACGTCCGTCGAGCTCATCGTCGCGTCGAATGCGATCGCTGTTCTTTGTCCTTCGTTTGGGTGCTGGAAGGTCAGAACGACTTGCAGCAGCACCTCGATGCCATGGAACGCACCGGACGAGAACACCGTGACGACGAAAGTCCCGTTGCAGCCACACAACACCCAAATTTGCGCGAGGGGACAAGCTCATAGACGTTCGCACGGGTGGTACGGTGCGTCTTCTGGTTGCCCACAAACTTTTTGAGCACGTCCAGCTGCTCGATTCGATTAAACCATTTGCTGCAGTCGCATGGATGAGGCTCAACAGACTGTCGTTTGAAATGACAGCTGCACTCGCTCTTCGATCCGACGATTCGCATGATATAGTCCTCGAACAGACGTGCCCCCACTCGACCGACAGATGGCGCTGGAGATGAGCAGAGTCGAATAGCAAGTCGTCTCTCGTCACACAGACGGCACGAGTCAAAACGACTGTTCTGAAGTTTCGCGTGTCTGCGTTTCTTCGGACGACTGCACGTAGCGCCACGGACAACTCACTTTCCAATTGTCCTCGGCCAGCGCAACCAGTTCGCTCCACGACCACCGCCATCGACGATGAAACTCCTTCCTGCTGCAATCGTTGCCCTCGTTCTCGCTGCGGTCGCGACCGACGGCTCGCCCAGTGTACGCTCGGCTGCCGAGGGCAAGAGAAAAAAGATGAACGACGTCGGGCAACAGAGCCCCGTGCAGGAGCAACAGAGCCCCGTGCAGGTTCAACAGCCGAGCAGTCCTGTCAGCACCAATGCCTGCATCCTCACGGGCACGTACAAGCAAGGGACTGACGTTTCGGCGTGCAGCTCCATCACCATCGATTCACTCAGCGTACCGGCTGGCGTGACGTTGGACCTCAGGAAGTTGGAGAGAGGCGCCGTCATTGAGTTCAAAGGCGTCACTACGTTCGGAACGAAAATGTGGGCTGGTCCGCTCGTTATGGTCAGCGGAACGGATCTCACCGTGAAGGGATCGGGCGTCCTTGACGGGCAAGGACCTTGGTACTGGAAATACGGTCCGTCCATCACGCGTCCTGTCTTCTTCCGTCTTCAGAATGTTATCACCTCGAAGGTGTCCGGGTTCACGATCAAGAACATGCCCTTCCGTACGTTCAGCGTCGTGACGTGCAAGAACACGGTTCTCTCTGGCCTCACGATCGACTCGAGAGCGGGCGATGGCATCGCTAAGAACACGGATGGGTTCAACTTGTCCAAGAACGACGGGGTCACGATCACCGGCAACACGATCTACAATCAAGACGACTGTCTCGCCATGCAGTCGAGCACCAACACCGTCTTTAGCTACAACAACTGCTACAATACGCACGGTATTTCCATCGGGTCTCTTGGCGGCAACGCTGTCGACGCTTCGACCACGGTGCGGGGTCTGACCGTGGTGGGCAACAGGATCGTCAACAGTGTGAACGGTCTCCGTATCAAGACCATTATTGGTCTCAAGGGACTGATCGCTGACGTGAAGTTCATCAACAACACGGTGGAGAACGTGCGGAACGCCATCGCAATCCACTCGGACTACAGCAAGGAAAACGGTCGATACATGGGCATCCCTACGAGTCAGGTGCAGATCACTGGTATCGCGGTCTCCGGTCTCACTGGTTCGGCAACCAACTTGTACGACATCAAGGTCAACCCGAAGGTGGTGTCGGGTTGGACTTTCGTGGGCATTGACGTCAGTGCGTCGCTGAAGGGTGTACTGCTCGGCCTGCCGATAAGCTTGGCCATTTGAGCTTTCGTCGTTGTAGCTGCTTGTTGAGTGAATTGGCATCCGCATGGTAAATGTCGTGTCAGTGGGGTGCCACGACACCGTAAATGCAATCATTTTCAATGGTGTGCGGCTCGTTTACGTCCGATTTGTAACTCGTTGGCTTGCGTGCTCTCAATCATTCGGTTGGCCAGACGTTGAGCTGGTGCGTAGATGCACTATGTACATCAGGGATCTTGCTGGTTCTTACATGCTCCAGGCGCAAGCGAATTCAACGTTATAAGTCTATACATCGGTCATCTTCGTTTGTTTTGCAGTGCGGCACAATCTGAACATTCGGATACAGCTGATGAGCTCAACATACGTCCAGCCATCGGCCAATGTCATCAGCGTCCAGACACGTAGGTATCGTGCCTCCTCGGGGTCTGCTGACTCAGGCTGTAACTCATTCCGCGATGCAGACTTCTCGCGACCCAGGCTGCAATATCTTGTGCTTCATTGGGATCGCTTCACATAAGCTGTAAATTATCCGGCCAATCTAATGCTCTCTACCCAGGTTGCATTATCTTGTGCCCCTCGGTATCTTCAGCTGGCACTGGAGCCTGCACAGAGCAGAACGATACGTGAGCGCATGTCGATGTACCGCTGCTTGTTAGGACTGGAGCATGCTCATGCTGATGCTGATGCGTATTGGGTTGGTCGATAGATCCTTGGCGAAAGCAATGTTGCAATAGCTGAACACCACATCGTTTGCGGGGAATGTGCGTAGCGAATTGAGCCCGTTACATGTCATTGACGCCGGATTGGATCGATTAAAAGATCACCGTAGTTAGCGACGTGGCGTGCATTCACCATCGTAAGTAAGCTATTTGAGCATTGCCTTTGAAGGCGACATTCGGTGCCGCTTTGCTCTTTGGTTGATATTGTCCATTATGACATCCAATTAATTAACCCATTGCCGCTTGATGGGCGCAATGCGTGGTGATCGAGTAGCTACATTTGGAGTTTATAGATCCGAATAACTTAAGTAAAGTGAAAACAGCTTTTTCTTAGGACTTTAAATTATATTTATACAGTTTCGTTTTTGACACTGTCAAAAGCTGTACGCATGCTAATTTAGCCTCCCCCTTCGCGTACAGTGTACTAGAGAAGGCGAGGTATCCGAATACACTGACACCTGACTGCATTGTGACAGCGTAGGTCTCTTGTACTGTGTTAGTACAAGAGGAGGATACTCCATACACTTGTGCTACTTATAACATTTCGTAGGAAGCCATCAGAATCCAGAAATCGGTACAAAACAATTACGTGCTGTACCGTGAGCTGCATCGAGTGACCATATTGAGCCTATGGAGGACGAAAGATATAACTACGATTCAGAAGAAGTAAGTTTGTCAACTGTATGAACACGCGTTAAATGAGGCTGGCAGCACAAGGTGCGATCACATGTCATGTACTTCGAATTGCGGTTAAAATTTCATTGAATAAGTCGCGGACTTAGATACCAATTCGTACCCTGTAAGGCCACATCGTCTTGCTGAGGCGATTTCAACAATAGGTAGAGTGGTGAAGTAGAAATCAAGTAAGCATTCGTACCGATATTGCTAATATTTGTGTACAGCGTCGTCGCTAGAGCTACCGCGTCATGTTAAAACATCCGCCATTTCACGACTCCATACGATTTTCATCTCTTAAACCTATTATTTCTCGATCAAACGGCAGATTGCCTCGTATAGTGGATGAGGTGGTTGGTCGACTATCTTGGCGGTTGTGTCGATACTACTATAGGAATATATGGCGATCAACCACTGAAATGTGAACGAAATGAAACGATTGTGGTAAAGCGCTATTATGAGAGACTAGGAGGCCGACGAGAAAAGAGATAGAGGGCCTCACAACAACTAGAGGTCCCGGGGAGAAAGGGGTGTCCAGAGGCAAAAGGTTCGGTGGAAAAGTACCACCAACGGGACTCAGTAACGAGAGGATCGTGGCGAGGGTAGCAGTTGAGTGGTACTGAAAGGAATAAGACACGAGCCCTTAAGGTGGACCGCAGGTCCCTCAAAGAATACATCGACCCGTCAAGGCAGCCCAAGGGTCCCTCAAGGTAGACTTCGGTCCCTCAAGGTGAGCCACTGGTTTTCTCGAAGTGGACCTCGGTCCCTCGAGGTGAAGCTATATCTGGTCAGTCAAATCAGGATTCACGTTTTAGGCAAGGATAGAGTAAAGGAATGACCGGATAGGACAAAGTTAATTTTACTCGTCTATTCGTGAAAGGGATATACTTTGTCCCCTACCGGTAAAGACAGTTGCGTGGCAAGTCAAAGTGCGAGCATATCCAACGAAAGTATTTGGTCTTCGGGTTCGTCTAGTATCACTCCCTCGAGATCCACTTTTGATAATGTCTTCCCGACTCCGTCGTCAAGGAGTCGAGCAAATACCAGGTGGTTCATACCCCCTGAAAGAACAAGGAAAACCCAGGAGCGACCAGCTTGCGGAAGAATTTGATTACAAGTCCATTCGCGACCAAGTCGGTCGAGTGACCACCTACTGGCCCACCGAGTGAAGTATATCCACTCAAAGGGCCCAAGTCTGCCGCTTTCAAGACCGATATATACATCTACAAAAAGGTCTACCGAAGTGTGCAATCCGCCAGACGACATTTACCCAAGGCGAGTCGAGATCCATACATGGCGTGGTAATATCCCATCCGTCAGTCAGCCGTCCGGCACAATGAGTAGTCTGGGGTCTCATCACACAGTTTTGATAACTCACACTACTACACAGCCTGAATTTGAAAGTCGAAATTAAAAAGAGATTGGCTTATACTTGAAGCTCGAGCCGTCGCGACTTGTCAGAAAAAAATTCTTCTTGTTGATTACTGTCTAATCTAGGTGCATTTAGCATCTTGTGAGGCGTTCGTACTTGATATAACATTTGCTCTTATCAGGCTCCGATCATTAAACGATCACTATCTTTCGTGTCTTAACGTAGGCATCACCGTTACCGCTATTTGTGGTTGCAAGATCGTTTTTAACGTCCTCACCTAATACTCGGCCCCCTGAAAGTTGAGTCATGTCTAAATTTCGAGTTAATGGATTGTATTTAGTACTATTACACGAATGCAGTTTGGTGATAAAAATATACCGCTAAATTTTATAGGATTTGTCTCGCTTGTAGCTAGGTTCAGCATATAGTTTGATGAGATCGTAAAAACGAAATTTCGCTCCTGATTTTTATTCTGCTACTGTGTTTTAGTTTGCTAAGCGTGCACACTGACAGGCCGCGATCGAAAATATGTACTGGCTGTTGTGACTTGTCAACGTATATAAATATGCATTCGTATTCATTGTGCTTTCGGCAACCACTGCGCTCAATGACAATATTTTTATAGTATAGAAATGCTCTGTTTGTGCATAACCGTTTCCAAGCCAATAATAGGCTTTGTTTGGCACTTTAAGATAATAATGTGGTGATGTGGGTTATCAAAACTGTGTGATGAGACCCCAGACCATTCACTGTACCGGACGGCTGACTGACGGATGGGATATTACCACGCCATGTATGGATCTCGACTCGCCTTGGGTAAATGTCGGCTGGCGGATTGCACGCTTCGGTAGACCTTTTTGTAGATGTATATATCGGTCTTGAAAGCGGCAGACTTGGGCCCTTTGAGTGGATATACTTCACTCGGTGGGCCAGTTGGTGGTCACTCGACCGACTTGGTCGCGAATGGACTTGTAATCAAATTCTTCCGCAAGCTGGTCGCTCCTGGGTTTTCCTTGTTGTTTCAGGGGGTATGAACCACCTGGTATTTGCTCGACTCCTTGACGACGGAGTCGGGAAGACATTATCAAAAGTGGATCTCGAGGGAGTGATACTAGACGAACCCAAAGACCAAATACTTTCGTTGGATATGCTTGCACTTTGACTTGCCACAAAACTGTCATCACCGGGAGGGGACAAAGTATATCCCTT
>CANTFL010001149.1:0-12566 GCA_947650285.1 Hyaloperonospora brassicae | reverse complement strand
TGTGGTTCAGGGCTTGGTGGAAGAGATGGCCGGCCGGCTTGCTGATATCAGCCTTATCACTGTTTAAAGCAAGTGAGCGAGTTTCTCGCAGGACAAATAAATGCTAATGAGATGAGCGAGAACTGATACCTGACAGCCATGACAAACAAAAGCGACAATCAGATGCTAAAGGCAGAGTGGATGTATTGAAATTTATGTGGTCGGAGCCCAAGTATAACTCAATGAAAGGAACCTGACTAAGAATATAGTGTCTGCTGTATTCAAGACAATTCGCTCCCTCGCCTCACTGTACGATCCTCGGTTGTGATTAAGAAGGACCTTGCTATGCACGCTCAACCTTCTGGAGTAAGCTGAACACCCCCCCCCCGTATTAAGCGCTCACTACTTAAAGCCGTATCGGTCCGATCCCTTGATCGTCTTGAGGTGCTTGCAATAAAGAAGGTGACACATATCCCTACAACCTCGTCAGGAAATCTGGATGTCCCAAGAAGCGCATTTGACCCTGCTTTTCGTCTTGTTGAGGGGTCTCCATTGATGCTAGGCGTACTATTGTAAAATAGACAGTGAGACGTCTTAATGATAATTTTTGCCAAGTACGCGGGAAAATTTGGCTTTATAATATGAAAATATATGATGAACACCTACAATTAGCGTCAGAAGATGAGATGATAATTGATTATTCGGCTATTTAAAAAATTTCTAATCATACCTCAAAAAGTCCTAAAAATACAGAAGTTTTGAAAAAGTGCTAAAAATGCTTTGGCTAAACGCAACATTATATGTAAAACGAACTTAGTATGTTTTACGACATGATCCGCGGGCGCATCAAGTATACTTCGCAATTTTGAAATAGCACAACAAGCGGTATGCTCTACGAATAATTATTGATCACCTAAGAGCTATCAAAATCTCAGTTAAAATTTATTTTATTCTGATGCACTTTGTCATCTCAATGCGAGTGTCGTGAAGATGCTTTGGCAATAATTAGTCCACAGCCGTGTGGGTCACAGTCAGTATGATATGAAAAAGTCTATCGTATCTATCATTTACTAACTGTTTTCACGAGGAATGCGTACGACAAACCTATGCGCATTAGTGCATATTTGTGCTTATGTATGTGTCAAGTGAAAGTGCTTCATTGACTAGGAAGAACTAATAGCGGGGATCGCTAGTGATATGTCCATTATTTCCTGAAAAGTTCCAAAGAGTCAAGAGAGCTTGTAGATTTGGCTTGGCTTTGTCGATTGCTTACACACGCAAAGAGAAGGCTAATACAAAAGAATCGGCCACTAGTAAAATAAAAAAAGTATGTATAAAGTAGTCAACAGTGGCCCGTTACACCTGGTAGCACTTTGTAGTCCGTCCAAGGACCACAACCCCACCGCCGAACATCTAGATATTGGATGATGTAGACGGCGGCAGATTTCACGGGACCCGTGAAAGCTATTCCTGTTTTAGCGACATCGAAAGGAGTGCGATCGAACGAATGAGTTCGACCGTTGGCGAAGAAACCATATGGGCCATGCTATCCACAAGGGATGGAGACCAGCAGCATACCTTCATTAGCAAGTTATTGCAACGAGAACTTGATGAGTCGCGAACGCAGGTGACATTGTTACAACAACTAGATCACCAGCGGACCGAAAAACTGAGACAACAACAATCTCAGTCCGCAGAGCCGACGCGTGAGCGTCGACGGGAGTCTTTAAAGCTAGCAATATCCAAGTATCGGGGAGTCGAGGAAGGCTCCCTGTTGAGGTGGTTTGTCGAGCTGGACGATGCCATCGATGCTCGTCGCATCGACGATGAGCGAATGCAGGTCTCATTCGCTCAGTCCAACCTAGCATGAGAATCTAGATCTTGGGCCCTGAATCTCACGTTGCACGACCCAAATGTGTTCGGGTCGTTAAAGATCTTTAAGACCCTGCTCAGTGAGACGTTTGAGCCGCCCAGAGCGGAGTTCACGACTCTTTCGGAGCTCCTGAAACTCAAGTAGGGTAAGCGTAAGGTTCACGCTTACGCCCAACAAGCACGCTACCTTGCAAGCTGCATGGTAGTGAAACCTGTGAGTGACTTTGTATTGATCACAATATTCATTCAAGGGATGTCCGATGGTCCCGTTAGTGACCACGTGTTCCGCGGAGAGCTAAAGACGCTCTCAGAGGCAATCTTCGCAGCGGATCAAGAAGATTATAACGTGAGACAGGCTCAAGCTACGTTAATTCCGCATCTTCCACAGAGACGATTAGCAGTCGGAGGTCCAGAACCAATGGACCTCTATCATGTCGAGGGCGAGAAACCTCTCCCTATGAACGACAAGCGAATGGTGAGATGCCATCGCTGTCACAAGTTGGGACATTATGCATACGAATGCAGTGTCCCCCGCTCAGTACATCGCGGTTCAGAGCGCGGATATCACCCACCAGCAAGAAGAACTGGAGGGCGAGGGTACGATGCTGTCGCAAAGCCGCAACAGCGAGACCAACCATCGAAAAATGTTCGGGGTAGTAGGGGCGGAGCGCCGTACTGATCCAGCAACATCCAGAGACTTTGCAAATCTACTGAAGAAGGTTTCTTATGACACACAATTTCTGTGTGTCTCTGCACCTGGTGATGAGGTGTCTCTTATCAATCTGACATTGATAGTGACAAAGGACTTGTCACTTCGCGCCCTAGTTGACTGTGGGGCGTCGAACAATTTTTGTCGCCAGTCGCTAGAGGCAGGAAGTTTTAACTTCGTGGAGCGGAAGATCCCTTCAACGAAGATGACGGTGTGCCTAGCGACAGGCGAATCGATCAATATGAAAAAACTTTAGTCGGAATCCACTACACGTTAAAAGGCGAACAGTACGATGATGATTTCATCGTACTCGACCTAAATGACAAGTTTGATGTCATCCTAGGACTACCTTGGCTCAGGAGATACGAGCCAAGGGTGAGCTGGCAGCATCGATCAGTATCGACCCCTGCTACTTGTTCCTCAGAAAACCACCGGACGAATGTCTTGGAACGTCCACACTCACGTAGGTGTACTACGAGCGAGTGTGATGGCCTCACTTGTGGTACGGTCGTCAGCACGACTGTACAAGAACACAATGTAGATGATCACTAGATTGTGAAGAAAGATCTTCTGGACCCTGTGAAAGTGACTTCCCAGGTAGTAATCGAGACATTGAATGTCTTGGTCAATGACGGATTAAGCGTAGGAGCTGATACGCTCGATCTGATTGTGCATTCGAATACAAATTCGGAGATTTTGCACTTGCGAACGTTGAAACCAACACGGTTATTGCGTGACATGCGTAGTAGAAAAGTCAAGCAGATCTTTGTACTCGTCGCAGAGGACGATTACGTTACCGATATTCGATCGGCAACGGTGTTTACCGAAACCGAGAGGGTTCTTAGCAGTTTATCGATGGACGAAAGTGTCATCGATGAGAAGACTCGGAATGAACGATACACGTCTCAATACTGGGAGTCACTTTAGGCAAGTTCTTTGTATAAGGATTTGATCAGATTCAAGGATGTGTTACCTGAATCCGTACCTTGTCATTTGCCTAACGATAAAGGCACTCGACACGAGATCGAGCTCAAACCGGGCTCGAAGTACTGTGTCATGAAGTAGTGGCCATTGCCTCGTGAACATTTACTCGCGATTCACATGCTCTTCGCCGATTGTTTAGCAGCGGGCCATGCGAGGTAATCGACATCCCCTCACAGCTCTTTAACCTTCTGTGTGCGAAAGGAGACATAAGAAAGGAGGATAGTGCACGCACTCAACAAGTTGAATACTGCAACGGTGCCGGCTCAGACGCCGATACCGAGGAAGGACGCCATCATAGATGGTATGTCAAAGAGTACCATCTTCTCGTCCATGGATCTGATGGACGGATTCTATCAGATCCTCAAGCGTGAACGGGATCTTCCGTGCACGGCAGTGAGTACCCCCAGCGGGATGCTGTGGGAGTGGCTAGTGATGCCACAGGGGCTGAGTAATGCCCCTGCAACATTCAACAGATGTGTCACAAATCTGTTTAGACCGGTGCGAGACTTCGCACCGAGTTACTTCGACGATGTGTTCGTTCATAGCCGGGCTATGGACGGAAAGACGGACGTTAAAGTTTACAGAACTCATGTTAGTCAAGTTCTTCAACTTATACGCAAGTATAAGTTGTACGCCAACCTCAAGAAGCGTATATTCGCGGCTAGCGAAATAATACTTCTTATGTGCATCGTGGGTAAACACGGCGTAAGCCCTGTCCCGAAAAGATCAAGGCGATCACCAACTGGCCAGTGCCAGTCGATGTCAAGTGACTAAGGAAGTTCCTTGGTCTTGCGGCGTGCTTGCACAAGTACTCGCGCAACTACGCCGAGATGAGTGTTCATCTTTCTTGATTGCTCAAGCAAAATTTCAAGTGGTCATGGAACGCTGAGTGCCAGCGTTTCTTTGTAGGTATCAAGCAAAGCTTGATGCAATCGCCGATCTTGGCGATTTCAGATCAGGACAAACCATTTCATGTGGTCTGTGACGCCAGCGATTTCGCAATCGGCTGTGCGTTGATGCAGTATGGCGCAGATGGCGCAGAGCGCGTCATCTGTTATCAGTCGCGTCAGCTGCAACCAGCTGAGCGTAATTACCCAGTGCATGACAAGGAACTCCTTGCCATGAACTGCGCACTGGCTAAGTTTCGCGTCTATCTCTTGGGAGATAGACCGTTTGTTGTCTACACGGACCATGCGTCATTCCGCACGGCCGTAAACCATCGCCACCTCTCGCAACGAATGGCGAGGTGGCTGTCTTTCTTCGCGGAGTATGACTTCTCCGTGAAGTATAAACCAGGATGACTAAATGTCGTCGCTGATGCTCTTTCGCGCCGGCCCGATTTCGAGCTGGCCGCGCAATCAAATGGTGAGAATATTCCACTGTTTCGACATTTACAACCATTGTTTAGGCCGACAATTCTACTTGACGACGTACGAAAGGCATACGCAGAAAACAACGATCTCCTACGCCTGATGGATTATCTGGTAAATACAAATTGTAAATAGCTGAGAAATTCACCGGCTTTGTACCGATCCTCATCGGATCGGTATAGTACACGCAACGGGTTGTTATACTATAAAGCCGTTGACGGCGACACGCCTCGTGTCGTCGTCCTTAATCATAACAACTTGCGCTTTCGCACACTGTACGAATGTCACGATGCGCCATCTGGTGGTCATTGTGGTCGGGAAAAGACTTACCTAAGGGTAGTCGTGACTTTTATTGGTCCCGCCAGTATCTGATTACCCGCAAGTACATTCGTGCTTGCGAGGTATTCAAAGGGTGAAGTCCAGTATTTCATCCCGTGCACCTTTACAGCCTCTGCCTGTCATGGCAGAGAGCTGGCAGTCCGTCTTAATGGAATTCGTCTTCGGTTTCCCCCAAGCCAGTAATATAAAAAATCTTGTATTTGTGGACCGCTATAGCAAGATAACACATTTTGCTGCTATGCTCGAGTAGATGACGGCCCGAGGTTGTGCTCGTGTTTTTATCGATACGGTAATCAGACTTAATGGGTACCCCGTCAACTCGTATCCGACCGTAATTATCGGTTCACGGCGGACTTTTGGCAATCCGTATGCCAAATCCTCGGAACACGATAAAAGATGTTAACATCTGACCTTCTCAAAACAGATGGTCAGACGGCGCATGCAAATCCTGTCCTCAAAATGATTCGTCGAGGATCCGTCCACTCGTAGCCGAGTTGGAGCGAAATCCTACCCATGGTAAAATTCACCATCAATAAATTTGGTGCATGCTTAACCACAGCATTTACCGTTTTCGTGGATGGCTTACGCCATCCAGGTCTGCCCACCATTTAGAGTGTAGAACTTAAATAGGGGGAGGGACTCGCTTGAGCAAAGACCGTTCCAGCTCTTGCAAATCACATACCGAAGCTAACGTCGTAACGTATGATGCCAATGTCGATCAGGTCGACTTCGGTGAAGAAGATCACCTCAATAATAGCGATGACGCTATTATTGACTCAGGTGATGATGATGATGCTATTATTTTTAGCATCGCCAACGACTATACTAGCCATGATGACAATATTCTCGTCGATGAACGGAAAGAAGAAAGCACTCTTTCTGCAGTTGTTTCCTCTACCACATTCTTCGGTGGACTCACGCGGTGCTTAACGCTTCCTTGTGGAGCGTATATTATAAAAACGTGATTTTTTAGGATCAAGGCGAGTTAGCTCGTCCAGTGTCGGGATAAATTTACCCTCTTGGAACAGCTGGGAGCCCCGCTTTCAGCTGATGATGTATGTGGATGGTCTCGTCGATCAGGACGACGAGACGTACCCTTTAATGGTGCAGGGCCATCGTCGTACGAACGATCAACGCATTTGTAAAGTGGTTGCAAATATCCATCGTCGCGCCTCTCAGACGAGACGCGCGTCCTTCGGTAGGGCTGATTGAGAAGGTACGCCTCCTTAGGGGCGCGAACTAAGTTGTCAACACAACTCAGACATTTCTCTACCCACGAGAGGCAAAGTTAATGTGCCTCTCGAGATAATCGGTGCAATTTATACCGAGCACCGATAAGCGATTTTCCCAAACTTACTGAGAGCAACATCAAGTATGTCCAGCCAAGACTGTCGACTAACATTTAAAATGTTGGCGATAAATGCGTTCCACGCCTGCGGCAACGAGAGCTGTCTCTTTTATTGTTGCAGTGGGACCACCGATGTCTGAAAAAAACATCGATATAAAAATCATGTTCGGTGCGATAGTTCCTCGCACTGGGGTCAAGACCATGGAGCATTAATGAGTATATAGAGTGGGATTTGACAACTTTTAGTGGTTTAATAATACCACTCTCTCTGCTCTCTCAAAGATAGCATCCAGGGATTGTTCTCAGGAGCAGATCGTGTAGCGTCACGATCCTGCTCCTCCTGCGTGGTGAACCGTAAACGGCACCACAGTCACGGCTACGGCAACGATAACTCCGTAAAGAGTCGTCGAAATCCTTATGAGGACTTACGTCCTCAAGTTGCACTGGCCTCGTTCGAATACGAGCGCGATCGGTTTGATCCCGGTGACGAGTCTTTAGACTCTTCGCTTAATCGAAGATCTCGTACCGCAGATCCATGTCGAGACTGCCTCGAGGCCTAGCAGTTTTCGTTTACGCGACCGTTTGGTCAAGATTTGCGGAAGACGTCAAGTCGGTCGGTGCGTCCGACTCTTCCTAGAAGACCACCTCTTTATCGATAACATGGTCCATAAGACTAACACCCGCAGCCAAGTGAAAAAATCGCACGTGGTGACAACGTGCACATGCAGCTTCGGGAGTGGCAAGCTGCTGATTCTTAATTGTCTTTTTCTCCGGCTGCACACATCCGTGTAGCCGCCTTAGACGCGGCCTTGCTTGTCATGCGCTGTGGAGTTAAAAGCGAGAAAATCGACCAACAAGTACTTCCCGTCCCCAGAGCGACACGACGGTAGTTAATTTGTCACAACCAATCATAATATTTACGATAGTGACTGATGGTTAAGGGAGGGGTGATGAAACGGGTTGAGCCCATTACATAAAGTTTGGTACGAAAGTACCAATTTTTGAATAATCTTTTTGTTTAATGATAATCAATTAACATCATTTGAAAAAAGTTATTTAGTCGAAATATAATTTATAAGGGTAGTATCCGTGGAGGGGTCCACTTCTCGGTTGATGTACAGTGTATATCAACCTACTCAACCACTAATCGCTGCTGGATGCGCGCAATAAGTAGTGAGCAAGAGACCCACATAGAAGATGAAAATTTAAAATAGTTTGAGCAAGTCAAAGAGGATATATTTACGTTATAACTAAATTAATTAAACAGTTCTACTTCTTATCTCACAACAGAGCTTTCATTCTCTGTTTTGTCTATTGCTTCCTCGGTGCCACGTGTACATTTGTCGGGCACATACCACCTTGTGTTAATTGGACACAAGGGTGTGCCCCGTTACAAGCAACACGCCTGTGATGGCCACAAAATGAATGCGACGAGTGACCAACGACTCTGAGGCAGCTTTTTCTATTGAGAGGAGAGTTGCGGATGCTGCTGCCTTTAGCTTTGTATAGACTTTAGGCATGAGCTAAATAAGATATGGATGCGATTGTTGCTATGCCGACGATTGCAATATAGAATCTAGTCATGAGCCAAAATACACGCGGCATCCGTGCCTTTGGTACAGTCCTCGGTGAGAAGCAAGCTTTTGTACACTTTCATGACAAAAGAGCATAGTTGATCCTTTAATGTTACGACCTACTTGCACGCTACCCGTGAAAAAAACGACAAATTTTGTAAAGGCATGACCGACAATATGGGTGCACAATCATGCGACCGTAATGATGAAGTAGTAGCATCTCGACGAACTGTGGTCCGAACTGCCAATGTAATCTATAAGGGAACTCGTAGAGCACTGCATAGCAAAGAAATGATTGCTCTTGACCAAGTGGGCTCACGAACCAAAGTTAGCTGTTCATAGTTCTCGGTACTACTCGCGTACCCTTCTGAGTTGTGTATAACATCGAAACCCGGATGGAAGTCTTCAATCACATCGAGGTATCCAAGTTCGGATGCAGCCGATTCAGCATCATACAGGGTCAGAGAGCGGGGTCCACAAATTTAAAGAGCCAATGTGGTGAGCCGGTCCGTGACACCGACACCAACTAAGTCATTCAATACGTTATCTCAACTAAATTTTCTAGAAAATTGACCTTACTCAGTACATATTGTAAGAAGGTTACTCTCGAGGGCAGCTTTAGTTATACTTTATTCCTTGGTTGAAGCTGGCCAATATATTAATCCATTACACTACTATTACTTGCTAGACGTGTAACGAAATGAACTAGTTTGATGACATCGACGCCTTTTTCTGTCAATTACTATAAAATCTCAATAAAAGCTATCACCAAAATATACCTTATTCAGCGGATATCAGAGAAATCCTTCCTTTAAAGGTAATATGTATCCCCGCTCCACTGATTGGTAATGATGCGCCATGATGTCAACCAACGTGATACAACGACCAATGAAAAACACGCGCAATGGGTGTTAAGCGGGGAGTTGCTTTTAATATTCGTAGTTTAACATGGTTAAGTCAACATCAAAAGAAATTAAATTAGAAAACTTGACACTATCGATACCTATGCATTATATTCATCTAAGAAGTGTCCGTGGTAGAGACTAAGCCATTCTCTCGCGTACAGTGTACACATTAATATGAGACACCCATCTACACTACATAGCGTATGCAACTTATATGGTGGTGGAATGGGGTCTCAAAACTGCGTGATGAGACCCAAAAAACTAACTGTGCCGGACTGTCAACTTACTAGGGAACGGGTTCATGATTCCGCGTTGTAACGTTTAATTACCTTGTTTAACTATCGGTGCGGCGGGTTGAACTCTTCCAGGTGGACTCGTGTCAATGGAAATCTTTACCGTGTTTGCGATGAGGTCGAGGTCCGATCTCCGTGTAGAAATCTTCACACCACGACCGGGGTGGGCATGATAATGAAGGATTTGTCATGGAATCAGTTGAATATTTGTAGGGTGCTCGATATGAGTCACGCTGATCTGTAACAGATCGCCTTGTCCAAAGTAGATGCTCGATTCGCGAGCCTTCTGACCCTTTAAGCCGTCTCAAGATCTAACACTCTTAGCCTTACTGATTTTCTACGAACAACCGAAGCTGGGGATTTGCTAGAGAGCTCTTGATCCCCGGCCAAACAATCCAGGGATATCACTTCATTACAGCATGTAACTTTCTTTGGCGTCAGGTGGCCAATAGGACAACCTGAAGAGAAGTCGACACGTGTAGCCAAAGGCATATTAATCTCTACTAAATGTTAGCCAATCAAGATCAATAACCGTATCTCTATTCTCATACCGTTAGGATCGCATGCCACGTGTCGCTTTTTCCAGAAGATAGCAATCTTGAACTTAAGTGGCATACGCGTAATATACTTGTCCGCTGCAGTTGATTTTATAGTTGCAAATCATGTCGTGTAGTCTACACTAGCTTGATCGCAAGCACGTACCTGGTCCTTCATCTTTGTTGCGAGCACATCCTTGATCGCAAATTGTCTTGCCGATCGCGGATCACATGGTTTGGTCCGCACAATCCAGATCGCGATCACATACCTGATCACCGGTCACGATCACCTTCTTGATTGCGATCGCCTTGCTGATCGCATATAGCATTGTGCGTTACACACTTCTTTGATCGCAACCGCTTATCGTGATCCACGTAAAACTGATCGCATTCACATACCTGGTGTCCGGTCACGATCTCGATCGCCTCCTCGATGCGATCGCCATGCTGATCACATATCGCCAACGTGTACTCGTAGCGTTGACATTGCGGTGCACGAAAATTTGAATCGTGGTTAATACTACTCTTGACTTAATTATTGGATAGTTGAAGCCGACATGCGAAACCAAAAAGGGTTGAAGTCGTCCAATTTTGGCTCGACTAGGAGGGACTCGACGATAAAAGCCTCGACGAGAGGATAATCATTAAACAAGACCCGACGAGGCAAGACCCGACGACATAGGACTCGACAAGAAAATATATGACGAGGTAAGATTATGCGAGACAAGATTCGACAAGACAGGATCCAACGCGACATACCTCGACGAGAGAAGAATCGACGACAGAGAACTCGTGTGATAAATACGATAAGAGAAGACTCGACGAGCCAGGCCTCGACGGAACTAGCCTCGATGTTTCATTGCTGGGCGAGACAGGATCCGAAGAGACAAGACTCGACGAGACAAGATCCGACGACACAAGACTCGACGAGAGAAGTCTCGACATGAAAGAACTCGTGTGCAAAAACGCGATAAGAGACGACTCAACGAGCCAAGTCTCGACGAGATAGAAAGCCTGTGATTAAACTCCATAAGTGAAGATTCGACGAGCCAGGCCTCAACGGGACAAGCTTCGATGATCTAAGCCCCGAAGCGACAAGCCTCAACAAGACGAGACTCGACATGGCCAGACTCGACAAAAGAAACCTCGACGAGACCAGAATCGCTGATAGAATCCTTGGCGATAGACTGGGCGAGACAAGATGTGACGAGACAAGACTCGACCGGAAATGACTCGACGAAAGAAGACTCGACAGATCTAGACAAGCCTTAGCGATTCAAGAATCGCCGACACAAGACTTGAAGAGAGAGGAATTGACGAGCCTAGACTCGACAAGAGAGAGCTCACCGAGAGCGGACTTGATAGGTCAAGAATTGACGAGAGAAGACTCGACGCAAGAAGGGTCGGCAAGACAAGACTCGACAGGATCCGACGAGACAAGATTCGACGAGAGGAGACTCGACAGGATATGACTCGACGAGAGAAGCCTGAACAAGAAGAGACTCGACGAATGAAGACTCGACAGATCAAGACAAGCCTTAGCGATTCAAGAATCGCCGACACAAGACTCGATCAGATAAAAAGTGACGAGAGTCGAGTCGACAAGATAGGATTTGAGATAGATGGATTCGACAAGACATGATCCGACGAGACAAGATTCGACGAGAAAAGACTCGACAGGATATGACTCGACGAGAGAATCCTCGACAAGAAGAAACTCGACGAAGGCAGACTCGACCGATAAAGACAAGCCTTAGCGATTCAAGAATCGCCGACACAAGACTTGAAGAGAGAGGAATTGACGTGCCTAGACTCGACAAGATAGGGCTCACCGAGAGCGGACTTGATTGGTCAAGAATTGACGAGAGAAGACTCGACGCAAGAAGGGTCGGCAAGACAAGACTCGACAGGATCCGACGAGACAAGACTCGACGAGAGAAGACTCGACGAGAAAAGACTCGACAGGAATGACTCGACGAGAGAAGCCTGAACAAGAAGAGACTCGACGAATGAAGACTGTACAGACCAAGACTATATTTAGCGATTCAAGAATCGCCGACACAAGACTCGAAGAGAGAGGAATTGACGTGCCTAGACTCGACAAGATAGGGCTCATCGAAAGAGGACTGGACAGGTCAAGCATTGACGAGAGAAGACTCGACGCAAGAAGGGTCGGCAAGACAAGACTCGACAGGATCCGACGAGACAAGACTCGACGAGACAATACTCGACGAGACAAGACTCGACGAGAAAAGACTCGACAGGGTATGACTCGACGAGAGAAGCCTCGACAAGAAGAGACTCGACGAAGGCAGACTCGACCGATAAAGACAAGCCTTATCGATCTAAGAATTGCCGACACAAGTTCGTATAGAGGAAAATGGATGAGAGTTCACTCTACAAGAGAGAACGCATCAGGTGAGGGCTCGAAAAGTCAAGAATTGACAAAAGAAGACTCGAGGAAAAAAAGGATAAACGATTTAAAACTCGACGAGACAAGAATATATGAGACAGGACTAGACGAGACAAGACTTTGCAAGATGATGAATTATTAATCACATTTAGTATTGGTATAGGACGACGAGGAGGTCAAATAAAAACCTTTTGAAAGTCTTTTTTGCAATCAGGTAAATTAAAAAGGAGACAATTAGTTCAGG
>CANTFL010001148.1:0-282359 GCA_947650285.1 Hyaloperonospora brassicae | reverse complement strand
TGTCTCTCTGTTTGAATTAACTTAACTATACTTATATAACTGGATGTATGGTGACGTCTCGTCACCACTCATTGCGCGCGTCTTGCGGCGATTGGTGGGTTGATATCATCAAGATATCAACCAATGAACAGACCCTTTGGTCGACCCTTCAATATCACCACTTTGGTGATATTGTTTAAAGAATATCCATCTTTACATTCTTTATTGTCACTTTCCTTAAAGTGACAATTCCATGTAACGGGCTGCCCCGTTACACAAGCGCAATATTTGCGTATGCGATAAGCGGATTTTACGCAGTCATCACTTGCGAATACGAGGCGCTAAGGGCAAACAAAAAATGAGCTGCTTAGGTTCATTGTGCTTACGTTTAAGATTTGTGTCAAGGCGATACATCAAATACAAGGTCGAGTGAATTTGAGATGACGAATGAGATTGGAAAGCATATACAATTTCTTGCTGTTTGCCTCTTTCACTAACATGTTTACCCCAGCAAAGTTATGCATCATTACCGAAACTATCAGATAAAAATTAGTCGTGATGTCCCGTCCTGTTGTTACATGATTGTTGATTACACAACACTGATGCTACTACTACGCAGCACCCTACACCGTCTTGCGTCGTCCAGATAATATCAGGTCCTATCGATGCGTTCTACTCGTTTCCAAACCTCGCTGCGCGTGCTATATGGTTTGCATGACGCCAGGCAATAACAAACGTATTACCGCCTATAGCCTTCGACGTATTGCAATTACTGCAATCACGTGCCCGCGCTGTCCATATTTCTTGACACTTGATGCTCTGTTCCGCAAAACAGACGCTTTGTCCTACAATAAAGAGGCAAAGACCGCTGACACTATTTACGTGGTTCACCTGAAATTGTATCTTGGCCCAATCGCTCCATCTCAGAAGCTCAGAAAACACATACACACAATGGCCGCTCTTCTCCAGACTGTAACGCCCCACGTCCGCGTCCCTCGCGCCTCTGACCGCGTGTACTGCGACGATTGCGTCTTCTCGTTCGACTGTCCACTGCCTCCATTGGATATCTATACGAATTTGCACTCGTTTCTCTCGTACGGGGCCTCAAGTCTCGCGTTTGACCGCAACGGCACGTCCGTCTACTTACACCAGCACCACCAGCGCAAGCTCAATCCACGTACTGCTCAGGTCGGAAACGAAACGCCTACGAAGCTCGCGATTGGCGGCGATGGAGGCTTTGCCGTCGATGTAGACGACAAGTTTGAGCTTGAAAAACGTGTTTTGTTGTTCTATTGGACTCGGAGCACCAGGAACGGGTCCGCATGCCTCTAGACGATCCAGATGTCCTTTTGGAGATCAAACAAGCGGCTGAGGCTGTGCTGCACCATGTAGGAAACACTGTCAGTGAGGAGGTGGCGTCCTGGCAGGAGGAACTCAAGCTTTCCAAGTACGCAGAGCATCTAGAGCAGCTATCGTCTCCGCCACAGATTGCGTCAAACCCATTGGCGTGGAAGTGTCAAGACCCTCAGTGTGATAAACAAGAGAACTTGTGGCTCAACCTCTCGGACGGCTACAGTGGTTGTGGGCGACAGAACTGGGATGGATCGGGTGGATGTGGTGCTGCACTGACGCACTTTAGCGAGACGGGAGGAAAGTACCCACTGGCTGCCAAGTTGGGTACGATTACAGCAGAAAGAGGCGACGTGTACAGCTATGCACCTGACGAATATGACATGGTCAAGAACACGCACTTGGATCGACATTTGGAACACTTTTGCATCAATGTCAACTATTCACGCAAGACGGACAAGTCGATGAATGAACTACAAGTGGGGCTGAATCTCTCGCATGAGTTTGACGCTGTGGTGGAGGTCGGAAAGAAACTTGTACCCGTGTCAGGGGCAGGGTACATTGGGTTCAAGAACTTGGGCAACAGTTGATACATGAACTCGGCGCTGCAGCGGCTGTTGGCGTTACCGGAGGTCCAGGAACGATATTTTAAGGAGACAGATAAGATTTTGCCACGGTGGATACGCCGTCGGCGCTCCCTGTCGACGACTTTGCTGCACAATTTGCTAAGCTTGTGATGCAGCACTTACGGACCGATACAAGAAGCAATACCGAACGCTCGAGGACAGCAGCAAGAATGTTGGAGAGGACGACATTCGCAACATTGATCTACGACCCACAACTTTCCGTGCTCTTGTCGGCAAAGGCCACGCCGACTTCTCGACGGGCCAGCAGCAAGATGCTGTGGAGTATTTGCAGTATCTTTTGTACTTTATGACTCGAATCGAGCGTGTAAGCACGACCCGCTTAGGACCGCTTTCTGCAGGTGGCAGTGCCACCAGTGCGGAGCTGCCGACTGCAAGTTTGTTCAAGCTCAAGCTAGAAGACGGTGTGCAGTGTATTGCTTCGAGTAAAGTCAAATACGTGCTGCGCGACATGGTCTTGCGGTTGCAAATTCCCCTGGAGGCAGCCACGAACGCGACACAGGTGACTGCATACCAGGTGCTAGAGCAAAAGCGCTAGCGCCTTGTCGACAACAGAAGTCTGAGAGCAGCACGGGTGCTAATAGCGAAGAGTGTGTGGTGCCTAATGTTCCGTTCGAGGCTTGTGTCGAAAAGACGTTGGCACCCGAAATTATCGACGATTTTTTGTCTCCAGCAACAGGCAAGAATGGTCAAGCACAAAAGACAGTAATAGAGTATGGATAAAGGGAAACAATGGCTACGCACTCACAAACAACTTGTTTACTGAAGGGAAACTTTTGGACTGAGTCTACTCAATGCATGTCTTCATGTCAGGAGGAATCTTCTACGAAATACCTTCCAGATAAAACCTTCCCTGTAAAAGGTATTGTCAATCGCCACCCTTTACTTCATTGTCCACCGTTGACTTGCATCCAGCTTCCAACACGCCCTCCTCCGTCAGTAGTTACTGCGGCAAAACGTTCTTGGTCATCCCTATCATGGTGATAAGTGCCTCAAAACGCGCACTCGCCAGGGGCTTGGTCATCAAGTCTGAGGGATTCACTTCTGTCTTTACCTTCCACAGTTCTACTGCTTTCTTCACATACTGATCTCGAACGTAGTGCCAGCGTAGTTCAATGTGTCGTGTTCTGCGACTGTAGGTCGGGTTTGTAGCCATCACAAAGGCAGCTTGATTGTCAATCCCGAGACGAAACTTCGACACCAACCTTGGGAATATCTCGATTAGAACCTGAATGAGACCCCTTCCTTCCATACAGGCCTCGCAAGCTGCTACATATTATATTCGGCCTCAGCCGTAGATTGAGCCACGATACTCTGCCGTCGTGACGCCTACGATATCGCACCTCCTGCCAAGCAATGTACATATCCAGTAATGCTTTTCCTCGTGTCTGGGTCGTTTCCCCAGTCCGCATCGCAAAATCCCTCAACGGTTAAATCACTTCTTAATTTTCCATCATTGTTTGCGTGGAACACAATTCCATGAGTCTTGGAACCCACCAGATACCTTAACACTCTCTTGGCCGCGCCAATGTGTTGTTGTGTTGGGCTTTGCACGTATCTACTAAGCTGCCCGACCACATACGCAAGATCTGGCCTCGTACATGTTGCCAGATACATCAATGAGCCAATTAGCTCACGATATGGAAATTATTTGCCATTGTCAGGTATGCGTTTGGCCCTCGCGGTATCCGTATCGTTTACAGCAAGTCGTATGTTTGTTTCCATCGGAATTTTGCTAGCGTGCGCATCTCCAAAGTTAAAACGATTGATAACGTCTTCGCAGTATTTCGTCTGATGAATTTTAATCGCATCATCGCTTCTCTCTACTTGAACACCCAAATAAGTGCTAAGTAGACCTTGATCCTTCATTCCATAGACCTCGTCCAGACTCCGAAACATTTTCGTCTTGAACAATTCATTGTTGGTTGCACACAGAATGTCATCCACGTAGAGTAGTGCCAATACGAACTCAGAACCTGAATCGTAGTAATACAGACACGGTTCTGTAGTGCAACGCTTAAACCCATACCGTAAAAACCACGCATTTACTTCGGTGTTCCACTCTCGACCAGACTGTTTAAGACCATACAGTGCCTTGTGAACAACATATACCATGTCGTCAGTTTCAGAAGGATATCCATCTAGAGAGTCCAAGTACTGCTTGATCCCCAAGGGTGCATTCAGGTAGGCCGTGTTGATATCACCCTGGTAAATGGTCAAGTCCATCAATAGACAAGTGGCCACGAACATCCTGAAAGTCGCCATACGTGCTACAGGACTGAAAATTTCTCCAGTCAATTCCTGGGCGTTGTTTCACCTCGAGCCACAATTCTTGCTCGAAGACGGATAACGTTGCCTAAGTGGTCCGTTTTAACACTATAGACCCACATTGTCTTGATCGCTTTAGTGTCTTCAGGCATCTCTCGTTTCGAAATTAATGTGATCACTCCCTTGGACTTCATTGCTTCCAATTCTTCGTCCATAGCTGCTTTCCACTGGGTTGCATATTTCGAGCACATCGCCTGACGAAAGTTCTTTGGTGTCCGAATATCACTTGCGCGATTACCGTACGCTTCGCTTTCAACGTTCTTTGGTGTTCTGAATGCAGCGTTAACCGTGAAATCTTCGCGCTGGTTCAGTATACATTGCTGATCATTCTTTCTCAATATGGGTAGACGCGGAGTGATCTTTGCTCTTTTGTGATCCTCTTTTATTCTTTTGTGCTCCCTACTTCGCCTGACTTCGACATCTCTGGGTCTTCTGTGGCCGATCAGCTGATCATTGGCAATGGTCAACGTCGTGGTGCCGTTCACAGCCTCCAACATGTCGCTTGGATCGAATAAAGGATCGAATAAACAATCATAATTGTAGTCACTTGCAGCATAGACAGATTCATTTCGAGTCACTTCAGGGTCTGTTATATGTCCAGTATCAGTGAGCAGTCTCTCTTCACCTGAAGCTGTATCATCATCTGCGTCTGTATCATCATCAGCGTCATCATCAGCGTTATCATCGTCAGCTGTTTCCTCGTCATTGTGCGACTCAAGTCCGGATTCCGCATCGTCTTTATCGTCGTCATAAATATCCGAGTCATTTGCAACTGCTTTGTTGCTATCTGGAACAGAGTCACAATATTCGGCGCGATAATGTGCTGTAGAATCAGTTGGAGGATCCGATGCATCTTCTGAAAGTTCTTGAGAAACGCTGTCACTGGGTGCTAACTCTTCCCCCGGCGTAGCATGTTCAGATAGTTCTTGAGAAACGCTGTCACTGGGTTCTAGCTCTCCCCCCTGCGTTTCACCAGATTCGCTCTCCTGACCTTCTTCTTTGTCGCTACTGCTCGCACTGAAATATTGTTCGCTGGTTTGTCCTTGTGTCTGGACCACTTCTGGTAAAATACTATTGCGTAGCATGTCATTCCACAAGGTTTGTTCTGCCTCATTTAGAGTGTCGGGATCGGATTCAGCAGTCTCCATCTGAATGGTACTGCTATTACAATCCATGCTTGCTACAATGTCAGTCAGATGTGACACCTCGGATCCTTCAGAACTAGAATCATTAAAATCCATGCTTGCTACAATGTCAGTCAGATGTGACACCTCGGATCCTTCAGAACTAGAATCATTAAATGCGCCCTCCTCAGCGTATTCACTTAGTGTCTGGAGCCACCGTCTGACTTTTGATGTATATCCACTGTCGAAACGATCCTTATACTTTATAGCCTCATTTATCTTGACATCTGACACATATCCTTTCATGTGCTCTGTTGGGAAGTACACATGACAACCAACAATGTTCTCGTGATATCCAATGAGGAATCCCACTCGGCAATTCATGCTCAGCTTTTTCCGTTTCTCTCTTGGCGTGTGACAATAAGTGAGTGACCCAAACGCCCGGATGTGATGAACGTCCGGTCTCGAACCAAACATCAACTCATACGGAGTGCGTCCTGCCCCTTTGCAATACACTCTGTTTTTGATGTAGGCAGCTGTTACTAATGCATGCACCCAAAATGATTTAGGTAATCCAGACTGGTGCATCATGGTCTTCACCATTCCAATCAATGTCTGGTGTGTGCGCTCAACTAAATTTAGTTGGGACGCTTTGGGGCCGACTCTTGTATGCACTATGCCCCTTTCTTGATACCACTGTGCCATTGTACCATTGCAAAATTCCTGCCCTTTGTCTGTAAGGACTTGCCTCACGAGAGCTCCTTGGCTTCGTTGAGAATCTTCACTCAACTAATGAGTAATCACAGCCTCAACCCTCTTGCCAACTTGTCGTTCAGCCCAAGCAATATATTCCTGCATGAATTTGTTGACTTCATTCTCAGACTTATACTTGAGCATGAAGACACTGACGTAACGTGAGTATCCATCCATAACGACTAGGACGGCGTTATATGGGGATCCATTGCCTATTCCTGGTATCAGCAAATCGGCAAAAACAATGTCATTAACGTTCGCGATATTTCTATCTAACGCCTTTCGAAATGACTTTCGCCGCTGTTTACCAACATGACAGTCTACACAATCGAATTTCCCACGTCTCTTTAGCATGATACCTTTTGCCAGGCCACGATCAACCATCAACCGGATATATTCTGGACACGTGTGTGCCAGTCGTTCATGCCAGACATCGATATCTTCCACACCATCAGTCACTGCAAAGTTAGCAATAACTTGTCGCTTCGTGGTAATGTTTTTCTTGTGCTGTGCAGTATTATTTGCATTGTGAGCAGTAAACGTCCATAGGCGGTGCTTCCGATGTGTCCGTATCACCTCGATATCGTCTTTCGTC
Source organism: Hyaloperonospora brassicae (assembly GCA_947650285.1). Taxonomy (NCBI): domain Eukaryota; phylum Oomycota; class Peronosporomycetes; order Peronosporales; family Peronosporaceae; genus Hyaloperonospora; species Hyaloperonospora brassicae. Next base: position 275,586 of record CANTFL010001148.1, on the reverse strand, counting down.
ATAGTAAATATCTTAGCATTCGGGTCCCATGACATGCTGAATCCTTGGTTCATAGCCAAACCAGGCGAAAACAAATTGCATCCAGCATGAGGGACGTAGAGAACGTCTTTCACGAACACTGTTACCAATTCTTCATCAACAACTGTTGCGAGAATAATCGTACCAAATCCTTCAGCTTTTGCTTTCGCTCCATTGAGTGTGAATCTAAATATCATTGGATTCCAGTCACTGTCTTCCATACTCTGTAGTACAGTAAAGTATTCCTTGGAGGACACTATGTGGGCATTTGTATTCGTGTCGAAATACCAGTTGCTAGAAGTTGAATCCTTTGACGTCAACTTTGTAGCTTCTCCTATCACCACGTCACGCTTATCTGCTTGCACCTTGCGTTGCAATAAAGGCTCGCCCTTCTCTTCCATTTTCGTCTTGCTACCAGAGTTGGCGTACTTTGCGTGAGCACTTTTTCTTCCACGCGACTTCTCTTCATTCATCAATTGTGGACAATTTCTCTTGTAATGGCCTTTACCTCCACAATGATGACACTCAAAATCATGATTCTTGATTTTTCTCGTCTTATCGTCTCTCAAGGTTTGCCTCATGCCACCTCTCGTTCCAGTAGTTGGACCATTTGGCTTCTTCTTGCCTTGAGCGCTCCCGAATGCATAGCTTTCCCAGTCTTTACTGCGCGACTCGGCGGTGAATATCATCTCGCGAACTATCTCAGGCGTATATTTACTCAGATTTGAGCTATATAATACCTTTCTTCTGAGTTCATTATAGCACATCTGCGTCGGGAGACTGCGCAGCATCATGTCCACCATCTGTAAATCATTTACAGGAGAATTCAAGTCCTCGAGCTGGTCTTTGATGTCGAACAAAGTGTACAAATGACTTCTCACGTCACCATTTGGACGCAAATGGGTCCTGTGTAGCTCGCTTTGGAGGCGGTACACTTTCTGCGCTATCATGGCTGAGTTTTGCTTCCCTTCAAAAATTGAGCAGAGCTCGTGCCACATCTCGGTTCCTGTCTTCTTCGATATCACCTGCTTGGCCAGCTTCATCGACAACGAGCCTTGAATAAGAATCTTCACCTCGGCTTGACTCTTCTTGAACTTGTCCTTCTTGGCTTGATTCCAGGATGCGTCCTCCACAACGCCTCCTGCTGCGATCTCATCGAGTAGGTTTTGCTCGAATGCGTTGAGCATCGCGTGCTTGTAGAAGGTCCAGTCTTCTCCATTCCAATTAACTGGAGTGCCTTGCGATCCCAACTTAATCTCCTTGTGTCTTTTTCTCTTGCCGTCCTCAGAGTCCGATGAGGAATATATGGTATAGTTGTTGTAGTGTAGTCTTGTTTAGCGCTTCTCTTAAGAACGGGTCGTCCTTGGGCTCATAACCCTAATAGAGTATGGATAAAGGGAAACAATGGCTACGCACTCACAAACAACTTGTTTACTGAAGGGAAACTTTTGGACTGAGTCTACTTAATGCATGTCTTCATGTCAGGAGGAATCTTCTACGAAATACCTTCCAGATAAACCTTCCCTGTAAAAGGTATTGTCAACTATACCTTCCAGATAAAACCTTCCCTGTAAAAGGTATTGTCAATCGCCACCCTTTACTTCATTGTCCACCGTTGACTTGCATCCAGTTTCCAACAGACAGTTCGCTTCTGCTCATTCCCGCGTTATTTACTCGTGCAAATGCGACGCTTTTACGTAGCTGAAGACTTGACGCCAAAGAAGCTGGAAGTCGAGGTGACGGTGCCCGAAAAGTTTTCGCTGACACGCTTTTTGTCCAAGGGTCTTGTAGATGGTGAGGAGGAAAGGATGGATGATCCTGTAGCCAATGCGACGAACGAAAGCGATGTTAGTGCCGCGGTAGATACTGCGGATGAAGCTTTGGTGGCTCAGCTGGTTGCTATGGGTTTTTCCGAGAACGGTTGCAAGCATGCAGCGATTGCGACTGGCAAATCGAATGCTGAAGCGGCTATGGAATGGATTTTCAGTCACATGAACGACCCAGACTTTGACCATCCGCCTTCGCCAGCACGTCCTGGATCCAAGGCTGCAGGCGAGTCAGTTAACATGGACATCGTGTCCAGTCCAATGGCCATGGGCTTCGCAGAGTCTCACGCCAAGTGTGCGCTAAAGCAAACAGGCAACGATCCTGACCGTGCAGCTGAGTGGTTGTTCAGTCGCATAGCCGATCTAGACAGTGCTGTCGCCGACTGTGATCGCGGTGTAGTGCCACCAGCAGCCTCGTCTGGCGTTGATGAGTCCTCTGAAAATCGTTCGGATAGCAAGGTGGTCGGCGACTTCTCTCTTGTAGGTTTTATCAGCCATGTTGGCAAGAACACCAATTCTGGGCACTACGTTTGCCACATGAAGAAAGATGGCCGCTGGGTTATCTTCAATGATGATAAGGTGGCCGTGTCGCAGGAACCACCGCTAGGCGCTGGTTATCTTTACTTGTTTCGTCGCACTGACCCCCAAAGCTAGCGGGTTGCAAGAGTCTGTCAAGTTAGGCGTGGTCGTAGCAAGAACACATCCAGGATAAGGCACAATGCATCCTGGATAAGGCACAATGCGCATGATGTTCTTGACTTCTCGGTATTGCCGTTCTTTAGCAGTTTGATTTTACTAGTATTAGCTTGCGCAGTCACGCATAAACGAATGATGAAACCTGGAACTGCGTCTAAGTTTCGTCGAGTACGTCGTCTTCACACCCCTCTTCGATCATCCTATGCTCCATACTGCATCTACCTCATCATGATGACTTTGCTGCTGCTTTGCTACTCCTTCTGCCACCATGTCTTTATTCCGTCATCAGTATCGCCTATTATGCTGTTCATCTTGGGCTGGTGTGTCATCTCAATCCGTGGCTAGGACGGTCCTGTTCACGCAGCAACTATCGCCGTCGTGATCGATGTCGACATTGCTTCAATCATCCGTCTATTCTGCACTTAGCATATAATTATTCGAATGCATGTGATTCTTTCGACGGCTTGGAAAAGTGATGAAATTGACAGACCGATGCAGTTCTGGCTGTTGCAGTTGTTTACTGCCACAACCAGTACTCGTCCATCAGGCGAGCACACGCTTGACATGCAGTCGCACGTGTCTCAGGATGGTGCTAAACAGATCCGATATCAGTCATGAAGTCCACACTTCGACAGAATGCGCGGCTGTCTTGGTCTTTACAGCTTGACGTTGTGTCATTCTTTTGTGAGAAGTGAGGCCAGTAGCACCTTGTCGAGCAAAGCAGAGACTCAACTGCATTGTACAAGCATCATCTGTTGTTGTGAACGAGACTCCTCATACAGGCTACATATAGCCGAAATCACGAAAAGCGTCGTCAAGAATAAGACCTCTTGCTATATGACGAATTTGCGCTAAGACAAAATGTCTTGCATTGGCAAGGGTATGTACCTTGTTGTCGTATCCTGTGGACCGTTGTGAAGTGTCGAGTAGGTTGGAATAGAAGAGCTGAGCAAGACATCTGTGGCAGCGATCGTATGGCTCAGGCCTGTCCTGAAGCGTCCGAGACTCGATAGAAGGTGGCCGCCAGGCTGCATTCGATCCATCACCGTCTTTGGTTGTATCGAGGCATGATGTACATCTTCTTGGTGCCTCCGTCTTACCTACCAGGACACCGTCCCTGACTAGATCGACACCTTCGTGACACTACTCCCATCACTAGCGATGTAGTACACCGTACGAAACCATGCGCAGAACTTAGACCACGTCTACATTTCCGTACACGATCACTTCCGATGACTCCGTACATCAAGCATCGCAACCTAATCAGTGCATCAGGGTGAAATAAGTCGTGACCACTTGGACGAACCGTGGAGATTTTTGCTGACCAGCAATCGTGTTGCCAACTTGGTATGATCGTTTCGCAAACTTTCTTTCGAGTACGGCGTACCTTTGCACAAACGAACAAGCTGGCGGCGGAAAATGTCGATGCACGCAGTTTAACGTCTAACAAAGTGAACTCCGCACATCTGGTCCACGCCACTTCCGGATGTTTGGAACGGGCCGATCCCGTTCTATGACATTGTCAGAATTTGCATGTCAACCTGAACACTTGTTTGAACGAATTGCATCAACAATATCACCCTTGATGGTAATATTAGGGAATAAAATACCGTCGAATGAAACGCTAAGCAGAGGTTGTTGAGACTCTACCAATCGGCTGACAAACGCCATGACAACAGCCAGCAAGTCCAGCAGTAAACAAAAGCGCGCGCAATGAAGTGTCAACATACGTATTTGTTGTGGCTATATATGCGATACGGAATGGGTACACATACGTTGTATAAATGGCTTGACCTCATCCAATCCCTTTTCCTTTCCCTACTCTACATGCATTACATGTGAAACGAAATCAATCAGTTCATGTGTTTGTTCATTCGCTTCTTTTGTGAGAAGCGGATGTCACACGTTGTAGGGGATCGGTTAGCGAGATTCCTCGGCAGGTGGTACTTTCGACTTTTATAATATACGTAAATATTTGGTAGCTATAGAGCGCTATTAGACGAAAGAATGGATACGTTAGTCCGAATCTCTTTGCCTAACAAAACATTATCGATTACGTCTTCATTGTGGTGATGGACTGATCACGTTGCAATATATTGACATCAGCAAAGAATGACAGTATGATAATCATCGTGGCAGAGTAATTTCTACGTGATTGTATACAATCCTAATTGGCTGATGTATGCCATGATGTCAGCCGGGATTGGAAGCGCGCGCAAGTAACGGTGAGCAAGTGTCGACATACGCGTTTGTAGGTCAGTCTAGTTGTCTAAGATATAAGAAATCTTGTTTAGATTAAACTGTCAATCGACGCATGAAGATTAGTTTGGTAAATACTGACTCTACCCAATAAACTAAAGCTTATTGCTCAGTACATTTTGCTTCCTCTTCACCTTCACTAACGCAAAATTTGCGGTTCTGTCCACATTGTCACCTGTGTGGAAAGTATTATACTTTTTACAGTATGACGCGAAGTCCGTCACCCTGGTTGCGCTTCGTGGTTTTTTCTGACGTCCACGGAATTTTTACCATAGTGGTGGCGGAGGGGGGGGTAGCTTATACGTCACGCGTAAATGTTTGATCTTATGATGTAAGTCGAAGGAGCTGCTGTCAAACGTATGAGTTCACTATCTGTGGGCCACTTTTAACTGCCATGGTGTGCGAAATAGACGGAGACGGATATTACATCACCATCGCCGAGTTCACACACCATGGAATTGGCGCGGGTGAGAAAGCGATAAGCTTGCCCGACAATTAAGGACTAAACCATTCAGAGATGTTTGGATAAACAAGGAGCTCATCTATTCACAATCTTGAGATACGTGTTGTATAATACTGATACTGGAGCCGACTCATGTACGTCGACTTGAGATATATCGGTTTCACCTCTTCATTAAAAACAGTTAAGGGGGACTAACCATTTGTCTGCCTTGGGCTAGAAGTTGTCAAGATTAATGCTAAGATGGGTCGTCGCATTGGCAGTCTTCATCGTAGCTCATCGCATCGTCTTCGATGCGATGAAGGTAAAGTTTGCGTGGTTGACCTAGCTGGATGTGCTTAACCTTGCTGATCCCAGTGATTAAGCGTCATGACCTACAATGTTAAAGTGGTACAAAAGTCATTACCTTGGCTCAAACCTGATTGTGGTGTGCGGTGTAAGATGAGTGGCGATTCGACCGCCACACGCCGCAATCAGTCTAGAGCTAAGGTGAAGGACTAGGAGAAGGTCAAGCGTATTTGTGGCGCCCGATCTCAGCACGCACGATACATGTAAGGTTATGTCATGTATAAGCTACTTGATGGTTAATGACATCACTTTTCGCTTATTTTTAACGCACTCTTCGTGCAGAAATGAAGCGTCAATGTTCAAAAACCAGAGAGGTTTTACTTACGATCCTATATACCCAGATGCCTGCTATCAGTACCTTTCGGGTTTACCGACTCGGTGGTGTACCTTTTTGCAGACTCGCGTTCTACCGAATTTACTGCGACCAATTTCAAGCCCAGTCGGTGGCGTGGCCTTGAGTTCGACACGCCGTCGCAGTGGTTGTGTCAAATGGTTTTTTGTCTTCATTGCCGCTTGTCGAACTGAAGGAGGTGGTATTCTACAAAGGGCGACACAAGCGATCTTAGCAACGCAGTGCTTATCCTGTTTACGAAACTTAATGTGAAATACATCGAGTTCGCTATCACTACAGTAGCTGATACCAATCGTGTGTTGTACACGCATGACGCCAGATCGAAGCTATCCTTTTGGAATGTATCGGGGATGCAACGCGTTCCTCGTATCACCGTTAGGTAGCTAGCATCATTGATCGAATCGGAATAGCTCGATCTCAACACAGTTTCGGATTCGACTCATGGATCGCTTCGTTGTGTTGAGCTGAAGACACGCAATTGGGGCGAGCTTTTGTCGACGCCTTTGACTAAATGACATGGCTGCTTCGAAGCCATCTAGTACGGAGAGCGTTCAATATAATCGTGATACAGGAACACAGCTTCGTCTCGATGTAAGTCAACATGTTTTTTTTCATATTTCCGCGCTGCTGGATCCTAGCGTCTCGATGGGACACGTCAGTGGCATCGTTCGCGCTCGTCGGTTCATTGCCATCCGATGCATGTGCTATTGCATTAGATCCGGAACAGCCTTCCGCGAGCTTGGTCCCGTAAACAGCTGCAATGTGCACTCAATATTCTCACAGAATTGGCCATGCGATGTCGACCGCGTGTTTGAAATGCAAGAAGTCCGAGTGAATGTGCGTGACCGTACATGTCCGAATATAAAATGCGCAGCTTCTGCAAGCGCATTTTTGAGGGCTTGTTTGTACCGGGTCGTGTTTGTATGCGCAAAAAAGCAGGCTGGTTCGATATTGCGGTCTCGTTACCGAGGTGGGAGGTCATGGCGACCTGCGGAGTGCTGAAAAGTGGCATCGACGGATATCGATCAGGCGTTCACGGGTTAATGCCGCGTACAGATGGAGCACGTTGGGTCATCCCACAACTTGCAATAGGTCACCGTGTCCAGAATCCTATCGACACTATATTGCACATCTGCAATCCTTGGAATTACTTGAACATGCACGCTACCCTCTGCATGCTTAGTCAAAAGAGGTGACAGCGTTAGTCAGTGCCAGTGCGCTTCCGGAGTAATCGCATAGGCGTAAATCATACGAGACTCAGCAGCTTGCATGCGGTTTGCATGTATTTGTTCGCGCACACAAGGTTGCATGCAGCATCAATCCGTGTCCCGAAATGATACTGCAACATCTTCAAAAAAATCTAGCATCAGTATACATACGCTGTACTGCTCCCCGCGGTTACATTGCGACGTTGAGCCAGCGAAGAGGGTAACACAATATAAAACAACCACATGCAACAGCTAACTAAACCTACATGGCCTGTAATACACCAGGCTCCTTTGACCTATTTGTTTCGCTGCAACGACTGTCCCTCGCTAAGAGACAGTCCACCCAAGTAATCAGCCAACATCGCGTAAGAACACGTGGCAATCACCGATTGTCAGCAACGGCGCCTTGCAGGTTGTCATGGATGGTTTCCGACTTCAACCTGTAATGCGGACATGACTTCACGCGTGAACAGCTCGTCGATTCGAGACAATCTCATAGCCATCTATGCGGCACGTATACACTTGGCTAAGCCGCAATATGTCAGATTTATATTGGCAGCATCGCACTCCCACGATCACGTACCCCTTGCCCGCGACAACGCATTTTGCCTCGAATGGTGCGTGTCCGTCTCTGTGTCTATCGTCCAGACTGCTCTGTGTCTCCATTTTGAGGCTGTCACACAAGCGACTTCGATCAGTTGTGTCGGTGAGTGGTCACAAATATCGGATCATACCCATCACATTGCAGTGTGGGTGTCCGAAGCATAATACGCTTGGTGACTTGGGAAGTCCATGATGAGGGCATGAACTCAGCATGGTCCCAAGAATCGCGCAAACTTTCTAGCCAAGTACGAAGCAGTTAGCGCTACTAGACACATCCTAACCATCGATATGTACGCACTCGTAGTCTCCTTTGTCGCAAAAACAATAGGTGAATGATGCTGGATGAACTGTTTCAGGTACACAAATACTTGATCCGATAACGCCAGTCCGCTCCCCACGCTCTTGGCTGTCATCTTCCGCAACCATCACACGATCAGCCCGTCACTTCTTCTCAATCTAGATGGAGCACCAGCTTCCGTACGCAACGTTCACGTACCTTGTCAATCGCATGAAACGACCCAACAGTGTTGACGACTAGCATCAAAGCTATTGCAAACCACATGCACACATACAGATGCTTCCCACGTGAATCTCTCTCTGACCTCCACGCTTCTATCCAAGTCAACTTACGTGCTGGAGTCACTTCCAAAAGCTCAAAATGCAGGTAATTGAGCGTGGCGAGCCACTGGAACGAGTCCCGACAGTGGCAGATCTGCACTCGACTCAGCGCTTCCTTCACCGCCTCGTCTTGCTCGCTCGCCGCCAATCGACAAGACACGAGTGCTTCGATACGCGCTGTAGACACTTGATACTCGTGGTCAAAAATGACAACGCGCTCGTTTCCTGTCTGGGCGGGACCTTTGCAACTTTTCATGAGGAAAGAGACCACCACGTGCTCGAGCACGCGCATCGTGGGCGTGTCGCTCGCCCCACACAGCTCAACGACTTGTCGCGGTCGGTATCCACATTCTTCTCCGTCTCGTGTCTTCGTCGCGCTATCCAGGAAGTTCAAATTGGTCCGGAAACTTCGCGTCGGCCGCCGCGCAAACAGGTCGAGCGCCGTCCCATCGAGCTGTGGCCGACTCATGTGCCGAATGTGGTAATGGCTCCTTTTTGCGATTTCGTTTAGAAATGTACCCATGTACCATCCCTCAACTCGCCGCGCAACCTTCGCGTGACATTCGATTCGCGGCCCATGTGGTGTCAGTCGGCGATATGACGCCTCCACGACCAGCAGAAGCCGATCCGACTCGCGCGTCGCTTGACGGGCCGCTGCAGCGCTCCACAAGCGGTTCTGACACGGCTGCAGTACCTCAATTGGAAGAGGAAGGACGCCGCAAGACGCTAACGTCGTCTGTGTCGTCTGTATGTGCGTCGTTCGCCGGAAAGAAGGCGGCGCGCGCTCGTCACGACGTTGTTGATTTTACCGCTTTGTATCAGCGATCGTCGCGTGAGTCGGAGATTGAAGCCACGCTGCGCACGTGGAAAAAGGAGATGGAGGACGTCGCGCGGGAGCATCGAATGCAGCAGCAACAGCAGCAGCAGCAACAAGCACAGAGCGCGACGGTGGACGTTGCACTTGTCAGTACGGCCAGGTTTGTTCCCGACCAGTTGCAGCAGTTTCTGACGACACGGGAGGGCAGAAGTGCAGATAACGTCGCGGGAAAGGAGCAGATGATGCAGTCGCATCCCCTTAGAGCAACAGAGGCCAAGGGGCGACCGATGCGTCGCTTCGTGGCCTCGTCAGCCATGCCGTTCGCTACGATAGCAGCATCTGGCAGAAAAGTAGACGGTCTCACCGACTTTGAAGAGCACGAAAGGGACGCCCAGTACCACAAGGTGCAGCAGATTGTGTGGGAGGACCAGATCATCTGGGGCATTGACTTTCATGCTGCTGCTGATAACGATAACGATCGAGAGAAAGAGGAGAGACAGGTGGAGGTTGAGAATTCAGTAGGTGAAGTCACGGTGATGCAAGCAGGTGGAAAGAAAGCTGGGAATAGAGAGGCTAGTGGAGACAAGAAAGTAGCGAAAAGTGTCGTGAAAGCAAGTTTGCAGACGTACAAGGAGCTGCGCACAGCAAGAGCTAGTAAGGAAGCGGTAGCAAATTCGTCGGAGGCGTTTCGCGGTGATGATTTTGATATGACCAAACCTCGAAACTATCGGTGGGAGCTGCAAGACACTGTGAAAAAGAAGCTTGGTGCAAATGTCGCTCGTGCAGCAAGTCAGGAGGACGGCAAGGCCGATACCTTACCGTGTCCGCTAAACAAAGAGCTCCTGGATGACTCGTGGATTGCGGCAATCGGGTGGAGGTCAACACAAGACATGCCAGAGAGCAAGCTGGTGCTCGACGATAACGATGCGTCGCTTATTTACTCTGTATCTCAAATGGAAGATGTTCGTCCCACGCTGCGGATTCCAGAACGAAAGCTGGGAGCTGCCGAACAAAGATTGGCGCAGCTCGACAAGCAACGTATCGAAAAGAAGCAACGTATTGATGAGGTGATGGGCAATCTCGAATTTGGTGAAGAGACAGCCGAAGGTCGATTGGGTACCGAGGGTAGTGGCAAGAAGTCAAAGGACACGCGTGTGGTGAAGAATATTGGCTACGTGCATCACTCGCTGCCAGCCATAAAGCTTTCGCTCACGAAGCCTGAACTGCCTAAGACGAAGTTGCGCGATTTCCATCGACCGCGTGGAAAGTTCAAAATCAGTGAGCGACTAGACTTCTACCCACCGCCTTCGGGTGCCGCTAAGCTTGCGCCACAGGAGGATAGCGCTATGGTGACGCAGATTAAGAAAAGCTCTGACTTGAGTCCGACTGCTGGTGGTAAGTTGATTCTTATCGAGTATACAGAGCAGCGGCCGCCCATGCTATCCAATCCAGGTATGGCTTCTCGTATACTTCACTATTGGCGGCCACCAGAGGACACGTCCACGAGTTTGGGTATTTTGGGAAAGAAAAAAGCCCGCAAAACACGCCCCAAACCACCGGATATGAAAATGGGCCAGGTCATAACGCTTGGGGATCATGATGAGTCCCCGTTTGTCGGTGACATCCCGCCAGGTCGAGTCGTGACGTCGCTCAATTCGAAGCTGTACAAGGTGCCTATATTCCCCCATAGACCGACGGTGCCATTTGCTGCGAGTGCGGAAGCGCGCGAGCGTAACAACTCGGACATATTTCTGATGTGTCGCTCGGTGACAAAAAGCAAGAAGGGCACTGCGGCTGAGAAGTCGGGTGGACTTGGAGTTTCGACAACTGTGTACATCATGGAATTGCCGATGGTCTTTGTAGCAGGACAAATTGAACCTCAAATTGAAGTCCCGGCGCCAAACTCTCGCAGTGCAAATGAGTTTATCCGCCCGTACATGTCGTTCCACATTCTTCGTCTGTTTAAGAAAGCAAGTGACGGCGAACGGCTGAAGATTGAGGACATTGCGCGTGCATTTCCCAATCAATCAGGCACTGCGATCCGCAAGCGGATGAAGGAGGTAGCCACATTTGAGCGTGGTGGCAACGACTCGGGCTGGTGGAAGAAAAAGCCAGTATCGCAACTGCAAAGCGAAGAGGAAATTCGCGCAAGCATTCCGCCTGAAAGCGTGTGTCTGTACGAGAGCATGATGTCTGGTCATAGACGGCTGCTCGACATTGGCCTGACCAAGTTGTTCACACCGTCTGGTGTGAATGGAGCCATCAACCACATGATTCGACGTCTGGAACTGCGAAAGAATGCATTGTCGGCACGTCTCGTGCCTGCGAATCTAGAAAGACGTGCAAAAGAGAAGGTTCAAGCAGAATTGTGGAAGAAGGATCCCGTTGTGCGCAAGCTCGAGACCGACATTCAAGTTGCTCGCTACATCAATGAGCAATTACAACTCACGCCGTGGAATTTGACGAACAACTACGTGGAGTGTCACTTACAGGGTAAAGGTTCGGGTATGTTGCAGCTTGGTGGAATAGGTGATCCCACCGGTCGCGGTGAAGGGTTTAGCTTTGTCCGTGTACCCCAGTCTCGCGCCAAGAAGAAAGATGGCGAGGAAGATGCAGCTCCTACGACTGAAAGCAAGATCAGTGCAGAAACTGCAGCCGTACAAAAGGCCGTTGCAGCAGTGACTGGTACAACTGCCGATCTGCGTAAACTAAAGATGAAGGAAGCTGGTGATGTGTTGCGCAATTTGGGTCTGGCAGACGCAGATATCAAGAAGCTGCGCCGCTGGGACCGAATCCATATGGTGCGTGAGCTAAGCAGCCGTGCTACAGCGCACGGTGTGGCAGGAAGTTTGAGTAAGTTTGCACGTGGCGCGCGCAAATCGCTTTCTGCGCAGCAGCAAGAGTACCGAAAGAAGTGTGATGTGATTTATGAGCGTCAGATGGATGTACTGAGCTCGGCGAAGACCACATTTTCTTCAGACGAAGAGTCAGATGGTGACGATGAGCTTGACGAGTTGGGCGCTGATGTTGAGGCAGATATCTTAGGCGGCACGGACACAAAACGCGGTCCGAAGAATTTGTTCCGCAGTGGTGGTGGAGGTCTCAACCGCTCGAAGGAAGTGCTTGCCGAGCGGGAAGATGCTGTGGAGCTACGTCGCCTCATGGAAGAGATGAACGAAGACCAAGGCTCCAGCTCAGGTGCCAAGGCTACGAGCGCGGTACGTCGGCCTGATGTTGACACTAACCGACTACGCAATCAACTACGCGCAAGTGGAATCAGAGAGGGTGGAACCGGGGCCAGTGGCATTTCGTCTGTATCGGGCGTGGGAGCACGATCAAACATGATGTCTCGTGCTGGATCGGCAGTATCGTCTGCTATGGCAACCCCTACAGGTCAGTTGTCGCGAGTGTCTTCGCCCACTCATGGAAGCCGCACACCGGCTGTGTCAGAGCCACCAAGCGCTTCCAAAAAGATCCCTGGGCGAAAGGTACTAAAGCGTGTTGTCCGAGTTATTGAGGAGGACGGTAGCGAGACCGTCCGAATACAGTTCATTGTAGATGAGAAGCAGGTGGCTCGCTTCCGCGCGATGCAGCAACGCAAGGAGCGCCAGCTAAAGACCGACGAGCGCAACCAGTTGCGGAAGCGCAAGCGTATGCTAGCTTTAGAAGATGACGCTACTAGTCAGAGTTTGCTGGACAAGGCCAAGCGACGTAAACAATTGCAAGAAGAGTTGAAGCAATTGCGAAAGACCGAGGCGCAGAACAAGGGATACCAGGAGATGTTGAAGAAGGGCGAAGCTGATGAAGGTGTAGAAAATGTCGATGCTGAAGATGCAAATGGCAAGGGCGTGATTCGGTGTACACAATGTCTACAGGTCGGCCACATGCGTACGAATCGCAGTTGCCCATTATATATGGCCGATGAAGCTCGTACAAAGAAGTCTGGCTCCATACCAGGCAAACAAGCGAGTGCAGTACCTGCTGAACCACTGAAGCTGAAGATAAAGAAGACGCCGCCAACGGTCAGTGGCAGTGACTCCGTCCCTAGGATCACCGTTAATCTGGCAGAGTTGCGTGAAGGTGCGCGCAAACACCACGCAGAAAAAAAGCGGAAGCGAGAAATGGAAGTGCGCGAGCAGGCAGAGTTGTACAAGCGTCCGTACGCGAAGGGTGTCATAAAGCTGAGTCGCTCACGTATGCCTGTGGAGCACCTCAATCAGGCTTTGGAGGTCGTTCTTCAGCATTTGCTCGATATGCCAGAAAGCGAGCTCTTTCGCCTGCCAGTGGATGCAGGTGCCGTTCACAACTACTACCAGATCGTGAAGCAGCCGATGGACTTGAGCGCCATTCGCCGCAAGATCGAGGCCAAAGAGTACGACTCGATGCGCGAGTTCGTGAAGGACCTGGAGCTCATTGTGAACAACTCGCGCATTTTCAATGGTGACCCGGCCAAGTCGGCTATCACGACCAATGCACAGAAGGTGCTTCGCCGTGCCCAGGATGAGATGGCCGTGCTCAGTGCAGAAGGCGGCATGACTCCTACGACGCCAACTACTGCGACAACAGCCATGCTGACGTAAAAGCAGTCACGCCGTGCAGCTAGTCGGCTAAGGCAGTCAGATTGCTTCCGATGCTGACGTGCGAATCGGTGAAAATGAACCAGAAAAATCGACGAGGGTAGAATAAGAGCATCGGATGACTGGTACGCCATGCACTGGAGATAGGGACAAGATCAGCTCTGTTGTATGCTTCGGTCCTCCCTCTTTCGTGCAGCCCACGCAATCGCTTCCAGGTTGCCACGACACCCAGCCGGTGAAACGCGGAACACGACCGAGTAGCCTCAATGTGGTAATAACACGTGTCACGCATGCCGTTTAAGGTGATATGTATTCTCGAGATCAGTACGCAAGACAGCATTGGACTGACCACCCTTGCTTGGAGCATTCATTTACACGTCGTAGCTGCAAGTGGGTCGTAGCTTGGCATGCACCATGTGACCCATGAAAGACAAGAAGTCGAAGGATCCCATCCTATACGAATGAAGCGAATCTACAATGCACGAGGGTGTATTTCTCGATCCAACACAGGATATCCCGAAGCCACTTCGGGTCTCAACAGACTACATTGTAGCTAGTACCGCTGCACGCAAAATGAAAGTGAGAAAAATGGGGGCCAATCGGGCGTGCGTACACGTTGCGGGTACAAGACGCACTTGTCAGATCCTCTGCTACGTATATGTACCGAACCTCTTATCAGCACGTGAGGCAAGCTGATAGCGTCACCTGACAGACCGAGTGGCCTCATTTTTGCAACTGGAATAACTCGGCAGTAGCTCCAAAAGCTAGACAGCTCATTAGTACTGCTGACCTGAGACCGTAGCACTACACGCTAGGCAGTTCATTAATATTGCCGACCTGAGACCGTAGCACTACACGCTAAGCAGCTCATTAATATTGCCGACCTGAGACCGTAGCACTACACGCTAGGCAGCTCATTAATATTGCCGACCTGAGACCTTCACTTTCGGCTACTTGACTCAACAGTCTACGACTGTTTGTGGGGCTTTATGACTCAATGAACGGTGCCATCGCGACCGCGCAAACAGTGCGTAATTTTTTGCAAAGTGGTACTCCTTGACATGTTATTTATGGGAAAAATAAAAAGAGTGCAACGCAAAATCGTAAAAAAGCTGCCAAAAAGATGTGAAATAAATAGCGCACCAATGTTTACCAAAAGACGAATTATGCACTACAGGACGAAAAAATAGAACTGCACCAACAATGTTCGCTGTACGTGCAAACAGCCTCATGCGTCAGATGACTCGTGTCGTATGTTGATCCGCATATGGCTTCAGAATTGCCTCTATAAACTTATTCCATCACATACCTTTGCGACGGGCTAGAGTCGACAATGACTTGCGCGAACATAAGTGCGTTGACTCTGTAAGCGTAGCTAGTGTCGTCTCGTCTTCGTCGGTGAGATCACGTTGTTTCAATCTGTTTGATTTATATGTATGCAGCTCGATACGGTATCCACGTGTAGCTGTCGCCCGTGGCGATGTCGCGCAGTTCAAATGGTCAGATAGCGCAATGTCAAAGTGTCGCTTTGCAATGCTGCAAAAGACGTCTAAAGATCGATTTGAGGCAGCAGTAATGGACGAAAAAACAAAACCAGCAAGGGCAGTAAGTATACTGAAGAGCTGGCAGGAGCTTGTTGGTGCTATTGCAAGTATCCACGCAGATGTTTGTGGACACACAAAGTGTATGCAAGTTGAAAAATCGTACAATGTTGATGGGATGTTGCGGTCATCAAGAGAAGAGACTAATGATGGTGGTGATTAGTGTTGACATAGGAATTTTTCTAGATGACGTGAAGATCAATGCAACTATTTCTATCTACAGTGAGCTACATAGTACACACAAGATTAACTACCCCGGTCTATCGGCTTACATTGATCGTGAAGTGCAATTTACTAACAATGAGGTCATGGTGCTGCAATCCCACCATCGGTGGTCTCAATGGTCTGAGACAGAGATTGATGTTTGCATCGTAGAATCTATGTATCCTGCGGCATAAACGGTTCTTGTGCGTCGGCCGCTTTCATGGGACAAACTAAGTGATAAATGACAAGTATAGACCGATCTGACACCACCAAACTACTATGGATGTTACATTTTATATTTTGCCACCGCTTTCGTATGAATTCCAGTGTCAACATTCATAAGGTTCCATGTTATTCTACACCTGTGTCGACAAATGTATAATACACATTGTCGCTGCAATTTTGGTTATTTAGTGCGTCATTTTTCATCTTGTTGTGCTTTCATTTTCATTTTCTCGTCTTGCGGTGCATTTCTTTGTCTTCCACGATTCTTCATGCTTTCTGTTTTTTCCTATTGCTAATCGTCATTGCTGCACTATTCTTCGATTTCGATCACTGTACGTATCGCACATATGCGGGTGCATTGATGCTGTTGTCTGTAGCGGAGCTACACATCTCCTTAAGTCAGAGAAAGACTTTACGCTCAACGAGCAGCTTAGGTTCAGAGAACCCGACTCAGAGAGTCAACAAGCTCAGAGAGCTTGCGGTCCCTGTTCCAGGGTACCAAACGATTCAAGAGAATCACAGCACATAGTGCTCAAGAGTAGTTACCTGCACAGGCGTTGCTAGCTCTTACCGATCAAAGACGCCTCGTAAGGCACGTGTCTTAAATGATCAAATGGGGACTGATCCTTATTTATGTTTATCGAAAAGAACACCTCAGAACAACGTACTCAACCCAGTCACTACTGTTCTAATTAATACCTCCTAAAAGATCTCTGAATTCGGTGGCTGACACACGTCGTCCCCCGACAATTGATATGGTGTTCGAATACCATTTTTAATGGGACTCCGTCCTTTGTGTACCACACATGTTATGTAACCTGTTACACACACCCGTTGTGTAACCCCGTACCAAATCAAATTCTTTCTTCGAAGAGGTCGATGTGTGTACGATTTAAACCACACGGTTTGCCAAAACACGAAACACCATGGCATTGCCACCTAACGATTCTCGGAATGTTCCCTCCTACCTCGACTTTGATGAGGATGTGGACTATGGTAGCAGTGCCAATGTCCATGTAGATAACGGTACAATGTCGAACCTCCCTGTGTCTGACGTTCGACCTCTCACAGCACCAAATCCGTTCGTCGAACGTGCTAAAACCACCGCACCAATGGCGCAGCATTATGCAACATATGCCCGTGAACACATCATCACTAACCCGCACGACAAGCAACAGGAGCTGATTCTCTAGCGTGAGGGAAAGCTCTTCGTCGCGCTCAGACCAAGAGACTGATTCAAAATCGGAGAAATTATGTCCTCTCAACACCTGACGTGAAGGAATGTCTCATTCAAACGGAAGGCCGTAGCCTTTCAACATGGGCCATTGCTCAGAGGTTACGTCGCCAGAAGACATCGCCTTCAGCGAAATTCTGCATGAGAGGTATCTCGAACCATTCTTGACCACACAAGGTCAGTACAAGGCGCAACTTGAGAGCCTAGCACGTGGTATTTCGGTTAGAACGATCAATCGCGTGCCCGATTTGTTGTCCGCCGGTGAGTTGCCTGAAGAGGAGGACAACTAATTCATCCGCTGGGTGTACCGCAAGCGACACCTCGGTAGCATGAAAGCTTCAAGAGCAAGTGCCGATGTGGCTGATGTTCGTTTCGAACGAAAGCTTCGGTAAGAATACGCCAAGCTCAAGGCCAGATGTCGATTGCGCAATCGAACGCGCTATGCTTCGACTACGCCGGTAGCCGCGGGTTCCGATCCAATGGTGCGGAGCAACTCGCTACATTCCACCACTATAGGTATAGCGTTTGTGGTCGCAGAATGACCCTGGCCACGATGTTGAAAAACATCCACGGCGTATGGGCAATACTGCCGAAGGGATATATCATACTACCATGAGTTCTCCGACTCAGGGTACCCTCCCCACTTCACTGGATACTGGTATTGGCTACGACGACGACGTCGCATCAGAATTTTTTCCACATGGAACTGATGATTCCCTTGCTCATCAAGAATCGTCGGTGGCGGTCGGTGTATCGAAGGAGGAGCACAAAAAGGTGCTTCTCGAGCCAGGTAATCTCCGCGAGACATCAAGTAAGACCTATAGTGCGCTTGATGCGATGCAATCCCGTGTTCAGGCGTTGGAGTTGGGCCAAGCCCGTTTCCAGGCATTGAAGTTAATTCAAGCCCGGATGGAGGCTCAGCTTGACATCCTAATTCGGAATTAGCAGCCGATGGCAAGGTCAAGTTACGCGGCGCAAGTGCCCCCAAGTTCACGTGGGACGAATCCCGATAAGGCTAAAGTAGGTCAATGTAGAACACTGAGTGTGTGTGCAATTTGCGCGGAAGGTTGAGCGTATACGCAAGACCCTTCTTAGCAATGGCCGTGAATGGTACAATAAACCGCGGACGCAAATTTGTCTTGAAGACGGCAGACACTACATTTGTAGGTAGGTTTTAGCATTAAGTAGAACTTGGTCTCCGAACTTATAACAGGCAATACAATCTCTGTCTTTAGCATCAGCTAGTTCCGTCTGTTTGTCTTGGCTGTCATCCAGTGCGTCACGCACATGTCGTAAGACATTCAATCGCGTTGCGAGAAAGTCGCTTACCTGTTTTTCAACAGTAGCAGGGCTGATATCAGCAAGCCGATCGGCAACTCCTCCTCGACCAAGCCCTGAACCACGTAGTGGTAGCGTTAACGGAACGCGAGGGTGTGTGAGACCATTTACATAGAACGGAGTGTAGCCGGTGGAGGCATGCACGACGTTATTCAAGAAAAACTCAGCGACAGGGATCATTGAGTTCCAATGCTTAGGCGTTTCAGAGCAAACAATGCGCAAGATGTCACCGATGATGAGATTCACTCGCTCGGTTTGACCATTAATCTGCGGATGATTCGCTGTGGACATGTCCAATCGTATGCCGAGCACCTTAAAGATGGATATTTAAAAATATCCAGTGAAGTGAGGATCTTTACCAGAGACAATTGCCAACGGCAAACCGCGTTGTCGAAACACGCGATCGATAAACATCGTAGACGTACTCTCACCATCAATGGTATCCGGCACCGCCGCTAAATATGCTATCTTGCTCACACGGTCATTAAAGACCACAATACCCGTATTGACGTACGAATCTTTCGGTAAACTGAACATGAACTCCAGGCTGATGGACTCCCGACACCCCTTGAGTACAGGTAAACATGCTAGAGGCGCGACCGCGTGAGGCGAGGGTTTCACCTGTTGACACGTTTCACACGTACGCACATATGTGCTCACCCATTTGTAAAGTTTGGGTCACCAATAACATTGTCTCACAGAGCTATAGGCCTTCTCACGACCGAGATGACCGCGTACCGCGGTATCATGCGTCTCATAGAGAAATCAATACTTCAACTCTTTATCATGAGGGACAACGATACAAGGAGTACCCTCAACATCCGTGCTATAGCACAACAAGCCTTGATTGATGAATCTTCGATGTAGCCTCGCACGCAAACGTGCTGACTAGTCTATCTTTTAGTCCTGGAACTACTTGCATCCCAGAGCACGTAGAAGAGCGACACAATGTTCATATTTGGCATTTGCCGAACGGATGAGGTCAGTGATCGACGACGACAGAGTCGTAAGATGAGCAAGCTCATAGCCAGACCTGCGAGACAACGCATCAGCCAAAGAATTCTGCTTGCCCAGCTTGTACTTCACCACGAAGTTATATTCGACAAAGAATGAAAGCCAACGAGACATTCTCTGATAGAGATGTGGCGACTGGGTCGCAGTGCGCAATAAATCTAGATCAGTATCGATCACAAAAGGCTTGAATCCAAGCAGATGAACTCTCAATTTGACTAAAGAGTACTCCATTGCAAGTATTTCCTTGTCATAAACTGGATAATTCTTTCAGCAGCTTTGAGCTGCCGATACTTAAACGAAAAGACGCGTTCTCGTCCCTCGACATCTGTCTGCAACAGTGCACTGCCTATGGCAAAGTCAGATGCGTCACAGACGACACTGAAAGATCGATGAGGATCGGGCAAAGCCAAGATCGGTGCATAAAAGAGGCTCTACTTTACTGCTTGAAAAGCATCATGCTTGATGCTAGTCCAGCCGGCAACCACTACACATCCTTTTTAAGGAAATTAATTAATTGCCGAGCCATGTCTGCGCAATTCACACTATAATTGTGTAAGTTATTGGAAAGACCAAGTTACTTACGTAAGTCCTTTTGATTCTTTGATTCGGTAATGTCCTTTTGGTTCTTTAGAACCGGCCAATCAATTATGACTTTTACCTCGGCGGGATCCGCTCTAAGGTCTCAATTACTAATGAAGCAATATAAACAGAGGAATCTCTTCTGCACCAAATATGCACTCAGAGGCGTTAAAATACATCTTATTGTGCGCATGCACTCAAGCACTACTCGTAAATGGTCGATAAGTTTATTTACATCTTACCGACCGATCATATCACGACTATGGAAAACGATGTCATAAAGGAATTTCTATGCATAACCTCGATGAGGTCGAAACAGTTACTTCATACGAAAAATTGAATGTGGCCGAAGCATATGACAATCCCTGTGGAATATGTAGCCGCTCCCAGAGCGTACCGCTTGGAGTACTGACCGCCGTCAGCGAAATATTGCTTTCTCGCATGAGCAATGATAATAACCATCGACTAGGTCGAGTGCACTGTAAACCGTCTATCCCACCATGTTGTTTTAAGAAGATCTTTACTAGGGATTGGTGTCTGAGCCGGGATGTTGGCATCATTCAGATTGTTGTAAGCATGAACAATGCGCCACTTTCCATTGAACTTTCTGGCACAAAATGTCGGTGTGTAATGAGGCGATTTGCTCTCACGAACCATACCAGCCGCGTGCTTTGCACAAATGAAATCGTCAAGACTTGGTTCCTGGAACTAAATACTGTGCAACATGGCATTGGCTTTTACCAAAGAAACAGTGTGACGTCATTAATGATTTCTTTCGTTCAAAGCAGGCGGCTGGTATTGAAGTCACACTGCTTCTTTGGTAAAAGTTAATGCCGTGTTACGCAGTATTTAGTTCCAGGAAATAAGTCAATTTCATGACGAACACCTCTATCGGGAGGCAAGATGAACGGTGTGTTGTGACACACCACGTCTTGAAAATCATTTACCAAAGGATAAAACGGACCAAGAGGATCCTTAAGGATAGCAGATCCACTACAATCACCAAGTGACGCTTTCTTGTCCTCAAGGGCGGACTCGTCCAACAACGAGGATGAGTTCAATTTAACGTCGGGTCGAATGACCGCTGAATCAGATAAATCTCCTGCCTGCAAGGCTTGGCCGAATTCGCTCTTAGACATTTCGTCTAGGTCAAATAGAGTATTTGAGGATGAAAGAGTCTCTAGACTAATGTTGTCATAACCATGGCCAGTCACTTTATTGACAAGTGTATATATTGTATTATTACTATTATCACTTCGTGACTTCTTAGATGCTGGGCGCTTACTAGTTGCCACCCGAGGCCGGGATTGTTTCCTCAAAGAAACCTTACGTCTCCTAGAGGATGGGACAATAGCTTCCCCGTAGTTGCTATTTATCTTAGCACGCTCTATACGAGAGCTCATGTCTTATACGACATCTGGTGACGAGTTACTTAACTCTAACACTTCACCCAGTGGACTTAAACGTACCACTTCAAGTGCATTATGTGGTCCTTGCCCTGAATTCTCTGGCTGCTTGCCTACAATGTACTTACCGACATTCAGTGAGGTGCCATCGCGGCCGCCCTCACTCGGTGAAATTTCACGTGCCACATCAATCACATCAGAGGAATTACATTCTTGATGTCTCAGCCCTATTCCAAACATGCCTGCAGCATGCAGTGACTCATTATCACAACGAGTATCACTCAACGGAGTACAAAACCCTTCACATACGGTGAAAGAGCTCCGCTCAATCTTTATGTCATTGACATTATAGCTAACTAACTCAGACATACCAATGTCCAGCACATTGACATCTTCCGTCAATGGCTCGCGCCAATAGTGCTTTTGTTCTCTAGCAAAGGTGGGTTCATGACTCTCCAAAGATTAGCTAGGAACATTGAGCGTTGCGCCTAAGGTCTTAGACCTCCAATCAATCCATGGCTCATGGCGTTCAAGCCAGGCCATACCCAATATGATATCATATTTCGAATCCAAATCGAGGACAATGCAGCGTTCAGTGCTGTCAAAGTGCAAAACCTTCACACTTAAGTCCAACGGAGCTTTAGGCACCGTGACGCGACTACTAGTCGCTAAACGAACGGTAATCGAATCACCTTTAAGCGCTATGAGCGCTTTAGCATATCGCTGACTTGCCTCAAGGAAACGACGTCGAGCATAATTGCGTGATGCTCCGGAGTCTATTATATCTACCACTTCTTCTCAAAGTCTTTTACTGTCGCCTCAGCGACTAAAAGCCAGGCTTGTATCCACGCTCTGTGCTGGCGGGCACAGAGCTCAGTGGGGATAAGCCCTGTTTTAGTCTACATCGTAGAGAAGTGACAGAACTCAGTTCTACCCCAGTAGGGCTCCCCGCACTACTGATTGTCGACGTTTCCCCGTGCCATACCAGGTTTCTGGTTGGGGCTGGGGTTTCGAACCATATGATTCGGTTGTTTCTTACGCAAAGGACAAGTGAGACGCAAGTGTTTAGTGCTCCCGCACATATAACAGCGTCTCACTTCCTTTAGTTGCTCTGCAACATGAAGCTCTGCTTCACCTTCATCTTCAGCATGGCCGAGATCCATCGGTTCTGGCTTACAGAAAGCCTAGGTGCTCGCAGAGGTTGCTCTCGAAAAGCTTGGGTTGTACCCATTCCAACCAAGTCTGGCCGACTTGAAGTTGTGCTCAGCATTTTGAGCGATGCTAACAGTCTCCTCAAAAGTAGAGGGATGGACCCGAAACACCTCGGTCCTGGCAACGCCATTACGAAGACCTTTCATTAAGACAGTCACATAGAATGTCTCAAGAAGAGGTTCAGACTGCATAGCAGCCATCAGAGTTCTCAACTCTTGGACATAGTCCGTTATCTCATTCTTACCCTGACGGGTAGACAAGAAGCGTGAGCGCACGCGATAAGCCTGGTTATGCGGCGAGAAAACTCGCAATAGGTCTAACTTGAGCGAATCCCATGTGGAAAATGCCAAGTCGACCGACGTGCCACACGTCAAAGCCCATTCTCTAGCTCTTCCATCGAGCTTGGAGATATCCAGCGATACCCGCTGGTACCCCAGTGAGATAAGGCCAAAGCTCATGGTCATCTCAATCTTACGGATCCAGAGGGTGAGATTTTCTCCCTCCTTCCCGGAGTAATGTTTGTCGTTCACACGAAGTGAACGAGGCTTATCTTCTTCATCTGGCATTGCCACAAAGCGTGTTGGCATAGCCGACGCTACTTAATTTTGAACCTGCCCTGAAAAGGCCGTTTCATACTGCATGAATGTCCCGACTCATGTATTAAGCACATCGGGACCTTAATCATCTAAAAACTTCACATACTCAGAGCCTATGGCCGCGGTCAGCTTATCAAGCGCAACCTTTTGGGCCTCAGCGAGAGGTATGGATTGCTCCATCCTTACAGAGGATCAGTCGATAATGACTCAGGCGTAGATTGACTACAAGCGCTACCAAGTGTAGCGAAGCTACACATCTACTTAAGTCAGAGAAAGACTTTACGCTCAACGAGCAGCTTAGGTTCAGAGAACCCGACTCAGAGAGTCAACAAGCTCAGAGAGCTTGCGGTCCCTGTTCCAGGGGACCAAACGATTCAAGAGAATCACAGCACATAGTGCTCAAGAGTAGTTACCTGCACAGGCGTTGCTAGCTCTTACCGATCAAAGACGCCTCGTAAGGCACGTGTCTTAAATGATCAAATGGGGACTGATCCTTATTTATGTTTATCGAAAAGAACACCTCAGAACAACGTACTCAACCCAGTCACTACTGTTCTAATTAATACCTCCTAAAAGATCTCTGAATTCGGTGGCTGACACACGTCGTCCCCCGACAATTGATATGGTGTTCGAATACCATTTTTAATGGGACTCCGTCCTTTGTGTACCACACATGTTATGTAACCTGTTACACACACCCGTTGTGTAACCCCGTCACATTGTCTGTTTCCACTTTTGTGTTATCGGACAAAAGCGCATCCATTGTAAAATGGCGCTGATACACTGCAAGTGAACGTGTATGCGACACGACTTCGTCCTTGGTTTTAAAGGACCACTAGGAGGACTGACATTATTAGCATTAATTCGCTCGACAAACGTCAGACAAGAAATCTGCCTGGATGCGAAGGTGTTAAATCATGCTAAAGCGTCGATATTGCTAACGAACGCAATAGACGTTGATAATATAAGAAGTCATTCGCTTGGATGGGCTCAAAACCTACAAAGACTTTCTATAAATTCATATAGTAATAGTTTAGTACGATTCAGACATATCCTACATTTAAAAGGACTATAGACGTTAACTACTCAAAGGTTGCTCATTCGGGAATGCCCACACATGCCGGACGATTTGGATCGTGCCACGCTGTTTGCTGCAGTTGCATTTGACATATACTGACGCATTGCTGGATCTAGACCACACAGTCGCTCGCAACATCGCAAGTTGCATGAATAAAAACGTACACCATGATTGCCAATTTCAGTTTTATTTAGTCTGTCGTTTACGATTTTGTGCGACTGGTCTGTCATTCGTCCATTCCAGACGGTGGTATGCGGCACGACGAGCGCCACAGAGGTACCAGGCAATACTTCGATACGGTACTGTTCGGTATGCGAGGAACTCGCTTGTGCGCGCCGGCCTGCGACGTACAAAAAAGCGGATTTGTATGTTTCGCAAAGACTCCAGTCCTTCATTTGCCTGAAGCTGATACCATAAGCTGGAGGCAGTGCTGTAGAAGCTTTCGACACAAAGGCGATCGCGTGGAAGTGGAACTTTACATTTGGCACTTCTTAACGGTCTAGCTCACTTTGGAGAGCGTATTTGACAACACATTTCGATACACCAAGCGACATGGATAACGAGAAATCACCCGCGTTGCTTTTCAGTCATCCAACCAGCACATGTAGCTCAAATGGGCTGCAAAGCACCGTTTGCGAGCATTTCTTCTGTACGTATCCCATCGTGCGCGTTTTCCTACCGCACGTATTTTTCAGCCTCCGTCGCGCTGTCGTGTCCATCACAAATGAGTAAACCTTCTGCATGACTATCGGCGCGACTTCGATAGAAGTGAAGCAAGTTTATCGAACGTGATCGAAGTCGAAGCGCAAGTGCGTTGTTACTTGAAATGACGCTCCCTTCACTTGCAGTATCACGAACAAGCACGCAGTTCCAGTGAGCGTAGCGATATAAGCAGCAACAACGATTGTACCAGCTTTCTTACATGACGATGACCAAAGCTTCCCATAGACAGATATATTGCGTCCACATCACCTTGCCGCTTTGCCTGCATTCACGTCCCGTCTGTAATTTGCCATACCGAAGCGGTAAAGACATGTCGAAACACGTGGTGTGACCAGACTCTGTGCCGAGAATACCCGACAAACGCGTGGGTACAAGAATCATTCCTGCTACCGCTGATTATGGGCCACGATTGGGCTCGAAAGAGATTTACCGATTCGCAGCCAGTCGGAGCTGGATGAGCTCTATCACCAGCATTTCTTGTGCGCAGGGCAGTCTACTGAGTCGTACATAGCCACCCGAACACTCACTTTCGCTTGGAGTTAATGGCTCATCTATCGCGGACGAGAGGACACGTATTGCTACAACAACTCATGCTCCCTTTCCGTGCAGCTCGAGGACAGGAGGAATCAACGTAGATCGTCACAAGCTTCCCATATACGACAGAGTCCAGCAATCGCGAGTTGGACGGTTCCATGACAATCCGCACAAGTTTCAATTATGATGCTGTTTTTTTTTCGCGGTAAGAGTGAATTGTGAACTGCTAAAAAAAATTGGGATCAAGCGCGGACTCACTTCACACATCTCTACCATTCCATTCTTCTCGATGTCGAATGTTCTGTCGCTTGGCTTTTTGTTGTGATGTAACTTTACGGCCACAATGTCGGAGATCAACCCGCGGTAACGAATATACTGTGCCTTATACCCTGTTCGTGGTGCAATGCTATATCGTCCATGTCACTCATTGCAGGTGACCCGGATGATTGTCGCAGTTGTGAGGCTGTGTACACCAGACGATTGTGAATGCACGAGTGTGTGTCCTGAGTGATCTATGAGTAGCAAGAACAAGTCCATCACGATAGGAATTGCTGTGCTATCAATGCGACGACCGTTCTCTATCGCCGCCATTAATAATATCATCAACGTAGAAGTCTGTGACGTTTGCCATTCGACATGCAATGGTATACCCAGCGCGGTAAAAAGTATTTGCAGATACTCGTTCTACCAGCGGGAATGTTGATGCTGGATGCTTGGTCTTGCACATAGAGTGACGCCATCCTTCTGGTTCGCGACTGTACAGTAGTTGTCGCATTGCCTTTAGATTTGTCACCAACGTGGTGGCGTTCGACTGCAATGTTTGATCGCACGTGTCTCGAAAGTCAGTGAACGTGTGTTTTATATACCGCATGCCTATCAGATGCACAACTCATGTTTGTATCGAAGATGAACCGACATTGCTTCCTTTTCGCATCGGTGTCTTGAGTTGGACGGAGCTGCTTACCGTTGACACATATTCGATTTGTGGAATTGTTACTCGTTTTTCCAATCTGTGATGCGGACTCCACGTTATCAACGCTGACGTTTCGGCCAGCCGACATTTGATGTGTGACTATTGGCATACGTGTGTGATATGCGCTGGGCTAACGATCTTCTACACAATATCTTAGCCCAGTTTCTTCGGCGACCCATGCTAAGCAAAAGACTCGACCCGACTCAGCGGGATCTAGCTGCTGCTGACGTGAGTTGAATGAGGAGGACACGGCTTCGACAGAAAAAATGAAAACGGTGTCGCCAAATGGCGCTACTGCCATTGAGACGGACAAGCTTGTAATGGATTGCACCTTTCGTGGCGGAGTATGAAAACAAGGGTTACTTGTACGAGACCGTCGGATGTTTGTCGTGTCATTGTCCTTTACACTCTTCATCGTCCATTCACATCAGGAGCAGCGATGTAATCGATGACCTACGTTAACTGCTCCTTTTACTTCCAATCAGTGTGTCGTTATTGCTTTCCATCTCAACATCATATAACAAACAACTTGATCGACGCTCAGTACGACTTTGCAGCATGTTTACGCCAGGATCTTCCACGCTGCAAATCCGCCTCCCGCTATGCTCCGTTACCCTGCCGCCTCGTCTTCATCATCTGTTTGGAAATCTCGATGCACACTATTGTTCCTCGAGCTACCGCACACGACACTTCCATTTGGCGGTCGCATCCTGTCGTCGAACGTCGCGACTGAACACCTCTTTTGTTGCAGAACAGCGACTAGCGACCAGCGTAGCGAACAGTGAATGCGTCGTGGTCGTGACAAACACTCAGAAAGGAGGTGGCACGCAACGGTTCATCGCTCGAAGCATCCACTGTTTGCTCGCTGGAGAAAGGGGACGATGACACACAAGGTGATCAACGAACCTTGTGACAATGGCCGTAGCTCTTCGACGGCTGTAAGTTGTTCTGTCGTCGCTGTGGGTTTGCACACGACACGTCGGGCCATATTTAGTCTCGAAACCGTCCGTTTAGATCACAACTCCACGTTTTCGTTTCTCGGCGTCACGTCGACGCGAATCGGGCGCGTTAGAGCGTTCTATAAATAGAGTGCTTTTCTAGCCTCACGTCGCCCTATCGGTCCCGCCTCTTTCCGCTCCTGTTCAGCAGCTGGAAACCAGAATCAGGTGCCCGGCCAGACACGCGGGCGTCGTGCACTTCAAGTCGGCGTTGGGATACAAAGTGACCTTTTGTGTGTGTGTGGGTGTGTGTGTGTGGCAGGAAAGGGACTTGCTCGTACACCAGCCATGACCAGGTGTGCTCTTGTGGACGCACTTTTTGAATGGGTCCAGTGCAGTCGACATGCACACAGAGCCCTCGACACTGCATGTGCTGCCGTTACTCGATCTCGCGCCGGTCTAAGCAATCGACACTCTCCTTGTCCAAATGTCGCCGTCGCGCGCACGTGCACAACGTCGGTGCCTTCTGCGTCTCGTCTCTGCAGTAGTCGCTCCAAGTTAGCAGCGCCCGCGCGCGTGAATGGCCACTGACGTTTATCCCACAGGGTCCACAAAGTCCAACAGCCTTCCAAGCGCTCGCGTCGCAACGCGCACATGAGGCGGTTTAAACCGCTCGAAAAACGAGACCCAAAACGTTGGGCTCATTTGCATCTGCCTACAACAGCCACTATCTAACATTCTGTCTGCGTCTGTCGCCTCTTCCCACGCGCCCCCGCATCCGTACGGTTCCGAGCCACCTGCATACTGAAACCAACATGTCCGCGTTCACCGTCCACCCCACGCCATCGTCGCCCCACAAGTCAATTTGCCCGAGACGACGGCCGCGCCCCACCGCACCAATTGCAGCAGCAGCAACAGCAGCCGTACTGATCGTCGCGTCCGCCTCTCCCTCGACCCGCGTACGCCCACCGTCGCCGCATGTCGTCGAGTCAGCTGCGTCCCGCCTGCCGTCCGAGCGACGCCGACGACAAAGCGGCCGACCCCCCGCTCGCGCTCGTAGCGACACCGGCGCAACAAGAGCGCCGCAAGTGCCCCGAGATGCCCGGCACGCCGCCTATTGACGCGCGCAGTCGTCGCGCCTGGGGCCAAGTGGTGCACCGCCGGACCGAAGCGCGTCGCCTCGTCCAGCACGAGGCGCAGCTGCCGCGTGCGCGCCGTGCTGAGCGCCACGCAGCGGCGCGCGTCGTGCAGCGCCTCGTGCGCTGTTTTTTGTCGCGGCAGCGGCTCGCGACGCGCCTCAGTGCCGTGGGCCGCCCCGCCGAGCTCCAAGTCACGGCCGTCACGGGCCTCGAGCTGCTGTGCGACTTTCGCAACGTCGTGTCGGTCTTTTGCAACGTCCGCGTGCTCAAGAAACCCTTTGGACCGTTCATGTTTCACTTTTCCACGTCGCGCTGCGCGCACGTCGACGTGCCCACGTGGCGCGACGCGCTCTTTGTGCCCATGTTGTCGAGCAAGTGCGACATTGTCACGACGGTCATTGGCGTGAGCAACGCCGGCAAGTTGCGGTTCCTGGGCCAAGCGATTGTCCCACTCGAGACGGGGTGGGAGCACAAGACGAAAGCGAGCGCGCCGCTGGCCAAGTGGAAGTTCCCCGTCGACGAGTCGATCGTGGGGCTCCACCGCTTTGTAAAGGGCACCGTGGAGCTCACGATCAAGCCCGTGTCGTCGCGGCGGCCGTGCAAATCCGGTCAGTTCCTGCAGGGACCGCCCCTCACGTCCAGAGCCAAGCGGCTGGTCTCGTTCTGGTCGAAGCAAGTGTCGAGCAATGGCTTATTGGCGTCGCCGGCGCTACTGACGTCCAGGAGGACGCCAACAAGCGCTTCGCCGTCGCGCAAGGTCGTTGTGGCACGCTGGGGCGTCCTCACGGACACGACGTTTCACCTCTTTGACAACACGACCGCCAAGCTGATTGTTAGTCTGGACCTGGCAAAGCTGCAGGTCATCAAGTCGAGTGCGCAGCACAAGAGCGACCCGAGTCCATTGTTTCCGTTGAAGCTCTACGCCGGGGGCACAATGTACGTGCTGTACGTGTCGAGTTCCGCGCAGCAGCAGTCGTGGGAGTACAAGATCAATTTGCACCGTCGTGAACTACTGGTGCCGTAAGTGCCGACGACGACTGCTGGTGTCGTGAAAATGGTGTGTGTATTTAAATCAGTGCAAGTGCGAGCGAGTTCAAGCAGTCGGCTTTGTTTACGCATCGACTCTTTATCTGACGAGCACCGTCGACCCCTTATCGTAGAAATGATACGGACGGAGCCTCACGAGCGCAGATCGGATCAAGTCAGTGAGTGTCTTTGTGCGAAGGGACACTGACTTGATCCGATCTGCGCTCTAGAGTTCCAGAATAGCGTGCGTATCCCTCGGGTCTTCCTTCTACCACACTACACTGGTCATTGGAGCCGAGTGAGTCAACCGCACTATCTTGTTGAGGATCACATATAGGTCCATACGTCCGCAAACGTACGTTGATGAGCGGCCAGCCACACGTGCAATGCAACTGACCAGAGTGCTCGCTCGCTTCTTTGAGGTTGGTGCTGACGTGCCACATAACAAGTGCACTTGGTCACGATTGCTGCCCTCTTGTCGATCCTCATAGTGCCAGTGGGCACGTCACATTTCGAGCAGCCTTTGGACGGGCTATCGCTCGACTGTCCAATACAATCCATGACGTGGACAAGCCGTCGAACTTGTTGTGACAAATTGTTTACAAATCGACGCGATCTGCACGTCGACTGACGGGAAACTCGCGTGCAGTGCTGGTGTACTGACGATTGGTCTACGCCGTCTGGATTGCAACGACCCGAGCGTGTCTTCGTCGATGCTTTCGATGCAATCCCTGATACCGGCACCGTCGCATTGTGCGATGCTCAAATCGATGAGATCTGGACGTCATAAGGCGACATGACTGGATACCCAACCGTAAAGTGCAACGTTTACATGGTGACGCTCGTGCCTTTGTCATAAAGGCTTCAAAGACGCGACAAATTCTGTACATGCTATGTTTTGCCTCTATTTCTTCAATGAAATCACAGATAAAAAAGAAGATAATAAGTTTTTAGCAAAGATAGAAAAGACCAAAAACTGATTAGAAGGATGCACCCCATTGAAGAAAAATTGCATGAAATATATATAAATTCACCACTCGTGTATATAAATCGACCGAATGAACAAATGCTGTGAATCGAATAGATAACTATCAACGTTTCGATGACGTTTGTAAAAGTGTTGCAGCAAATGATGAACAAAAGCAGCTTCGGCGGTTTAATGGGTGCCAAATCAGTCATTTCGTCTCCATTAATCACATAGCTTTACAAGGTGAAAGCCGTTAACACGCCGGTTGCTTTGTCACAGGGTACACGATCTCTACGATGAGAGCATCATGATATTTATAACCTTCGCAGGTAGAGCGACTTTGTTGTGAACGTGTAGCATAATGATGTATCAGTGTATTGTGTCTCATGCCCGAAGTGGACCAAGTGGACCAAGCTGCTACGCTTATGTGCATTATGTTCCCCACTGCAGATAACAACAAACTACAGCGTCTATCTTTGCAGCATCCATACCGCTTGTCCATATTAACACTACAACAATACCGCCATTAACAGGTTCGTCTTTGTAACAACCACAGTATTTCGTCCGTGTTGCATATTTTGTCGATGTGCATCTTTTATCATGGACCCACAAGCATCCACGTGACTACCTGCGATAGCACCAACACATTCCGTCAGCTGTTCACAATATTGTCATTTACTGCTACCTGTCGATGCATCAGCTCATGCTGCCTCCAGTCGTATCTTGAACATCTTACAGAGCCTTGTTTGTACGCCATTGTAACCCGAAACTGTTTAATCTCATATAATAACTATTCGGCGTTGACAGCTATGCATTATACAATCCATAGCCACAAAGCTAGACGAACGAGGTTAAACAAACGTAACCTTATCATCGACGATAAGGACATTGGTAAGCCACGCCTAAAAGGCTTGGCGCACCTTTACCTTCGAGCAAAACGGCTGCTAGCGATTTAGATGACGTACAATTTTCTGATTGATGTAATAAGCGAGGGAAGGAAGCTTAAACATGTGAGTGTACGTGAAGAATGAAAGGCAGGTGTATATTTTGGTCGCATCGTATACATCAGTGGTGCTCTAAATCATTTGGCATGCGCTATTTTTTATTACCTTCTGGCAAATGACTATTTCTCGTTTTGTGGTGCATTTTTGTAAATTATCCGTTTGTGATATCACTTTTAAATCTTGTCGAGCATTGTTCATTTCGTCGTCGTCTCGCGAGGATTATCTTCTCGTATCTGCGTTTGGCGCACTTGTGTATTCCCACCGTTGCAAATTGATCAGAGACTTACATAAGTACACTTTACACACAGTCTTTTCCCACGTGCGTAAATATGATCATTATCAGCTTTCTGAATTCGCAGCAATCAACATGGACGACAGCCTCGCTAATGAACGATGAACAATCATCCGCTGCTGACGTCCAGGCTTCTACCAATACGAAGTTTGTGTATACGCGCACGCCTTTATCTTGCTGCAAGCACGTGGACTATGAGTGTGTTGTGATATGTTCCCAACTTGAAGTCGTTGAAACATCCCGAGTCCGTTTACCGTTGGTTGAATCCGATTGAATCAAGGGACAAGGGAAACGGCGGATATCAGAACGGGGCGAGTCGACTAACGAAGGTGTTGGTTCGCAGATTCGCTACAATCGCATTCATGCAAAGCTCAGTCGTAAAAGTGCAAGGTGCAAGGCAAGTCGTCTGTAGCCAGAAAGAGCTAAGCTAGGTAATATACATCATGATGTGTCAAGGTGTATACATCTGGTGTTCTCAGGAACTCAGTACTAGCTAAGAGCTCGACGCTATAGAGATTGCAACAGAGTGCTTCTCAAGGCACTGACGTCAGCGGAAGTACCGCGGAAACGAGGTAAATGTCGGTTCAAAGCGCCTTCCTGCAGACCCTACGTCGCCTGTATGGATTCACGCCGCACCGTCACGATATGCTTATAGCTAGTCGCACGCATCATTCCGAAACCCGCCACTGATTGTTTACAGTCATAGTTCGTCGCAGGATTCGTAAAAAGAAGGTGCTCGAGCAAAAGAGCAGGTCAGCGAAGAGGGAATGCAGAATGCACCTCGTGCATTTCATTGCCGAGAACTTCTCTTTGTGGAAGCTTATACATCTCTGTATCTATATCTACGTTCCGAAACGGTTGCTCATCCGTGTTCACGATAGATAGGATGTAGGAATGTGGTATGATGCTGCTTACCGACTCTACGCAATCGATTTGAGCGACATACGAATCGGAGGCAACAAGACGGATTATGATCGAGGATCGAATCAATGATTGACGTCGATGTAAATGTGGCACTGTGTATATGTAACACATCTTAATATGGATGAGAATTCGTTCTTCAAGATTGAGCTATGTCCGATTCGGATGGTACCTTTCGCTAGCACACATCATCAGCGGCTACTCTACCTTGGCGATGTATGTCCACACCCTTCGACGCTCTTGGGAAAGAGTCGCACATGCTTGTGAACCGATATCGCAATGCCCTGCCGCTGCTAATGAGGTATAAGTCGTGACGTAGAAAAGACCAATCACTGCGATTCGTGTCTTTTACCTCTCCGTGATCATCAACGCACACAAATGAGCGTACACGCGAAGCACCAAGTCTTCTTGTGTGCTGAGCACATAGGCAAGCAATATTGCTCAGTCAGATCTCGACAAAATCAGCACAACCGTAACGTCAAATGACGCTGACATCCCATCGGAGAATGAGATCGTACACTTATTTCAGACACACGGTACGCTGTCGAACCTAAGATCAAGCTGAGTATGCGACACAAAGCATTTGAAAGCAAGAAGCCTCTTCTTGCGAATTTTTTTGCTCGGGTCGGAATGTAGGATGGTATGGACCAAGCCGTCTTCCGTCCGATACAATATAACAACGCGGATTCGTCCTACTTCGGGCAACAATGATCCAAACAAGATACTGAGCCAAGTACTTCCTTAAGTACTTCCTCTAGTTGATGTTATACGATACCGATACAAGCTATTGCTTCACGCATGTGTCGTCTAGTTTTGAAAAAATCATGACGATATGGTATTGAACTAGGCGACTCGATAGACCACGAAAAGCCAACGGATCGGGTATTGATCTTTGCCATCGCAATATAACAGGACAAACTCAATGCAGCAGGTACTCAAGCGACGCTAATGAAAAGGAGCAACCGCGCATGCATCATAGCAACACGGTGCGCGAGTTCGCGTTGATCGAAAGAGCATCAACTTTCTCTGCTATACCAGAGCAGAGAGCATGCGCGTGTCGAATCATTTACCTACAGAAGTACTTGGAGCGTTTGTGGTACACTTTGATCGCGTGGAATACACGCCCAGGTGTAAGTAACTCTAGTCGACAGCTAACGCCCGATGAAAAAAGTGCGTAGCTGAAATGACAGATCGTGACGTTTCTCTTCGTGCATGTGCTGTTGTGCCCGAGGCTTTATAGCTCCGCCCGGATACCGACTTTCGAGCCAGCCTTTGCCCGCGTTGTCATCAAGGAGTGTGCCTCTGGCTCAAAAAAAGGCGCGCGAAAAGCCTTTTACCTGTGGCTACGTATGTCTTCGTGATGTGGTGGAGGATGAAGGTACCAAAGAAGGAGCGCAGGATCACACAGGCCTTGACGTCGAAGACTAAGAGTCCGAAGCAGCCTCCATTGAACAAAAAGAGCGCTTGAACGATCGCTACAGCTGGCAACGAGTTGGGATCGATACAAATCAAGGAAGAAAAAGCCCGTGTGTATCTGGTTTTTGGTGCCATCGCACGAGAAGCCGTAGAAAATTCCATTCGATTTGTTTTGTGTTCCGAGCGCTGTCCATGCAATATGCAGTGCGATTGTAATTGTCCACACAGGACACGTCACGAAGAACGCGCGTTCGAGAACATGCAGGATATCCAATGACCATGCGCTCATCGTCAGGGCCTACTAACGACAAATGTCCAGTACTCGACCAGAAAGTAGAGTCTGGTATAGGGAGCAGTGCGATTCGGCGCACAACTGTACACTCGCAGCACACGCGGCGCAACGTAGAGTGACCCAGTGGGAATGAACGCGCCATACAGATCACTTGTTCACGGTTCGATGTGCTCGCCATTGTACCTACAAGGCTCGATGCTAGTGCGACCTCAATTGCTTAGCTTGATTCTCTGCTCCCACCAAATCGAGACCCCGCAAAGTTTGACCCTCTTGTACGTTCCAGCTGCAAGAGTAGATTCAGTTCACCGACGTTACGGAAAAGATCGGTCTTCCATGAGAAAACGATCGGTCCCATGAGAGAATGAGCGGTCCCATGAGCGACAGATCGGTCATATGAGGCATCGATCGGTCCCATGACGGACAGATCGGTCCCATGTTGCTACGTCTCAGCTAAGAAACGCACCTCATCGACGGCACTCTCCTCTCGAACGGCTGCTCCGATACAAACCCCACTCCACCGTTATCAATCTCTCGCTTTCCCTATGCAAACATCAACAGGATCCCTCAGTTCGTCCATGCCTAACGAAAAACGTCGTTCTATCGCCTCTCTCTCTCTCTCTCTCGTTCACGCGATAGCGTCAAGAGCCCAACTGCCACCGACGAATTCAGTGCGACGTAGTACACGAGAACAATCCCGTCCGCTAACGGCTGCTGCCCAGACCAGCGCACCATACAAATCGCAACCCAAAACTCCCACCCGTTCTCTATCGACACACTCACTCACTCACTCACACCCCCGCAGCTGCCCGACCTCACTTTTGAATCAACAGGTGGCACGTGAGCAGACCGTCTCGTCGCGATCGAAACGTCCCCCGGTCGCTCGCTTTGCCCCATCGCCCGCGCGAGACGCCGTCTCGAAGCGCCCTCCACATCGGCCCGTCGTCCAGCAGCCAAGGAATGCTCAAGGACTGCCCGCAGCACCAGTGGATCAACCAGCGCTCGCACGAAACCCGTTCGGCCTTTACGAGCCCAAGAACCTGTGCGACCGCGTGACTGGCGGTAGTCCACCGCCTGTACGTGTTGCAGTAGCTGTCCTGATGGCCCATCGCAGTGGATTCGAAGACGCGCTGAGCAGTGACACACTCCGTCAAGTGCTCGAGTGCTTGAGCCTTCGCGAGCGGTTCGCCCTCTTGCGCTGCAACAAACAGCTGCTGCATCGAGAACCGCTCGCGGCGCCCGATGTCGTGTCGTACTGTGGCCAGTGCGAAGCCTGTCGGAGCAAGACGGAACACCTGTGTCGGGCCAAGTTCCAGCACGAGTCGACGGGCTTTTGGACGGCGCTGCTCCAGCACGCGACGCCCACGGGACTGACGACGCTCTGTCTTGCGGGCTGCCACGGCTTTGACGCGGCTGTGCTGAAGAGCGCTGGGGCTAGAGCGGCGCTAGCGCCCCTCAAGGTCTTGCAGCTGAACAAGTGTGCAGCAATGGACGGCGAAGCGCTCGGGCTCGTGGCGGAGCTGTGCTGTAATTTGAGAGAGCTGCGGTTCCGAGATATGGCAGTGGACCGCAACGCGCTGCAGAAGCTGCTGCGCGCGAACGCAGCTTCGTTGCAGGTCGTGGACTTGCTGGGCTGCCACACTGTGACGGGAGACGATGTGCGGGGCATTGCGCAGTGCACAGAGCTCCGCGACTTGAGTTTATGGGGATGCCACAACGTCGAGAATGCGGCCATCATTCATGTCGTGCAGCACTGCTCGCGACTCGAGCGGCTGAATCTGCGCTACGTGCACAAGGTGGACGACAAGGTAGTGGCTGCCATCGCCACGCACTTGTCACTGCTCAAGGACTTGAATCTGCGCTACTGCTACAAGGTCTCGGATCAGGGCGTGCAGTTGTTGTGCGCGTCTCTGCCAGGACTGCGCTCGCTGAACCTCTCGCAGTGTTCGCGGCTGAGTGATGCTGCTATCGTGCAAGTGGCTGCGTCAATGACGCAGCTCAAGGAGCTGCGTCTCTGGGGCTGCACGAAGCTCACGCTAAACGCCGTGTACACCATCTCGGAGGGGCTGACGGAACTCTCGCTCTTGGACCTGCGCAGCCGCGACAAGCTCGAGACTGTCATTGGCGGTCCCACCGCTCTCAAGTTCCTCATCCAGACGTACCGCAGCAAGCTGGCGAGATGGGAGCAGGCGCAAGGCGAGCAGACCGGTGTGTTCAAGCGCCAATCCATTGTCGCGACTGCTGCGTGAGGCTGGACCCGTTGTCGCTCTGCTGTGCCGTGCTGTTCAAGTAGCTTCCTCCCTGCTCTTCGGCCACGTGCTTCTAGCTTGACGTTACGTACAGCAAGCTCGTCGATTTCCGACCCCATCACGTGCACATCCACACTAACATCGATGCACAGACTTACTTCGTTTGACATCGTTCTGGTAATTCTCTATCGCATTCCACGCAGCGCCGAGCAGCACCGTGAAGGGGTATATGCTGTACTAGCACACTCTGTCCAATAGCGCACGTAGACGCACCGGCAGTGAGTGGCGTAGCACCAGTAGCGTGTGTATATCGTCCGCATGGAGCGCGCTGGAGCTTGCAGCTGCCATATCGTGCAGATAGGCTGCGTTCTCGTCCTCTACCTGAAAGAGCGTACAACAAAACAGAGTCAGCACCGACATCAACAGTAGCAGCAAACCCTGTCGAGCGTACCTTTTTGAGGACTACCTTGGTCAACGTGCCAGTCAATCGAGGAGCTCCGTCGTCACCATTCAGGTCACAAACAGCATCGGGATCTCCTTTGGTTTCTTCCTCTTCAGTATGCCGCTGTTGGTCGTGTCGAGCCGCCGACATGGACAGCGCCATAGCCTTGGCAAGCAACATGGCTTCCTCGTCGTCCGCATTCCCACTCTCGATCGCTCCTGCATCCTGACTTCCCTCGCTGTTTCGATGTGACGGCTCGTACGACAGTCTCTTGTAGAGCAGCAGATACACAGTGTCCGACACGGTGCTAGCCACGAGTCGATTGATCTCTCTCCAGCTCGAGTGCTCGACCTTCGTGTCGTTGAACTTGATCCACGGAGAAAGAGGCGAATCCTCCAAATGCAGCTGGCAAGTGCTATCGTCGCTCTCGCGGCAGAAGCTGTAGTAGTGCCCAGAGCTAGCGGTAAGCCCAGAGTGCACGAGCACGCCATAGAGACCATAGTGACGCGACGGGTGCTGCTGCTTTGCGCGTGCTGAGTCGTCCGTTTCTGACGTATACACGGCAAGCTCTTCCTCGGACGTGAGCGACGGCAGCGTCAACAGTGCAGGGAACTGCACGTCGTGCAGACATTTGCACGCTTTCTGCTGGTTCCAATCGTAGTACATGCGCTTCAGCGTTATGATGAGGTGCTCGGGCGGCTCATCGATCACTGTGTGCGTCCGCCACTCGGTCTTGCGCTCACACACACTACATGAGAGCGCGTTGTCACCGCCCAACGTGCGCGTGGCGACAAAGCGCGACAACATCGACGCAATGTCGTGACGCCACACGCGCTCGGAGAACACAAGCTGGCCGTCCTGCCACTCGGTGCTGTAGTCTTTCTTGAATGCCACGTGCACGTAGGAGTCTTTGATGAGTTTCCACTTGCCGCCAGTGAGAGCACGAGGCAGTCCAGCCACTGCTGCATTGCTGGAAGTCGCGCTAGCAGAAATAGACACAATGGGGTTACCATCAGTCGGTGGGATACTCCCTGCGCCACTCCACCATCCGTCCAGTTCAGTCCATGTCTCGTTCAGAGTCCACTCGAATGGATAGCTCAGAGGCAAAAAGTCATTCGCACTTGCGCCTACGCCGTTAGCCAACGAGCTCTCGGTCCTCCACGCGCCAACAAGCGTGCGTTTCCTGGTACCTCCTGTCTGCTGGTGCTTCGACGAAAACAAAATACCACGCATCGATCCAGTAAACTGAGCATGTAGCACGGCGCCGAAACTGCCCTCTACCAAACGCGCGTCTTCGAGTTTCTCTACGACCGACAGAGTGAGGAACCGTCCAAACGCCGGCAAAAGGGAGCTCGTGATCTCGTATTCCCCATTCAGAGGGTTGTCCAGCGGCTTGACAATGTCTCTTGTCTCGCTTTTCGATTGGCAAATGTGAATTGCCACGCCACAAGTGCCTTGATTCAAATTTGCTTCCATACCAAGAGGGGTGTGCTGGATCTTCGTAAACCCGGCAGGAACATCGTCTGATTCAACACCCGATGTCCACATCAACGCGAGATCCATCAAACTCTTGGGTGCAACACCTTCATCGCTGACTGCGGTTGTACTTCCACTCTGTTTGAAACAGATGAAAATAGGCACGCCCAGTGTGCCATCGTTCACGTTGGCCGAATGCCCCGCAGGCGTCGTATGAATGCATGTGTAGTGTTCTGGAACAGCATCAATCTCGCCATAGATTACGCAAACGTCTGTAATGTAGCCGTTAGCCGGCTCCTCCTCACGTTTGAACGCCAAGTACAACGTGCGAGGTGACGCTGTCTGAGCCAGCAAATTCCCTGATCGACCAGAACATGTCGTTCGAACAACCTCGACACCTTCAGGAACGCACTCATCACCGCGCAACACCATGATCTCACAGATTGGCCACTTGATGTCTACCTTTTGCGACCTCTGAACGCCTTGAATCGCAATGAGGCTTCCTTTTCCATCCCCGATGATTCCACTCATTAAAAACGACTGTGCTGGTGCTCCTAGTGATGACAACATGTCACTGGGAGTAGTTGGAGCGCCACTTACACCGATAGCAGCAGGTCGTAGCTCCACGTCAACGAGTTGAGGACTCGGCACATTCAAATTTTTCCAATAACCAGAAACACGATAAGTGCATGGAGTAGCATAGCTATCCCTAGTTTCGCTGGAAGTCAGGTCGATGGGTACACCAGGTTCTGCACCAGGAGCAGACTCTCGTGCAATAGGATCTGCCCATGTCGAAACGCGCAGCACGATGCAACACAGTTCGCCCTTATCGTCCACACATCCCTTCACAAGCAGCGCATCCAGTATCGGTTCAGACACAGAGCGTATCCGCACCCCTTTTCGCTCGCGCTCTGTTTCTTCAGTCCCCACCCAGTCTCCTTTTAGTCGAGTGACGAGATCCGTACAAGAGCTTTCAGCTGGGGAAAGCTCGATTATCTCGTAGTCCTTGTACTTAGGCACTTGACGGGGCGCGCGGAACACATCAATAGCGAAAATGGGGTTGCCGTGGCCGCGGCGAACAACTAGTTGTGCTGGCACGAACGGCCTTCCATCCAACGCAGGATCCGCGGAAGCCGCTGAAGCAAAAGGGCTCCCAATTGACTGCCATCCTTGCTCCTCATATGCAGACACATCCGAACCTTGCACGAGTTTCAAATCCGTCAAGCAGGGTTCATGGCCTCCGACTTTTAGCGCAAGGTACTGCTTCACCACATCTTCATGACCAACATTGAGTAGATGGTCCACCATTCGGTACCCAGGAATTCCACTGTTCACGATTTTTAAATCCGTGATGGGCATGTCACAACGATAGCACAAGTACACCTTCGAGCCCTCGCCCTGGTTCAGGTCCACCTGGATTTGCTTGAAGCCATCGGGGATCGACTCGTTGCCATACATTATTTGCAAGTCAGTGATCGGCGATCCGTTCGGCTCGCGGCGAAATAACAAATACACTTGTTTCTTCGATCCAGAAGTAGTGCTACCACCAACATTCAGATCTAGTTCCACACGCTCGAACCCGGGCAAGGAGGGCTTTGGATCGGTGCTTAGTGCCACCCTTACCACCAGTTCCGTTATAGCCATGACCCGGTCACCTTCATCTTCCATCGAAGTACCAGAAATGACCCGTTCCGGACATCTCTGTACGCACAGGTAAACGTACGGTGCACCCGTGCGATCCTTGTTCAAGTCAGCGTTTAAACGTTCGTAGCCGTCCGGAGTTCGAATGTCCATCGCAGATCCACTTACAGCAGAAATGCTAGTGATAGGCGTGTACCGAAGATCGATCATGTTCAACAACAATTCCCAAAAGTATTCCCGATTTACAGATTTCTTGCCGCATGTCTTGCACGCTAGAATCGTTGCTTGGTGGCCACCGAAGATCGATGGAATCTCGTCCGGAGCGGCTTGATGCTGACTCAGCCGCTGGCTGAGGGAATCAATTAGGAAATGCGCAAAGTCCGATGTGTCTTGCTGACGCCCATTCTTGAACTCAGCGGGCAAACATTGTTGAAGGGCGTGCGTTGCCACAAAGGGTCTCTGCGAAGCCGTCATCTGAGCAAAAAGATCTTGAACTGCTGCCACAACGTTTCCACCACTCGTTGACCCGTTTTCCGTGTTCGGTACTGCATAGTTTTTTGCATCACACGACATGATGAAGCGACGGAAATCCTGGGTCATGTAAAGAGTCTGAAGGAAGCTGTTCTGGTAGCAGACATTGGACAAATTCTGCTTCATATTCACCATGCCTGTATAGTACGGTTGATACTCCGTTGGCTTTTTCACTGCGTCAGCGCAGGCTAAACCACGGAAATCAGATGTATACGGTGATGCAAGGCACTTCCAGTCGCCCGACCCATCGCCCCGATACCATTTTCCGTCAAAGCGGGAAGCTGTTTTGTTCCAGGAAAGCACGCACGCGTTGGACTGAGACTGACTCGCTTTCTTAAATCGACCGTCCAATTTCCAGCTTCCCTCTTCCGTCGCTCGAGCAAGTCCACTCAGTGTTCCATCCCTCGCCAAGTATGTTCCGCAGATATATTCACCTACAAAACTATTGCCAAGTACAACGTGCATTTTGCCTCCAGTAGTTTCCCACACCGAATCGTTTATGCGTTCCACTTCTAGCAAGCGATCGAATGCAGTAGCTGTTGTGCGCTTGTATTCATCCAGAATTTTCATGTTTTCGATCTTTGCAGGTTGCGTAGTCACGACGGATCCAGAAGTGATCGCCCGATCACCCCCGCACATATCTGTATCCATGCCCGCCGGAGTGGACGCAGACGTATCATCAATTTTAGGAGCAGGTAGAGCCATCATCACCTCTGGAGAGTCGACAGCAGTGGCAACCGGGACTTCTCGTACCGTCCCACACATGTGGCACGTTGTGTCCAAGGTCTTATTTTCCATCGTGCACGCAGAGCAAATCCACGAACAAGTTGGCTGCATCGCCATCGGATGGTCCTGCTTGACAGCATCGCCAGCTGCGTAGTAGAGGGTCGTGAGTCCTTCACCGGTTTTGTTCTTGTCGTAAGTTTCGGCAGCTACAGGATCAGCTTGCTTAGTCCGCAAGGTATCGCAAACGGAGCACTTCGTGTCATTTGCTTCATTCAACATTGTGCAGGCGTCACATGACCAGGCGACTGCAGGGGTTGGTTGCTCGACTGGCGCTGATGCCGAAAAGGTGGGCTCCGGTACCGCAGACGTGGAACAAGCATCCTGCTCGGGTGCATTGTTGCCACATACACTGCATTGCTTTTGATCTCTGCTATTGATCACGGTGCATTTGCTGCAGCCCCATAGAGAAGCATTCACTGGCTCTGTGAGCATGGGGAAATCGGAGGCTTGAACAGCACTGTTGCATCGACAAAGGCCATTACCACGGACACGACAAGCGCAAGCTGTTGTTGTTACACCCAGCGCAACAAGCTCATGGCTCTCGTGACAAATGACAGCACAAAACCGACAAACGCTATTGCCGTGTACCAAGTTGCACGTCTGACACCCATACGATTGCTGTGCGACCGCGCTTCCATCCGTGCTCATACGGGTGCACAGAATGGTACTGTCCGCACCATTGATGTGATCTCTGTCGCCATCTGAGCCTTTTGGTCGAAGTGAAGAGTACACATTTCCCAGAATGGAGTTTGCAGCGTCTTTGGGCAAACTAGTATTTAGCGACGATCCAAACGTCCACTTAGTCAGTCTACTTGAGCTTCGCTGGCTAATGGAATCCTTGCTCGCAGGGAAAATCAAACCTACACGAACTGGACTGCCTGGCTCCACACGAAGCGCAAGCTCAAGATCCAACGCCACTTCAAAGACAATGCCGACGCCGCCGATGGCAACTGATAACGCACGCTCTGGCAGCCCGTATTTGATTTGGACGTCTGACGGGGAAGTAGAAGAGTTTCCAGCGACGCGATATACGCGCGACAACGGATGACCCTGCTTTCCGGACCAAATGTA
Organism: Hyaloperonospora brassicae; assembly: GCA_947650285.1. NCBI lineage: Eukaryota > Oomycota > Peronosporomycetes > Peronosporales > Peronosporaceae > Hyaloperonospora > Hyaloperonospora brassicae. Next base: position 232,899 of record CANTFL010001148.1, on the reverse strand, counting down.
CAGACCCAGTTCGTACATTAGAATGCCCGGAGCTACGACATCTGAGCTAACGCTAAGTAACATTGCAGAGCCATCGAACAAGAAGGGTGACACATTTCCACCGTCACTAGCAACATGCGGTAGAATAATTGCTTCAGACAACAGCGGAACGAGATTCCAAAATGTGGTTTCACACAGCGCGAATAAAACGGTTCTGCGCGAAGAAGGCGTCTCTGCTGAGACCGGCGGTGCAAGTGAAAAGAAAGACTGAAAGCCACACGCGATGGACACAGCATTTTGACGCCATAAAGTAGCTCCAGAATGTCCGCAGTCGATGTCAAGTCCCCGACAGCCTTCAGAAAAAGAAAACTTGCCACAGCCAATAAAGTCGATTCCCAGGGAAATGGCAAGTGTATTTTCCACGGGAATAGCATGTACTGGAGTGACAGGGGCAAAATTACGGACCGATGGGATCGTTGCATGATGAACAGAGTCGTACAACTGGTATCCCTCTACGACACATGCATGGTTTTGCTGGCTCGACAGATCCATCAACAGTCGCTCTGAATCACCAACGAATGGAAAATATCCCACGAGATGTTCCTCCCGACCAGATAAGGCATTCCGTATACTCCACGTTTCCTCGTCGTTCATAAGAAGTGTCGAATAGATGCGCAAATCAAGCATTTGTCCATAGAAACAACTTCGCGCGTTTCCGTTTTTGGTCAAATCGCAGTTTTCGATGCTGCCACCGATAGTCAGCAACGACACTCCTACTACAGAATGGTGTGTCTCGTCTGGTCTTATGGTCTCACCTGCCATCGAGCCATTGACCAGGAGACCCATCGTATCATGGCCAAACGAAAGTGTCACGTGGCAAAACACGCCAAACTGCACCACGTCACGGGAAGTCACTGTAAAGCGTCCTCCAGCGAGGTGCCACACCAGGCGTCCTGCACTTGTTAGTAACAACTCGAAGTCATGACCATTAGCAATCACCACTTGAGCTTCAATCTCTGGCGGCGCGTGCTGCGGGCGAATCCACACTTGAACAGTAAACTCGGTGTGGTCTGATGTGGATAGAATGGGTCGCTCTAGTACTAAGATATTCGCTGGGACGCCTTCAGGAGAAAAAACAAAAGCTGGCAAGCAAGTAGTGTCCGTCATTGCGTCACTTCCAGCCGCGAGCGAAGTCGCAAGATCAAAAGCGGTTTCGACAGTCTGCTTTCGTGCAAGCCAAACTCCTTGTTGCTCCCCGCGCGACCACTTCATGCGCATAAATGACATATCTGCGCTAAGCACTGCCGAAAATGGTGCAGGATTGTTACCTTTGCCACTGCTAGTGACTACTAATGCAGCAGCTTCTACCGGTCGCCTTGTCCCGCACGTTGAGCATATTGCCAAAGAGCCTTCATTGTTCATCGTGCACGCCCGACAATTCCAGGTCGGAGCTGGTATCGTAGCCACCGGTGCAGCTGACGCTGCAGGAGTGATCTCTTCATTCAACTCTCGCCAATGTCCCTCGAAATCCCACGTTGATGCCGCCATCGTATCGGAATGTGACAGCAGCACCTGCATCTCTGGCATTCGCTGGAATAAAGACCCGGTCAATTCAAACTTGTGGTTGGGGTCTGTGATCGTCGCCCGCACTTCGTATGCAAAACAGTTCGTCGTCTTTTTTAGCAACACTGAGCCTGCATTTTGGTGAGGTCCTCCATTACAATGTTGATCACTCGTGAACTCGTCTGCGACCCATTTTCCCTCAATAGAAGGCAGCATAGCATCCAGCTTCTCCGCTGGAAGCACCCACGCACTAGCTCGCAGCAGTCTTTCAGCTTCGGCAGCTGTAGGGCGGACGACGCGGGATCCAAAATATACTCGCATCGCTCGGCGGAGCGCCATAGCTTCTGCTTCATAGCCTCGATGACAGTGCTCCAGCGCAGCACACAGCACCAATAATAAATGCGCCATCTCCCTATTTTGTTCATTGTCTTCCGTGCTAAATAGTTTCGCCAATTGAATAAGTTTCGTCACATTTGCCGTCAACAGCTCAGCCGAATGCTGGAACCCGCCAAGCACGTCAACATAGAAACGAAACGCTTGTACCCGGGTATCGCTCTGCAGTATCTTCGCATAGATCGCATCCAGTAACTCGCTCGAAACAGCGCTCAGCACGTCCCAGCGCTTAGTCAACTTGAACCCGTGGAACGTCAGTTGGACCAATCGCACGAGTCCAGCGCAATGAAACGATGCGTGCACGAGTATCACGCGCAGCAGACTTAGCATCTTACTGGTCGACACATTGGTGCTCGCCAGGAGCAGCGCCAGGTCTTCGACCAATGGCAGCGAGTCGTCGCACAACACGTCCCAATACTCGAGATGTTCTGGGGGTAAACCCAGAGACGCATCGACGCTGTGCACTCGAGCCGCAGCAGCGTCCCCGGCCGGAGTGGAGATTGCTGCAGCAGCACTGACGGCCACACACGCTTCGACCAGTGCTTGCAAGTGCTCCGTCACCGCCTCCATTCTCGCCAACTCGCTGCACGGCGCACTCTCTTTCTCTGCTTTGTCTGAGGAGCGATCGATCAACAATCGATCCAATGATCTCATTGGTAGAAAGCGAGCCATCGACTCAGAGGAAAAGGGGCTCACTTTTTGTCACTAGAGACTGTTTGAAGAAAGGTGCTCAGGTGGGCTTCGAGCGACATAAACCACAGCAACATAAACCACAGCAACATAAACCACAGCAACATCATCATCGTCGTCGTCTTCATCCTCTGGGTGCGCTTTCATTTGTAGCCAGTCAAAACAAAGCAGTGGCTCTCGGGCTGTTGCTACTGCCGACTTGGGCCAACGACGTACCCATATCGGGTACGATCGGCGCCACCTCACCATGGGCGGCAAGAGTCGTGCAGCGCTGCGTCGAGACAAGAAGCGGCAGCGACCGTCCGGAACAACAGCGTCATGTCATGTTCCATCAACTGCTGTTCCGACAGCTAAAGCGTCGCACGAACGTGTGCAACACACGAGCACTGACGATAGCGACGACGCAGACTCAGTGGGCGACACGAATCGAGCCGCAACGATTCCGCTGCCGTCTCTGGAGGACGGCGACAATGTGTACGACGTTGTACAGAAGACGGCAAAGCAGAGGACAGGCAAGCGCACCCTGAACGTGGAGCAGGACGTGCTGGACCAGCGCAAGAAGAGATGCAGGGAAGAAAAAGCCGAGAAGATTGTGTGGCGCAAGTTTGACCGAGAGAATGTCGCGTTCGAGCGGTTCTACGGGCGCTGTCTGGGCTTGGAGAAGCACGAGTTTGCGCGCTTGATGGCGTGCTTGAGCGAGCCACTACCCGTGTACGTGCGTGTGAATGGCAACTACAGGAGCTTGAGCGAGATCGTGACGGGAACGTTGGAGATGGACTTTGATCTCGAGACAGTGACAGTGCCGGTGCCGGTAGGAGGCGGCGAACTGCACGTGCACTTTGGGCCCGAGTCGTGGGTGCCCGAGAAGAGACTATGGAAGCTGTCAGTGGACAGCAAGACTTTTCGCAAGGTGGAAGGTCTGCAGTCGCTGCAAACGTACGTGCGAGCCCAAGGCTCCCTGGGCACGCTCCTTCGGCAGGACCCTGCTGCTACTGTGCTCCCAGCGTTCTTGAACATTCAACCGGGTCACCGTGTGTTGGATCTCTGCGGTGGTGGTGAACACCGAGCACCGATCGTAGCTGAGTATTTGAGTCCTGTCTCCTCGAGCAGTGTTGGTATCGAGACCAGTGCCAACGCAGCAAGTCTACTGGTTGTGAATGAACGTGATGCCACAGCGGCGGCGTCGGCGGTTCGAAACGTGACACGCACCCTGCCACTCGTTCGCGAGCTCGTCGTGACAGCGCACAAGCCGGAGGAATTTCCTGTCCCAGAGTCTGCGGATGGTCTCTTCGATCGCGTCATCTGCTGTGCCCCGTGCTCTGGAGATGGTTTGGCTCGCAAGCTCCCTGAGAAGTGGCGTACGTGGAATCCCGAACAAGCGCTGGCACACCACCCGAGCCAAGTTGGTCTTGCTGAACATGCGCTCGCCCTTGTGCGTACTGGTGGCACGTTGTTGTACAGTACTCGATCGCTGAATCCGATCGAGGATGAGGCAGTGGTCGCTGAGCTACTTCGCCGCTCGAAGGGTTTGCTGGAACTTGTCAAGACCGACAATATTCTGGAAGGACTGAAGCGCTCGCACGGCCTGACAAAGTGGGACGTTGTTGATGTGGCGACTTGGGATGACGTCCCGGATGACCAGCGACATCGTTACCGTCCGTCTATGTGGGCCCCGGCATCGGAAGAGTGCGACGGGTTGCACCTCGAGCGCTGTGTTCGTGTGCTGCCTCATCAGAACGATACCCACGGCTTCTTTTTCGCAGTCATTCGTAAGAGTCGTGAAACCGATACGACCTCAGCTGCGATAGGTCCGACCCCACTCTCTCGACCAACGAATAAGGTGATTAGAGTGCAAAAGAACAAGAAGCAGGCGAAGGCTGAAAAACCTTTCGGCAGTTTTACTAGCCTCGACAAGAAGCATCTAGCATGCACGCGGTCATTCTTTGGACTTCGTGGCAACTCGGCATTTCTGGAGCGCACAGGTATGGCCCGTCAAAAGCGTGCAGTGCACGTGGTGAAACCTGCAGTTGCGTCGCTGGTGATAGACCAGTTTCGTGGGCGGTTAAGTATCTATCATGCTGGCGTGCTTGCGCTGCGACCAAGAACCGGGACCGACGTTGTTTCTGACGAGCTCACAGATGACGGTGCACGGGCACTGCTGCCTGAGATGGATGCCCGCGTGTTGAGCTTGCCACTGGATGAGTTTTCGTCCTTCTTGGAATCACGCGAAATGTGGTTGAAAAACGCAGGCAAGCATGCTCGCGAGCAACTAGCTGAGATGACAGAGGGTAGCCTTGCTGTCGCGCTGGACGACTCGGAACCTGCTCAGACGGGTGACCGCGACATTGTGCTAGTGGCGGTGAAGCGGTACAATTCCTGCTCGATCGTGTCACCTCCTTCAGCGATTGCGCGCGTCAAGGCTCTGCTTGAAGAGTTGAATGATGCAGGTGGAGATGGCGAGGATGGCTATGACTCGCTCGAAGACGGGTGCAATCGATAAGTGTTAACGTGCACGACGTTCTGACGCAAATGACTTGCTTCACACTGTCCAATCGTACTTGTCAAGAACAACAAAGACGCGAAAATGCTCGACCTGTTGCAAGTAAATCGATACGCCTGACTGACACACCGAAAGTTGCGTCACTTAGACAAGTTGCATCACACACGTCCTTCGCGCAAACGACCTCACACGTGATCGTTGTCCTCGATATGCCGAACAAGGACCCGCCTGTATTGTGCATTGAAGTGTCACTACGCTCTCGGTGGTGGATGAAACGAAGGCTACCGTGATGCAGCATTTACTTGGTTGTAAGACGGCTCAAAATACTGCGTCACACGCACAGAGGACGTTTCAGAAATGCTGCGGATCTCGAATGGAAGTTTACAGCCTACCCACCACGTACACGCACTTTATCAACCAGAGCAATCACACGCGTCTACAGTCTGCTTTGTGACTTTTGAGCCCTTCGTAGCTACCATACTACTTTCGTAGAACTTGTCCGTACGTAGGCTCTCGTCAAAGTCTTTGGTCGCACCAGCTAAATGTAGTGTCAAATGTATGTGAGCTGATGCAAAGGATGCAGCGCTATGTCATCATCCCGATTGACACCCATCTCCTCGCGACTCGAGAAGCACATCACGTGCGTTTGACAGCATTCTTTGTTATCACTACAGCACGCCCGCGCACAATGTGCATTGAAAACTGTTTGTAAAAGTACTAGAATTTCTCTTCTCTGGACATGTTGATGTAAGCAAGCACGAGCATGCGCATTTCTGGGCGCAGATGACCCTGCTGTCAAATAGCAAATCAAAGTGCTCGATGAATCTGCGCAATGCTGGCCGTGGGTGAACCACATATGAAGCGCGTAAAAATGACCATTCAAGATGCAGAGTAACTTTGTTCGATCGAGTCCTCGTCGTCACGCCTGACCAGATGTAAGCTGCCCTGAAATTGGTACTGGAGAGTGAGAATCCAATCGGTCGTGTCTTGCGCTTTCGGACGTTCCGATACAGATCAATTCTTACGAGCAAAAACGTTTCGTGCATGTTTCGCGTCGGAACTTACCACATGTGCATTCATTTCGAAACAATAGACTTGGTCTGTGTGGGTTGATACTAGGTCGTGTGTAGTGCAAACACTTGTATGCGTCTGGTGGTAAGAACCGTGTTGTGATGTCAAATTCTCGCCAAGATCTTGTCCTAATCGAAGGTATGCAGCCTATCTACACCTGGGTGAAAGAGACGACAACATGGGGACTTCTCAGATTCGAGCTTGCAATCGAAGGGAGAGCTACAGATCCAGTGCTGCCGACACGCTTTACAAGCTCGTAAGGATAGCAGAACATATCCTCAACGTCGACGAGGAACTCACGGAAACCACTTACGTAACTGACTTCTTGTCACAGAATCATGCTAAGATTTACTTACACGAAACCTCCTCAAAATCGACATAGACCGCGAGTAGGTCCTTGCGTGCCCAAAAAGCAAATACGCTAGAGAGTTTGCAAACGGTGAAAGCCAGTAATTACGGCAGCTGCTTATGTGTGTCCGTGTTTGTCAGCGTGTCGGTGTGTCGGTGTGTCACGCACGCGCACTTATACTTGCACGATTATATCAACAAGGGTCAGCAAACTAAAAAAAGCGAACGCTTGTTGGTTCAGGGCAGCAGCCGTCTTGCGCCCCGATGACACAGCATCAGTAGATACACCTTTCTCGGAACGGCTAGAGATTGTTGTCTATGGAAACAGTAGGTCTCATTAGAGCGCCCATGAGTATACCACGTCTATCTGATAGGCTTCGTGCACAGAGTCCTCGCACCAAACTGGCCTCCTTTTCCAGCGCGACCGCCATGGTACGCGTCGAGCTCGTCGAAAAATGCATCATCAGGCAGCTTGGCCGTTAACTGTCGAAACAGTCCGCACCTTCGTGTCTCGCCACTGATCTGTGTGACATTGCATATATGAGAGCTCGGCGCGCAGCGAAGATAGCTTCTGATGAGCAAACATGCCTTTCTGTCGACACAGCGGGTGTATCGTGGCTACAGTAGCACCCATCAAGGACCACATGACACATTGGACGTGTTCGAGTCGATAGTAGCACCAAGCAAGGACGCAAGAGATCGTGGATATGTTGCATCACAAGGTCGTCCTCATGAAGATCTGATTACCCACCTGTTTGGAAATAACGGGGTAGTACCAAAAAGGCAACATTGACAGGTATAACGCTTTCGTTATCCTAGTTCCTTGCATGGCGAAAGCGGAAGAAAGCCAATGGTCAATCTTTTCGCTCGGCAGCCGTGACTGCTCGCTCTCTTCTCCATCGCACGATTTCGTGTCGCCGGTCGCGTCTTCTTATCGTTGCACAGGCAAGGTCAGCCGTCGTCTCTATTGTGACTCGTTCTTTCCTCCAACGCATCAGTGAAACGAACGAGTTCGTTTGTCACACAACAATCACGGCAACATTGGTGATATCCACCTCTCAACGCAACGCCCATCCTCCAGCCGCTGACTTGAATAAACGAAATGAGTAGATGCAAGCCACCGACCTGACCTGATTACTTGTACATCGAGGACGAGGTCTAGAGCTTGCTCCCCTATCTTTCGTCGGCGACAAATCAATGATAAGCAACCGGATCGATGCGGGCATGTCGACTTTCGGCTAAGCAATCATTTTGTCCACGACATTGATAAGGGAAATACATGCTGCATTGGATTGACACATGTAGCGGGCGTTCACGGATGTCAAGAGAAAGAACAAGGACGTCGGTAGAACGCTAGATTGCCAGTCCATCTGACGAACAACCAACACCTGTAGCTCTGTTCATTCATGACATGAGACGACGGCTTTTGCTGCCACGGATGCATGTTGTTGTGCCGTAAAGATGTAGAGCGAGAGAATGCTCTGGCGTTTGGGGACACTTCGTGGGTACGTAAGTTTCTACACTCTTCTCCAGAGAGTGCTTTGTCGCACCAAACGACACAGCTAAGAACGTTTATACCATTCGAGTTAAATGACGGTAGTAAAGCATGTCAAAAAACACAAATAAAAAGCCCATCAGAAGTCTAGCTGTGCCGTCAAGCTACAAAAAAGCCCATCCTGCCCCAAAATAAGATCCGTCAAGAACCAAACTAATGTCTGTCCAAAACACAAACACAACGTGTCCAAAACACGCAACTTTAGAAACCTCGAGGATACTGACGTCATGCCTCTAGCACAAACGATCCTCGTGGTCTTTCTTGACGGCGAGCCAAGCGCCAGCTCGGCTGTCTTCAATGATGTAGCAGCACGCGGTTGCAGTGGATCCCTCGTACTCTCGGAGCCTAAAACGAGCGACTTATGGGCGTTGCTCGGTGCACAGGGACAAGACGGTTGCTCTGCTGTGTGCGTCAGAAGCAGTTGACCACATTGTGCCTTTGTGGACGGACCCTAACGCAAATGGCCGTTTCTCTTGTTGTATTAGGTATCGCCCAGTACCTATTTTTTTCTACAGCACATCGGACGCCGCACTTCAAGTCGCCAAAACTGCAGGCGTGACGTCGGTGCGCCAAGTCTCGGAGCACGGAGCTGATACAAAGCAGGAGATCGTGTCGTTGCTGGCTGACCCCGACCTTGCCAAGGCTTTGGTCTTCGTGCACGTTGAGGTGGACAAGAACCAGAAGGCGCTGGCTGCCAAGTCTTGGATCAATACTATCGTGTCGGAGCTGACAGCACAGCAGCAGCAAGACGACGGTGGTAGCAGAGTCTTTGTGTCGATTGTGAAACCAGCCAATCGCCCGGTGTCAAAGCCGCTCGAGCCCCACCCTCTACGACCCCAGCAGAGCTACGAAAAGTGGGACCACAAGTACCTGGACCACAGGGACGAGCAAGCTCCACGACGCCTGATATTCACGAGTTTCTACCAGGATGAAACTCGCCGTGATGCTGTGCAGGCGTTTGACGAAGCAGAGGTGGACAAGCTTGGCGGATACGGGGCAATGGATGCTCGCGTTTTCATGAAAGAAATGGCCTTTCGTCTTGGCTGCGCGCCTAAATATGGTGCTTGATCGCGCCTGTTGTACAGGATGTAGGCCATAGGTCTGGACTGCATACGTGGACAATGACAATGAGGTCAGAATCATGGTAAGTCGAAAAAAATGGATATACTATCACTCTCGCCGAAGACATGCACAGTCTACATTGATGCACACGCGAGTGGGAAGAGCATGGGGCAGGCAAATCTCTTGACACGCTATGCAGAATCAAAGCATACATATCCTCGTGCGGCTCGACTGGAACGGCGCTATTGAAAATGCAAATGATGTGCGATGTAGTCCAGCGCGCTCGTCGCATCGTCAGTGACCCCCACACCATTGCATTGAAACGGCATTTCTGGATACTCGGGGTTCACGCGCACGAGCTGCACTCCGTCGTGAAGTGCAAGTCGTTCATCCGGAATGCGAAGCACGATAGGAGTGTTGAAACCAGCACCCACCTCGAGGATAACGAGCTTTTTGCTGTTGGTGTGCACTTGACCCATCACCCGCGCCAGCCATTTCTCGTACCGATCACGCCCTTCTTTCACGCCACTATCCAGAAACGTATCGTCTTCACGCAAGAAAGTCGACATGCGGCCATTGCACGTAGGACACTTCGGAACACCTGCAGGATCGTCAATTCGGTATGTCTCCGGATTGAAGCTCTGCATCCCTTTCTCCATAAATGGCTTGATATCCCACACACTATCAGGAGTGCACGGCTGAGCACACTGAATGAGACCAAAGTCGCCTTGCATGACAAACAAGGCGGACGGATCAAACCCTTCTTGCTCCAATATGCCGTCTCCGTTGCTGGTCTTCGTGAACACTGAGCCTTTCTCCCGACACTCAAACATGTCCGAGATACTCTTCAGGTACGCATACGTCGGTGCTGATCGGTAACGCACCCAGTCGTATCGAATGACGCTCGCGTTCTTGAAGTAGAAGCCCCACTTGAGCGAGTCGTCCCAACGACGAAAGCCGATCATGTTGGCCAGTGTCCGGAAACTGGGAAGGGCTCGACGCACGTTGGGATGCAGCATGTCCATCACGTCTTGCGACCCAAAGTCAAGACCAGCAGCAGCCGACAGTCCAGCACCGGCTGACACCAACAAAAAGTCAGCGTCCTGGATCGCCTCAAGAGCGCGTCGCAAAGGCGCAGAAACCGGTGCACGAGGCAGTGACACACTGCCCACGCACTTGCTCTCGATGTAGTCGACGTACATATCATAGTCGCGCTTCAGGAATGTGTTAAAGACCACCTTCCATCCCCGGATCGCGTCCCGATGCGTTGCCAACCACTCCAGCACACTGTCCACCGCCAGCTGCACTGCAATGTCTCCCGGGAAGGCAAACAATCCTGTCGAAATGCACGGGAACGCAACGGTCACCGGCTCGTCGGCTTGTCCACCCACTGTCTTCAGCAGCAATTCCAGTGACATCCTGTAGCACGACTGCAACTGATCACGCTGTGTAGCAGTAGGCTTTGCGCCTTGACGCAACTGCGGTCCAACAGTGTGCAGTACGTACGAAGCCGGCAGGGCAAAGCCCGACGTGATCTGTGCGTGTCCGACCGGTTCTTCGTGGCCCTGGCGGGTCACGATCGCGTGACATGCTGCACGCAGTCGCGGGCCGGCCATGCTGTGAATCGCATTGTCGATGCACTTGTGCGACGGCTGAAAGCAGCCGAGCAGTGCCGAGTTCGCGGCATTTACGATCGCCGTCGCCTTGAGTGTGGTGATGTCGCCTTTCCACAACGCAACCTGCTCGAAGCCACGATCGTCTCCTTCTGACGAAGACGGTAGCACGGTCGGTAGCTCCTGTGCACTCACGATGGTCTTGTGGCTCTTAAGCTCAAGCTCAAGCAAAGTGTCTACTCGACAAAAGAGCTCCTCGTCGCCTTCATCATCATCACCACCGCCAGAGCTGCTGCTTTCGGATGGCGCGCGGACAACGAGCAATTGACGCACCATCTCTCGCATGTCAGAGACCGAGGCGTCGTGAAGGCAGTGGTGCGAATGTCCTGCCTCAGTGAGCAATGTGGAAGCTATTGACTGGAGCACCGAGTGGTAGCGCTCGGACGGAAGAGATGATCGAGCCATAGCTGCGTTGTGGTGGGCGTCTTTTGTCTGCAGGGGACGCGGTCAATTGGTCAGTGACTGCCACTCGCCCGATGAGGCGCTAGAGACGCAAGTGAATGACGGACGGCACTGGTCCTGACCACGTGCTCTTTGCACTGAGCCAATCGGGTCCAGACTTTTGTCCCGTCCATCGTTCGCCTGGATGACGTTGGCGAGTACTCTATTTACGGGACTTATTTACGGGTGTGGTGCCCATACATACAATCGGCCCACCGGGAGGAGATCGGCCGCATGTTTCCGGACACGGCGGAAGAGGTACGCAGGGCTTGGGTACGCATCTGGTGGATAGCGTGCTCGATCTGCTTCGCCACCCTATGGGTGCAGGGAAATCGATGGGTGCACAAGCACGAGGAAACAGCCGTCGACCAAGCCGAATCGGAACTACGTCACACACTGCTTCGACAGCTTCGAGCTGTAGCGGTCAGGGAACACCGATTTAACTGGGACGGGGACGACTGTACATTGTGCCGGCTAGCGACGGAACTGTTTCGAGCTCCGGTTACTCAGCGGCCGGTTACTCGATATGAAGCAGGAAGGCAGCTCACATCACCGGTAGGGGTGCTCGAGCGGCTAGAGACTTTTCAGCTATCTTGTAAACCGTAAAGGTATAAAGACAGACTGTTACTCTCTCTCTCTCTCTCTCTCTCTCTCTCTCTCTCTCTCTCTCTCTCTCTCTCTCTCTCTCTCTCTCTCTCTCTCTCTCGCTCTCTCTCTCTCTCTCTCTCTCTCTCTCTCTCTCTCTCTCTCTCTCTCTCTCTCTCTCTCTCTCTCTCTCTCTCTCTATCGCTCTTTCTCTCTCTACCCTCGGACCATAGTTACGCGACATCGCACTATCTTTACCTCTTTTCATTCGCTCTTTCCTTTTTGTCGATGACGTGACTGCTGACTTAGACTTGGCAATTCGTGATTGACTGCAATGTTTCGGTATAGAGCTGGACCGACGTGGTGCAGCTGGACGTATCCATCTGGCGGGTGGTGGTGACGACCGTCCTACCGTGGCGTCGTGCGAGGTCGCTGCTTAGTGTGCCCCATCTATAACCTGTAGCATTTTCCGATCTCTGTCAACCAGCTACTCCTCACCCCATACTTTTACAATCACGAATCTAAGACCGTAGGTGGCTAGCGTATGCTACCAGCTTCGTTTCTAAGTCTCGTACTTTGATTCGACAAATTTTTCGCGAAGTCAGAGGACCCTAAAGCTCGGAGAATTTCGTCAACATTGGCTCGCGACGAGCCACACTTGGTCGCCTTAAGTAAAATCCCCGCGTAAACTTTTTTATGACCTTTTCGACATATTTGTCATGCAACCCTGTCAACAGGTAGATGAATCAGCGTAAAGGAACCATTTTTGCAGTCTTAAAAGTGCAAAAATGGCTGTCGTCACCCCTAAATGGCATTAGTTTGCCTGTCTGTGTTCTCTATCTACTATAAAACGACGCAGTCAATTATCTAAATCCATCAAAATCCATCGCATTTTGCCAAACCCATTGCAAAGCACAATAATTGGCAGCAGCAAAAACGTTCACATCCCTTGAGATTGTATTTGGGACCTTATGGTGCGACCGATACCTCTCTACGGCGTATTCGGCAGCCTTCCTAGTCAAGAGCTTGCGATAAACAACCATGTACTGAAAGCACTTTCGGTCATGACGGCGGATGGTAGTGAGAGAAACGAATGCAATAGATTTTGGGACCATCTGCTCGAAGTCTTTGAACGTGCAGACGCAATATATTATGAGCCTGGCATTTTGATTCTGCCAAGAACAATTCAATGAAGGTCAATTCACAATGGACCCTAGGGTAAAATCATGTGATATATTCACAACTTGTGAAAGTCGTTCGAACGTCTCGAGTCCGTTTACCGTTGGTTGAATCTGGTTGAACCAAGGGACAAGGGAAATGACGGATATCAGAACGGGACGAGTCGACTAACGAAGGTTCCGGTTCGCAGATTCGCTACAATCGCATGCATGCAAAGATCAGTCGGAAACGTGCAAGTTGGAAGGCGAGTCGCATGTAGCCAGAAAGAGCGTAGCTGAGTAATATATATCATTGTATGTCAAGGTATATACATCTGGTATTCTCAGGAACTCAGTACTAGCTAAGAGCTCGACGCTATAGAGATTGCAACAAAATCGTGTGACTTCCGGCCGCAGTGATAGTCTCTTCCAATATTTTTATTTGGATTTGAAATCACATTGATTTTAGATGACACTGCGGGCGCATCAACAACCCTCATACATTGCAAATGCTGTAGCCTTTCGTTGGAGCGCGGTATGTTGGTGATTGTTGGCTTATCAGTACATTGGTTGATGTTGAAAGCGTCCAAAAAGTAGTGCTTATTGTGTGCAAGGCGACGAAAGCGCTGGAAAGGCGTTTCGGTTGCGACAACGGCGACAAATATTTTTTCAATCTTTCAAATTTAGCCGGCGAAAAAATAGTTCCAGGTGATAGGTGGTGCGCTTCGTATTAAAGACGTATTTGGGACGTACTTGACACCACCACCACCACGTAATTTCTCGTTTTTGTCCACTCCTTACCCTCCTACGTCTCGTTTGTGCTCGCACTTTCACGTCATGTACAAGAAACATGCAGTCTCCGACTTCCCGACTTAAGAATGGACATCACGCTCTCTCTCTCTCTCTCTCCTGCTTTTTACGCCACTGGTTGCTGTCTTATCATCCAGCAATCGTCGCAGGCCGACACGAGCAAAGAAAAGCACTGAAGGGGCAGCAGCTGCTGCGGTCAATGCACTGCTTCCATGCGGTTCATGATCGACGCGTTACCACGTGGTGTGCAGAGGAAACCTACAAAGGAGATACAAGTGGCGCCATGAGTGCGTGGATCGAGGATCACATATGTCGTAGGTAGAATCCAGATGCAAAGGACATGTCTTAGTTGGCCTTCTGCAGTGTGAAGAAGTGAGCGAATGTCTCTACAAGTGAGCTTCGGGGTTGTGGGCGTATCGAGAGCTTTACGGATTGCAAAAGTTGCAGGACCTTTGCACTTCGATTCGTCAAGAGTTACATTTGTGGGGATCTCGTGCGACTCGATGACGTGTACGCTTTGATGCTGCGGTCGTGCGTGCTGCATCATTTGTGCGGTTCGCTTGCTTGTTTCCTTATACTTACCGTGAGAGCTTTTGCTGCCTTGTCCCACGCGTGGAGATTCTTATCGCGCGATGCTATGCGCCGGTGACATTGGACTTCTCTCATTTGAGCACAGGAGACACTTCCTCACAAGCTGTAAGGAACGGCTGCAGCTCGGACTTGTTACAGATTCTGTTCGAATGGCATGCTGGTCATCGAGTACGAAGGACGCAATGTTTCCATTTCATGCTCACATGTCCAGTCAAACGTGACTCCTCTGTGTCAACTACTGGGCAAAACGAGGCCGACGGGAATACCAGCGCAGTGGACTTTGCAGCTCGCGTCACGTGTGTCGTCATGGTGGAACGCGATACGAAGCAACATCGTGTTGCAATCGATCGAGTCCATCGCGTGGTGGATCTCGCGATATTCCGTTGAAGCTGCATTGTTTGTGACCGTTCTTGACAGTTGAGCCGGAAAAAAAACGTGGCCTCGTTGTCCTCGAACAGATGTGGTGCTGCTCTCGATTCTAGACCCGATGACGACCACCGCACTCGCGACTACGTTCTAGTGTTCGAGAAAAGAGAACAAACGCTGGTGGATGGTCTCCCCGGGAGGTGCCATGATGAACGTCAAGCAAAGTGGAAGACGACCGGCGCTGACCGAGCCACTTCTTAGAGCATGTGTGACCTTTATCTCGGCATCTACGGTCATGGAAGGCTTCCATTGCTCCTGTTCGAGTACATGGCTGCACCGCACAAACACGGTTAGAGCAACGCGAGGAGCCCTATAGGTTGGCTTAGTCCACGGGGTGCTCGTCATGTTGGCGGGCTAAACTGCAGCTCTGGTACCGTTTCCGAGCGCAGTGACCCCAGCCGCATTTGAAGCGGTAGTCTAGCTTTAAGTCCATGGAAGACGCACGATGTGGTTGCTACATCTACGGAAGCTTGTGGGATGACTTACTACGAAAGGCAAAGCAGATCTCATCTGATGCGAGCTTATGCTGGACGGACGAACGGGTTTTCCTTGTAGATAACACAGCACCCTTGTTGTCCGACTGCCTGAATAGCAATCAGGATCGTGGAGAGAGTATACCTAGCGCGATAGCGTTGGTGACTGTATGTTGCTGTCCCGGTGTCATAGCCGTCCACGCATTTGCGGTTCGTGAGCCAACACTGTTTGAGCATGTCGTTACGTGTGCTGTTTGTTGGGAAGGAGCCGCGTCCAAACGCGATACGTGCGCTGACCTGGCAAGTGCTTGTACCTGCCCTTCAGACTCGTGTCGCGTGGGGGCATGTCGGATGTTCACACTGCTATCGGTGACGCCGCTGGACGTGTGCAGACGTTACAAAAGTGCCCACGAGGTTGCAAGCACCATTTGACCTACCTGCCCCGATTGATCTTACCACAACACAGGTCTGTTTCACGAATGGCATGTATTGTCATGGGTTATCTGCAGGCGGCTGCTAGCAACGGATAGGGTCACGAAGGACCGGCGCTCGTGTCACTTGCCCGTTTTCTCTTTCGGTTCGCACGGGGTTCAGGAGGTGCAAGATAATTTTCGAGAACCAAATCCTCGCACCGTGTCTCGAATTTATCAGTATTACTTCCAGCTCTTCCAGGTCTTTTAGTTCTTCCTTCCCTTGACTTCGTGATCTCGTCGCGCAGCTCATCATAAGTAAAGGTCTTCACCAAATGCTTGTACAGCGCTGCTCGTAGATCATCGAATTCTTTTGGGCACGCCTCCGCTGATTTATGAACCAGTAATGCAGCCTGGCGACCCCCAAATATCTCCGTGAGCTGCTCGACGATGACTGAATGTTGCTCTGGATGTTCTCGAGCGAGGGTACCGATGAACAGGACAAATATATCCACGTATTTGTTGTCCAAGACTTCCGTCGTGTGTGGTATCATTCCTAGCTTGACAGCAGCGTCTACAACCGTCTTCGAGTCCGCCATCATCTCCGTTCGCATGAGCACCACATATCTTTTGTTAAGCTTGTTGCGATTCAGGATCGACAGGATCGATTCGAGTTTGGCGTCGCCACCAACGCGTTTTGATAACACTTCTCGCAACGTAAGTTCGTTGCCGCCTCGGCGCCTGTAGTATTCCTTCCTGTATCTGTCCAAATTGCCAAGGTCCAGGTTTACCATTGGGTCTTTCGAGCGAGCGTCTGCCTGCATAGCTGGGTCGGATATGGCCTTCTGGAGCCTGATACCGAACACCACACTGGGATCCAACTTAAATCGAGCTTCCGCCTCTGCTCTCAGGTGTTTACTAAACAATTCGCGAGCCGTTGCGATCATGTTCAGTCCACTTGTGGATTTCGATTCAAGCTGACGACCATATGATTCTACTCTTTCCAGCAAGTCTTGTAGTGTCTCGTGTGCCATCCCAAAACGAAAAAAGTGCTTGACAGCATTCTCATCAAACACTCGCTGCCCGTTTACAGGAAGGTGTTCGACCGCGGGCATGGTCTCACGTTCATGCGCATGCACCAATTCCACGAGACGAGCAACGGCGCTGTTGATTTTCGATGAGATATGTTCCTCTGGCGCATAAACCATGTCCACGAGACGAGCAACTTCTTTGTTGATTACTGTTTGCCATATATCTGGCATCCTCTCTTCACCCGCCGTGGTCTCGTGTGGACCCAGCCCCTTCTCAACAGGGACGTCATCGCAGCACGCGTCAGAGGAACGAGGGCTTGCCGAGGGAGCACCTTCCGTCGTCGTCGAGCTGGGCGTCTTCGCAGAGTTCGCGCTGTGTGCTAGAACCGCAGTGAACACGACGAGCGTGAACGTATGGAGGCGCATCGTTGGTGATGTTGTTGTCAGTTTCGAGCGAGGGAGGGAGCAAATGTTAAAGTGCCAACAAGTCCGAGTCGCACGTCCGCTTTCTTTAGAAAAGAGCGCCCAGAATGGAAGGTGGTGAGCCTCTTACATGATATTATTATAACATGTGACAATATGATAAATGAGAAGATAAAGTTTAATAGTCTCACTACAACATCGATAAGTTCAGTGATATTGCTGCAGTGACCCAAGGGTCTACTCATTGATTGATATTCGATTTTATCAACCCACCAATCGCTGCTAGACGCGCGCAATGGGTGGTGAGTAGACGTTACCATACATGCTTTGGTATAAAAATAGTTAAGTTAGGACTAATAGGACAGGACACATTCTGGGACTTACATATATTAAGAAAGCCGCGATTTACCACTCACTTTTCGCTAACCACCACTCACCCTCCATCCAAATTGTATTGTGATTGGCTCATTATATCAGCATTATTAAACACACTAATACTGATCTCGCTCGCCTGAAAACGAACGCTCTTTATGACTACACAGACTTCGACAAGAGGTAATATATGTAGCACCCACATCAATTGGAATACGAATGAAGTGTAACGGTGCAGCCCGTTACATGGAAATTGTCATTTGAGAGATAATGACAATAAAGAATATTATGTTGAATATTCTTTGAACAATATCATCGATAGTGGTGATATTGGTGAAGCGACCAAAGGGTCTGCTCATTGGTTGATATCTTGACGATATCAACCCACCAATCGCCGCAAGACGCGCGCAATGAGTGGTGACGAGACGCCTTCATACATTCAGTTAGATTAGAATAATTAAGTTAAGTCAAACAGAGAGACAGTGGTTAAAGACTTAATTATATTAATATAACGGTTCTACTTTTCCCTTATCTACGCTTCCTCGTTTGCCTCGTGTACGCTTATCGGGGTACGATACCCTTGCGTTAAGTTCACGCAAGGGTGTGCCCCATTACACCTGGTAGCACTTTGTAGTCCTCCCAAGGACCACAGCATCCAACATGAACATGTTGGATGATGAAGAGACCTTTCACGCCACGCGTAAGGGTTTACCCATTTGAGTGACATCGAATGGAGTGCGGTAGAACGAATGAGTTCTACCGTAGGCGAACTCGTCGTCAGCACCATATTGGAGTCTCTAGACAGAGACCAACAACATGCCGCTATCGCCAAGTTCATTCAAATTGAACTTGTCGCCGAAAAGGAGGAAGTAGCCTTGCTTCACCAGCAAGGCTCTCAACAGGCCGAGCAGTTGAGAGAACTCGGTGCTCAACAGATGGAGCTGTTGAGACAGCAGCAATTTCATGCTGCTGTGGGCGGGACGGCGCATGCGCGTCGTCCCGAAGTCATGAAAGTTGACATCTCCAAGTACAGTGGAGTCCCGGAGGACTCCTTGTTACTGTGGTTTGTCGAAATCGACAGAGCCCTAAGGGCTCGTCGCGTCGAAGATGAGCAAATGAAATTCACATCTGCTCAAACCCACTTGGCAGGACGTGCCAAAACTTGGTCCCTGGGGCTCTAGAGTAGCGACCCAAATGTGTTCAGGTCGCTAGATGACTTCAAGTCCCGGCTCAGACAAACGTTTGAGCCGCCACGCGCTGAGTTCAGGGCTCGTTCAGAGCTCCTGAAACTCAAGCAGGGTAAGCGTGATGTGCACGCTTACGCACAACATATACGACTCCTTGCGAGTAGTATAACTGCTAAACCAGTTCGTGAACACACGTTGATTACGGTGTTCATGCAAGGGCTCGCAGAAGGGCCCGTCAGGAGCCACCTGTTCCGCCTTGAGCTGAATACGCTTGAAGAAGCGATATCAGCCGCGGAACAAGAAGACTTTAGCATGAGACAGGCTCATGCTAGCTCTAACTCTTATCGTCCACCGAGACGACAAGAGATCGGAGGTCCAGAACCAATGGACTTCTGCTATGTTGAGAGCGAGAGACCTCGCTCTACAAACAACAAGCGATTGCTGAAGTGCAATCGCTGTCAGAAGTTAGGGCACTACTCATACGAGTTTAGTGCCCCACGCCCAGTACCAAGCAGTACTGAGCGAAAGGGACGACCATTCGCCAAGAAGGGCAATGGGCGTGGGTCCAGCGCTGTTGCGAAACCGCAACAGCGAAACGGACCATCAAAAAATGGACGGGGTCAGTAGGGGCGGAGCGCCCTACTGATCCAGCAACCTCAAGATAATTTTCAAATCTCTTGACGAAAGTTGCTCCAGACACACAATCATTGTGTGTATCTGCACCTGGTGATGACGTTTTGCTCATCACCTTGAAGTTGGAAGCGACAAATGATTTGTCACTTCGTGCCCTAGTAGACTGTGGGGCGTCGAACAACTTTGTTCGTCGCCAGTCACTAGAGGGTCGTAGGCTCAAGTTCGTTGAGCGCGACATTCCCCTCGCGAGGATGACGGTGCGCCTTGCAACAGGCGCATCGATAACCGTTGAAAAACGTGTAGTAGGAATCCACTACACTTTGGAGGGCGAACAGTACGATGATGACTTCATCGTACTAGATCTGGATGACTAATTTGATGTCATCCTGGGATCACCTTGGCTCAGAAGGTACGAGACAATGGTGAGCTGGCAGCATCGATCCGTAAAGATGCCTGCCGCTTGTTCATCAGATGGCCATCTGATGAACATCTTGGAGCGTTTACAAGCGTGTGGATGTTCTGCAAGTGAGTGCGATGGCCTCACTTGCGGTACGGTCGTTAGCACGACTGCACAAGATCACAGTGTAGTTGATCACTACACTGTGGAGCAAGCTCCCGGCGGCTGTACAAAAGTACAGGCTGCGCCGAAGGTTCACCACTCGAATAAGTCGAGTGGACCGGGACATGGATGCATGCCTAGAGGGCAGCATCTTGGAAGAAAGAAGTCTGTTGCCCCCAAGGGGCAACATGAAAATCCTAGGTCGACTGGAGAGTCGACCGTAGAGGATCGGTTCCTGACTGTGGTTGCACATCCACAGTCAGAAGACGTGGAGGGAATAAGTCCCTACGTACATAAGGAAGGAATTCCTCAAGAGTCACTTGCTGAAGGATTAGGCCTTCAGCAACCTATGGAAGCAAGTTCCCAGGAAGTAACCGAGACGTTGACCGTCTTGGTCAATGACGGATCAAGCGTAGGCGCTTATACGCTTGATCTGATTGACCCTCCGTAGTTAACTTCGGAGATAACTCAGTTGCAAACGCTAGAACCGAAACGGTTCTTGCGTGATCTGCGTAGTGGCAAAGTCAAGCAGATCTGCATACTCGTCACAGAGGATGAGTATGTGGCCGACATTCGGTCGGCAACAGTATTTGCTGAGAACGAACGGGTTCTCAGCAGCTCATCGATGGACGAAAGTGTCCTCGATGAGAAGACTCGGATTGAGCGGTACACGTCTCAATCCTGGGAGTCACTTCAGGCAAATCCTTTGTATAAGGATTTGATCGAATTCAAGGATGTGTTCCCTGAATCCGTACCTTGCGAGTTGCCTAAGGACAAAGGCACTCGACACGAGATCGAGCTCAAGCCGGGATCGAAGTACTGTGTCATGAAGCAGTGGCCACTGCCTCGTGAACAAGTACTAGCGATCGACAAGTTCTTTGCCGATCGCTTAGCAGCGGGCCATGTGAGGGAATCAACATCCCCTCACATCTCTCCGACCTTCTGTGTGCGAAAGGCCACAGGAGGATGGCGGATAGTGCACGCGTTCAACAAGTTGAACTCTGCAACGGTACCAACTCAGACGCCGATACCGAGGAAGGAAGTAATCATAGATGGTATGTCAAAGAGTACCATCTTTTCTTCCATGGATCTGATGGATGGATTCTATCAGATCCTCATGCGTGAACGGGACATCCCGTACATATCAGTGAGAACCCCCAGCGGTATGCTGTGGGAGTGGCTAGTGATGCCACAGGGGCTGAGCAATGACCCTTCTACTTTCAACAGATGTGTAACAAATCTGTTGAGACCGGTGCGAGACTTCGCACCGAGTTACTTCGACGATGTGTTCGTCCTTAGCCGGGCTATGGACGGAAAGACGGACGTTGAAGTTCACAGAACTCACGTTCGTCAGGTTCTTCAACTTATGCGCAAGCATAAGTTGTACGCCAACCTCAAGAAGTGTATATTCGCGGCTAGCGAAATACCACTTCTTGGGTGCATCGTGGGTAAACACGGCGTACGCTCTGATCCCGAAAAGATCAAGGCGATCACCGACTGGCCAGTGCCAGTCGATGTCAAGGGACTAAGGAAGTTCCTTGGTCTAGCGGCGTACTTGCACAAGTACTCTCGCAACTACGCCGAAATGACGGTACATTTTTCTTGGTTATTAAGAAAAATGCCAAATGGTCATGGAACGCTGAGTGTCAGCGCTCCTTCGAAGGTATCAAGCAAAGCTTGATGCAGTCGCCGATATTGGCGATTGCAGATCAGGACAGACCATTTCATGTAGTCTGTGACGCCAGCGATTTTGCAATCGGCTGTGCGTTAATGCAGTTCGACGCAGATGGCGCGGAGCGCGTCATCTGTTATCAGTCGCGTCAGCTGCAAGCAGCTGAGCGCAATTACCCAGTGCATGACAAGGAATTCCTTGCCATGGAATATGCACTGGCTAAGTTCCGGGTCCATCTCTTGGGAGATAGACCGTTCATCGTGTATACCGACCATGCGTCACTACGCACGCACGGCCGTAAACAGCCCACACCTCTCGCAGAGAATGGCGAGGTGGCTGTCTTTCTTCGTGGAGTATAACTTCTCTGTGGAGTATAAACGAGGACGACTATACGTCGTCGCTGATGCGCTTTCGCGCCGGCCCGATTTCGAGCCGGTCGCACAATTCAACAGTAAGGATAAGCCCACTGTTACGACACTGTCAGTAAGTGTCCCGTCGTCAAGTTTACTTGATGACGTACGAAAGGCATACGCGGAAGATATAGATCTTCTGCGATTGATGGATCATCTGGTGCATCCATCCAGTAAATCTATGAGGGATTTACCGGCTTTGTACCGATCCTCATCAAATCGGTACACAACGCGTAACGGACTGTTATATTATACAGCCGTTGACGGCGACACGCCTCGTGTCGTCGTCCCCACTCATAATGATTTGCGATTACGCATCATGTATGAGTGTCACGATGCCCCAACAGGTGGCCATCGTGGGAGAGAAAAGACTTACCTCACGGTAAGTCGTGACTTCTACTGGCCACGCCAGTATCAGTTTGTCCGCAAGTACATGCGTGCTTGCGAGGTTTGTCAACGGGTGAAGCCTAGTCCTTCATCCCGTGCGCCATTGCAGCCTCTGCCTGTTCCGACAGAGTGCTGGCAGTCCGTTTCAATGGACTTCGTCTTCGGTTTTCCCGAAGACGCTCACAAGAATAATGGCATTCTTGTGTTCGTTGATCGGTTCAGCAAGATAATGCATCTTGATGCAGTGCCCGAGTCCATCACGGCACCCGGCTGTGCTCGTGTCTTTCTTGACACGGTCTTTAGACTCCACGGGTTGCCCCGTGAATTCGTATCCGACCGTGACCCTCGGTTCACGGCGGAATTTTGGCAAACCGTGTTCCGTTCTCTCGGAACACGATTGAAGATGTCTACTTCTGACCATCCCGAAACAGATGGTCAGACGGAACGTGAAAATCGTGTCCTCGAAGAGATCCTTCGAGGATATATCCACTCATTTTCGAGTTGGAGCGAATTCCTACCCATGGTGGAATTCGCCATCAATAATTCGGTGCGTGCTTCAACCCAGCACGCACCGTTTTACGTGAATGGCTTACGCCATCCACGTGTGCCCGCCCTTTTAGAGTGTGACTCTTCGAAAAGGGGGAAGGGACTCGCTCGAGCAAAAACCGTTTTGGCTCTTGCTCATCACGTGTCGACGCTAACGTCGTGACGTATGATGCCGATGTCGATCAGGACGACATCGATGAAGGAAATCACCTCAATATTAGCGATGACGCCATTAATGACTCGGATGATGATGACGATGCTGGTATATTCAGCATCGTCAACGATTATGCCAGCGAGGAAGAAGACAGCCTCGCTGAAGAAGAGAGCAATCTCTTAGCAGTGCGCACGAAGCGCACTGAAAGACAAAACAAAGAGTCAGCAGAGAACTTCCTGCTGACTCGAGAAGCGGTGGTCTGTTTCGTTCAGGACTCCATCGCAAATGCGGTGGACCGCCATACACGGAACGCAGACAAGAATGGAAGAGCAAATGTTCTTTCATTTAAAATTAACGACCTAGTACTACTGTCTACGGTAAATTTACCTGGACATGCAGTCACTAGTGTCGGCAGTAGTAAACTACTGCCGAAATACATTGGGCCATTTCGAGTGTTGCATCGCAAGGGCAATGCATACACACTCGAATTGCCACGTAGGATGCGCACGCATCCTACGTTTTACGTGGGGAGGCTCAGGCCGTACTGTCAGTACGAGCCTTCTTCTTTCGATGAAGATAGCCCCCACGTTCAAGAACATCCATCAAGTTCTTGCATTCGCGCTCCAGACGATCCGTCTGGTCGCGCAGATATGATACCTCGGAACTCAACCGAGATATCTCCCCGTGAGCTGTCGCCAGCTCGCCGGAAAGAGAGCGGACACCCCGCTCTACCTGAAGCTGCGCTGTGGCATAATCGGCGCGATCCCTCGCCCGATCAGCCTCGCGATCCTTGCGGTTCTTCCGCACGGTATCAGTCAAAGCGTAGCGCCGGTCACGCTTGTGCTTCAAGTCATCGCGCAATTCATCGATTGCGCGATCCATCTCGTAAGGGTCGAGATGGTGAACCGAATCATATGGAGGAGGTCTTTCCTCCTACACCACATCCTTTGGTGGATGCTCACGGTGGTCAACGCTTTCTAGTGGAGCGTATCTTTAATCACCGTGACGATTCAGGATCAAGGACGAGCTACATCGTCCAGTGGCGGGGGTATCCACCCTCTTGGAACAGCTGGGATCCCCGCTCTCAGCTGTTGATGGACGTTAAAGGTCTCGTCCGCCAGCATGACGAGAATCATCCGATTGGTCCGAGGGACCATCGGTAAACACGCGCTTTTGGCGCTTGTAGACGGATTGCAAGTATGCAACCGCGTCACGCATCTCAGTCGAGATGTGTGCCCTTCCCCAGGGCGAATCCATGGAATACACGTCCCTCTGCGCACGTTGCGAGTTGTCAGCACAACTCGCACAAGGGTCCCCTCAAGTGAGGCATGGAATGCCGGCCTCACTTGATAAACGATGCAACCGGTACCTGTCACCGGTTGGCGTTTCCCTTTTCGAACCTGAGGCGTGTCGCCTCAAGCTTCTTGAGCCACCCTTCTCGTCCAAAATTCTTTACGTTTTGGACGAACGCGTTCCACGCAGCCAAAAGCGAGTTTTTGTCACGCTTTTGGTTACCATTATGCCATCGATGCCTAAGGAAGACATCGAGATAAAAGTCTTCCTCACCGCAAACGTTGCTCGCGCTAGGATCCAAGCCGTGAAGCTCAGTCGCATCGAATAAGGGTATTCGATGGTGTTGGCTTGTCTCGTGAGACAAGCCGTTGATGAGCCGTTCGGGCAAACGCCACGGCTTCAGCTCATCACGCTTCACAGTGGTACCCTTGTTGGTACCACGATTTTCAGTATGACGATGGATTGCACCATCGTCAAGTCGATCGTGCGAAGGAGCACGGGCCGATCTCGGTGATGAGCAATCATACTCATCATCAGATTCGTCATCACTGCCGAACATACTGTGTTGCAACTTACGAGTCCGTTCGTTCGGCAGTGGCCTTGGCAAAAACTGAGGCGTCGCCCGTGATCGAGACGCCTCTGCAGCATTGCCCGAGTCAGACACGTCTGACTCGCCAGAGTAGATGACCTCAATGTCGGGGTCATCATGCGCACACGATGCTGTACCGCGTGCACCTGCAGCACCTGTTGCTGCAGGCGGAGAACGAGCAGCAGACGACGAATCGTCTGCCGCAGAAGCTGGTACAGGCACAGACTATGTGTGCCTTGAGTCACCCCGCATAGACATGTTAACTATGCGAGGTCAGGTTGAGTTATGAATGGAACTGACCCAACAAGTGCTCCCTGTCCCAATGGCATCCAACGGGTGGCCGCCATGATTTTCGATAGTCACACAGTGACTATCAGTTAAGGAAGCGGGTGATGTAACGGGGCAGCCCGTTAAATGGAAGTGTCACTTTAAAAAAAGTGACAACAAAGAATATTAAGTTGAATATTCTTTGAACAATATCACCGATAATGGTGATATAGGTGAAGCGACCAAAGGGTCTGCTCATTGGTTGATATCTTGATGATATCAACCCACCAATCGCCGCAGGACGCGCGTAATGAGTGGTGACGAAACGTCACCATACACTCAGTTACATTAACATAATTAAGTCAGGTTTAACAAAGAGACAGTAGCAAAAAGGCTTTATTATATTAATATAACAGTTCTACATTTACCTTATCTACGCTTCCTCGTTTGCCTCGTGTACGTCTGTCGGGGCACCCAAAACCCTTGCGTTAAGTTCACGCAAGGGTGTGCCCCGTTACAAGAATCATGGTTTGCTGAGTTCGCTCAATTATTGTGTTGCGGAGAAGCGCAGAGGAAGAATTATGAAGTTTGGATCGTGCGAGCCGCATTAAGTGAAATAACAATTTGATTGGTGGAACGCGCTCCGAGATGGACCCGTTGGCACGAATTTATGGGATCAAAGTGACAGAGAACGATTGTTGAAGTTATGCGGATCTATCTACCCAAAGGTTAAAAAGAGGAGTAGAGTCAAGGATCGGCGATTATTCGATCACGATCCGCGATCAAGGGTTTGGATCACCAAGCTACAAGGACAGGTGTACTCAAGAGGTGATCAACATCTAGAATATGTAATCGATAACGAAAAATTGATGATGGGTGAATATGGAAGCATGCTGGAAGAGTGGATCATTAAGATCATCAAGCATGCGAAGTTTCAGAAGCGACAGCGATCCGAACGTGGATGCCCGATCAGAGACTCGAGAGATTGACCACTATCTAACCTTGGTTTGTATCGCTTGATTGTGTGGACACATAATTGGTGCGGACCACAAACCGCGATCCACTCCCGAGCGATCCATTACGGAGCGATTCACTACGGAGCGGTCCGCTATCCGAATATCTGCTGTTGACCACATGATGCAAGAAGTGAATTACATCGACAGGCGATACGCCACAGTTGACCTAGCGAACAGACAGGTATAGTCGTAGGTTTTGGATTTGGTTGGTTGACATTAAACAGAATTGAATTTGCAACGAATGACACGCGTCGACTTCTCCCGGGCAACAAGTTGGGCCTCCCGTTGAACAGAGAAGGACCTGCGTCTATACAAACTTCGTCTTTGGATTGTGTCGCCAGGTGGAACGTCAATTCTCACCCCCCAAACTGCGATTGGACGCAGTGAACCTTACGGTTCACATTCAAGATCGCCACACGACTCAAGCGGTCAGAAGGCTCGCGCATCAAGCTTCACCCTTGTATAAAGGCTACTCTGGGAGTGCGCCCAAGCATACACGCAATTGAGTGAAGAATTTCCACTCGATCCACCCCCACGTTTAAACGGTTTAAGAATATCCACCCGATCAACTCCTATCCCTAAAACAGTCAAGTCCAGCTTCAGCTCAAGTCCACCAAGAAAAGCTCAAGCCGCCCCACCGATGGGTACACACGATAAGTTAGAAAACACAGAGCACAGAATCGGGGTACCCCCTCCTTTAGTCGGTCGCCCGTGCGCCAGTGGAGAGTCGTTTTTGGCTCGAAAAACGAGCAATCACCACTCCACCACAATCGTAGCAAAATTGTATTGCCGCTGGCCTAACATTTGCATCTGTTGAGCACCAAGTTCTCTTTACTTTTCAGCCTGATGAGAGTATATCTGGTGAAGCAAGGCTAATTTCTCCCTTTCGGTGACAAGTTCCTCTTGTATGAACCTAACTATAGCGGCAAGTTGTTGGTCTCTGTCAATAGATATTGAATCCAGTGGACGAGTAGACAAGCACTACAACAGTTACCGGTAGATACGTGGACCGATGTCCTTAGTGGGCGGACATCGGTTAATACCGCTGAAGAGTGGCTCCCACAGCTGGGAAAATATCCTTGGTGATCACAGGTCGCTAGACGTACCGAGATCAAGCGTAAAACTTTTGTCGTTATCTTTGTCAAGGAACTTTAACATGGCGGCAACGGCTGTGTCGCTTACGGTAAAACTCATACAATTTACCGCACTCCATTCGATGTTACTTAAATGGTTAAAGCTTTCACGCGTGGCATGAAATCATTCCTCTTCG
The DNA here is from genome assembly GCA_947650285.1 of Hyaloperonospora brassicae. NCBI lineage: Eukaryota > Oomycota > Peronosporomycetes > Peronosporales > Peronosporaceae > Hyaloperonospora > Hyaloperonospora brassicae. The sequence goes on along the minus strand of CANTFL010001148.1, from coordinate 205,363 downwards.
TCGAACATGTTCATGTTTAATGAGGTGGTCGTGGTCTTTGGACGGACTACGAAGTGCTACCAGGTTAACGGGGCACGCTCTTACCAAATGACTGGTAAGACCTTGAGTTATTATCACACAAGGCTGCGTATTGCCGACGTCACGTACACGTACCGTAAGGAAGCGCGAGGAAGTAAACCGAACTCGAAAGTTCTGTTCAAGGGAAAAGTATAGCTGTTTATAACATAGTTTAGCTTTTTTGCTAAACCATATTTTGTCTTATTTTAACTATATTAAACTATCATCTCCTATGTGGGCTTCTTGCTCACCACCCATTGCGCGCGTCCAGCAGCAATTGGTAGTTAATCTGGTTGATGTATCGTGTACATCAACCATGAAGCGACGTACCCAGCTTATATTACCCCCATGGATAATATTCCGCCAACATCACCTCTTCTCGAGTGATATTAATTGAATGTTATCGAAATAGATAATACAGTCTTCCCTCTGCTAAGTTATAGACTTGGTGGAAGGCAAATCTTATAACATAGCAGAGGTTATTCCATAGCAGAGATATGCTGCGGAAAAATTATTAATTTAATTAATTAAAGAATCAAAAACGCAACAAACCCTTAGGCTTTCAAAACCTGTCTGTCACGTGTCACGTGCCCTTTGACGATTTTGTGATTTTGGTTGCCCCACCAGTCTCTGGTGATTTTGCTATCTCTGGTTAAGAAGTTCCACCAACTGTACCTTGCTCACTCAGAACAGATGTCGCAGATACGTCTTACCAACGAGCAAAAGCTGCGCATCTGCAAGCACCAGGATTCTAACCCGCGCATCACCCAGACTGCCCTGGCGGCTTGGACAAAGGACGCCTTTGACCTCTAGAAGGCACTTTCCCAGGCAGCGATCAGCAAAATCCTCAAAAAAAGGAAGGAGCTTGAGGCAATGGACACCACTAACCTCAGCGCTAAGCGTCCTCGGACTGTCCAGCACCCAGCTGTGGAGGAGGCCGTCGCCTTCTGGGTCTTGCAGTGCCAGCACCGTGGGGTCGCTCTCACTGGAGATCTCATACGGGCCAAGGCTCAGACTTTTGCTGGATCAATGGGCGTCTCGGAGGAAAACATCCGCTTTTCGAATGGGTGGCTCCACAAATTCCAGCGGCGCCACAAACTGCGAGCTGTCCGCATTCATGGCGAGAGTGGCTCAGCAGATATGGGCTCTCTAGAAGAGGGTCTTCCACACCTCAAGGCCGTGGTTGCTGGTTATACTCCACGTGACGTGTACAACATGGACGAAACTGGTAGGTCTGAGAATACAGTACAGTACTGTACTCATTGTACAGTACAGAAGCATCTCAAAGGCTCACTTTCTGTTCAGGGTTGTTCTACAGTATGACGCCCGACAGAACGATTGCCCAGCAAGAGGTCGAAGGGTTTAAAAAAGACAAGGTACATTATTGCTCTCATCTTGGTTTCCTGCGTTTCTCTGACACTAACAACTATTCAGACGCGCATCACAGTTGCTCTCACGGCAAACGCTGATGGATCCGACAAACTCCCGCCGTTCTTCGTTGCACACGCCAAAAAGCCGCGGTGTTTTGAGCGCAAGACAGCTGAGCGACTGGGCTTTCTCTACCGCAACAACAAGAAAGCCTGGATGACTGGCATACTCTTCCAGGAATGGCTGGGAGACGTCGACAAAAGTATGAAGGTAATTTGGGGCATGCCTTAAACATCATCGTTGTGGTACAGTAAATGAGGTTTGACTAACGCGTTGACCACAGCAAATGGATAGAAAAATCCTGCTTCTCATGGACAACGCTCCTTCACACATTGTTGCTGACCTGGAACTCACCAACATCACGGTCCAGGCTCTTCCTCCTAATACGACTTCAAAGGTCCAACCCATGGATGCTGGGATCATTGCCGCATTCAAGAGGCACTACCGCCGGCTGCATCTGCAGAATGCCTTGGACCGTGACGAGCGCGGAGAAATCAACCTTTACAAGGTTGATCAGCTCACGGCCATGCGTTGGTCGCTGGCTGTGTGGAGCGAGATTTCCAGTGCCACAATCGCCAACTGCTTCCGACATACGGGACTCATGGACGGTCCGGCTCTGCCGACTGGTGGGGGTGAAAACGAAGCCGGCACTGTTGGCCAGCAGGCCCAGCAGGACGCAACAGCTGCTGCAGTAGAGGAGCAGCGCGTGGAACAGGATCTTGTTTCGGCGCTGGAAAGGCTCCCGCTCCGCAATCTAATGTTGATCGCTTCTCTTTTCAATCCGGCTGAGGAGGAGGAGACGGCGCATGCGGAGCTGACCGATGCCGAAATCATCAAGCTTGTTGAGGATCCGTATGGGGAGGAGGAAGGTGCTGCTGAGGCGGAGAAGGAGGTGGAAAAGCATTCGAAGGCTGAAAAGCTTGCCATCCTTAGTCTATCCATCGCCCTTCTCTACCTTTTTCAGGAGTCCCATCGTATAGCTCACCGCACCCTTCGCCAAGTCCAAGCTGATCTCCGTAGTGCGAGCACCACTCAGGCCACACTTGATTCCTGGCTGAAGTAGTTTCCTCTCCTCTTTTCACTCCTTTCTTGCAGTGAATAACAAAAAAAAGGTTCTGCGTACAATATTTCTGCTCACGGCGGACAAAAATATTCCCTCTGATAAGTTGTATTTGGCCCTCAGGCTATTCCGTATAACTCATTCCGTAGTCACCATAGAACGAGGTCGGTGGAAACCGAATCCTATAACTTACCGGAGGTTATTCCGTGGCCGGGGATAACTTAGCAGAGGGAAGACTGTATATAAAAACTGTTAAATTCGTATCAATTTTTATGTGACGGGCTCAACCCGCTACAATAGAACTAGATGGGAATAAGACCTTGGCTGCCGGTAGCATATCTTAATGACCAAGGATAACTCGCTGCATGTACGACATTCCCTCTTCATTATTCTTGGATGCGCTTCATTCGTATTCCAATTGATGTGGGTGCTACATACATTACCTCTTGTCGAAGTCTGTGTAGGCATAAAGAGCGTTCGTTTTCAGGCGAGCGAGATCAGTATTAGTGTGTTTAATAATGCTGATATAATGAGCCAATCACAATACATTTTGGATGGAGGGTGAGTGGTGGTTAGCGAAAAGTGAGTGGTAAATCGCGGCTTTCTTAATATATGTAAGTCCCAGAATGTGTCCTGTCCTATTAGTCCTAACTTAACTATTTTTATACCAAAGCATGTATGGTAACGTCTACTCACCACCCATTGCGCGCGTCTAGCAGCGATTGGTGGGTTGATAAAATCGAATATCAATCAATGAGTAGACCCTTGGGTCACTGCAGCAATATCACTGAACTTATCGATGTTGTAGTGAGACTATTAAACTTTATCTTCTCATTTATCATATTGTCACATGTTATAATAATATCATGTAAGAGGCTCACCACCTTCCATTCTGGGCGCTCTTTTCTAAAGAAAGCGGACGTGCGACTCGGACTTGTTGGCACTTTAACATTTGCTCCCTCCCTCGCTCGAAACTGACAACAACATCACCAACGATGCGCCTCCATACGTTCACGCTCGTCGTGTTCACTGCGGTTCTAGCACACAGCGCGAACTCTGCGAAGACGCCCAGCTCGACGACGACGGAAGGTGCTCCCTCGGCAAGCCCTCGTTCCTCTGACGCGTGCTGCGATGACGTCCCTGTTGAGAAGGGGCTGGGTCCACACGAGACCACGGCGGGTGAAGAGAGGATGCCAGATATATGGCAAGCAGTAATCAACAAAGAAGTTGATCGACTCATGGACATGGTTTATGCGCCTCACTCGAGGATGCCAGTGGATTATATCTCATCGAAAATCAACGGCGCCGTTGCTCGTCTCGTGGAATTGGTGTATGCGCATGAACGTGAGACCATGCCCGAGGTCGAACACCTTCCTGTGCACGGGCAGCGAGTGTTTGATGAGAATGCTATCAAGCACTTTTTACGTTCTGGGATGGCACACGAGACACCACAAGAGTTGCTGGAAAGAGTAGAATCATATGGTCGTCAGCTTGAATCGAATCCCGCAAGTGGACTGGACATGATTGCAACGGCTCGCGAATTTTCTACTCAACACCTGAGAGCAGAGGCGGAAGCTCAATTTGAGATGGATCCCAGTGTGGTGTTCGGTATCAGGCTCCAGAAGGCCAAATCCGACCTAGCTATGCAGGCAGACGATCGCTCGAAAGACCCAATGGTAAACCTGGACCTTGGCAATTTGGACAGATACAGGAAGGAATACTACAGGCGCCGAGGCGGCAACGAACTTACGTTGCGAGAAGTGTTATCAAGTTGCGTTGGTGGCGACGCCAAACTCGAATCGATCCTGTCGATCCTGAATCGCAACAAGCTTAACAAAAGATATGTGGTGCTCATGCGAACGGAGATGATGGCGGACTCGAAGACGGTTGTAGACGCTGCTGTCAAGCTAGGGATGATACCACACACGACGAAAGTCTTGGACAATAAATACGTGGATACATTTGTCCTGTTCATCGGTACCCTCGCTCGAGAACATCCAGAGCAACATTCAGTCATCGTCGAGCAGCTCACGGAGATATTTGGGGGTCGCCAGGCTGCATTACTGGTTCATAAATCAGTGAAGGCGTGCCCAAAAGAATTCGATGATCTACAAGCAGCGCTGTACAAACATTTGGTTAAGACCTTTACTTATGATGAGCTGCGCGACGAGATCACGAAGTCAAGGGAAGGAAGAACTGAAAGACCTGGAAGAGCTGGAAGTAATACTGATAAATTTGAGACACGGTGCGAGGATTTGGTTCTCGAAAATTATCTTGCACCTCCCGAACCCCGTGCGAACCGAAAGAGAAAACGGGCAAGTGACACGAGCGCCGGTCCTTCGTGACCCTATCCGTTGCTAGCAGCGGCCTGCAGATAACCCATAACAATACATGCCATTCGTGAAACAGACCTGTGTTGTGGTAAGATCAATCGGGGCAGGTAGGTCAAATGGTGCTTGCAACCTCGTGGGCACTTTTGTAACGTCTGCACACGTCCAGCGGCGTCACCGATAGCAGTGTGAACATCCGACATGCCCCCACGCGACACGAGTCTGAAGGGCAAGTACAAGCACTTGCCAGGTCAGCGCACGTATCGCGTTTGGACGCGGCTCCTTCCCAACAAACAGCACACGTAACGACATGCTCAAACAGTGTTGGCTCACGAACCGCAAATGCGTGGGCGGCTATGACACCGGGACAGCAACATACAGTCACCAACGCTATCGCGCTAGGTATACTCTCTCCACGATCCTGATTGCTATTCAGGCAGTCGGACAACAAGGGTGCTGTGTTATCTACAAGGAAAACCCGTTCGTCCGTCCAGCATAAGCTCGCATCAGATGAGATCTGCTTTGCCTTTCGTAGTAAGTCATCCCACAAGCTTCCGTAGATGTAGCAACCACATCGTGCGTCTTCCATGGACTTACAGCCAGACTACCGCTTTTGTAACGGGGCACACCCTTGCGTGAACTTAGCGCAAGGGTTCTGGGTGCCCCGACAGACGTACACGAGGCAAACGAGGAAGCGTAGATAAGGGAAAAGTAGAACTGTTATATTAATATAATAAAGCCTTTTTGCTACTGTCTCTTTGTTAAACCTGACTTAATTATGTTAATATATCTGAGTGTATGGTGACGTTTCGTCACCACTCATTACGCGCGTCCTGCGGCGATTGGTGGGTTGATATCATCAAGATATCAACCAATGAGCAGACCCTTTGGTCGCTTCACCTATATCACCATTATCGGTGATATTGTTCAAAGAATATTCAACTTAATATTCTTTGTTGTCACTTTTTTTTAAAGTGACACTTCCATGTAACGGGCTGCCCCGTTACATCACCCGCTTCCTTAACTGATAGTCACTGTGTGACTATCGAAAATCATGGCGGCCACCCGTTGGATGCCATTGGGACAGGGAGCACTTGTTGGGTCAGTTCCGTTCATAACTCAACCTGACCTCGCATAGTTAACATGTCTATGCGGGGTGACTCAAGGCACACATAGTCTGTGCCTGTACCAGCTTCTGCGGCAGACGATTCGTCGTCTGCTGCTCGTTCTCCGCCTGCAGCAACAGGTGCTGTAGGTGCACGCGGTACAGCATCGTGTGCGCATGATGACCCCGACATTGAGGTCATCTACTCTGGCGAGTCAGACGTGTCTGACTCGGGCAATGCTGCAGAGGCGTCTCGATCACGGGCGACGCCTCAGTTTTTGCCAAGGCCACTGCCGAACGAACGGACTCGTGAGTTGCAACACAGTATGTTCGGCAGTGATGACGAATCTGATGATGAGTATGATTGCTCATCACCGAGATCGGCCCGTGCTCCTTCGCACGATCGACTTGACGATGGTGCAAGCCATCGTCATACTGAAAATCGTGGTACCAACAAGGGTACCACTGTGAAGCGTGATGAGCTGAAGCCGTGGCGTTTGCCTGAACGGCTCATCAACGGCTTGTCTCACGAGAAAAGCCAACACCATCGAATACCCTTATTCGATGCGACTGAGCTTCACGGCTTGGATCCTAGCGCGAGCAACGTTTGCGGTGAGGAAGACTTTTATCTCGATGTCTTCCTTAGACATCGATGGCATAATGGTAACCAAAAGCGTGACAAAAACTCGCTTTTGGCTGCGTGGAACGCGTTCGTCCAAAACGTAAAGAATTTTGGACGAGAAGGGTGGCTCAAGAAGCTTGAGGCGACACGCCTCAGGTTCGAAAAGGGAAACGCCAACCGGTGACAGGTACCGGTTGCATCGTTTATCAAGTGAGGCCGGCATTCCATGCCTCACTTGGGGGGACCCTTGTGCGAGTTGTGCTGACAACTCGCAACGTGCGCAGAGGGACGTGTATTCCATGGATTCGCCCTGGGGAAGGGCACACATCTCGACTGAGATGCGTGACGCGGTTGCATACTTGCAATCCGTCTACAAGCGCCAAAAGCGCGTGTTTACCGATGGTCCCTCGGACCAATCGGATGATTCTCGTCATGCTGGCGGACGAGACCTTTAACGTCCATCAACAGCTGAGAGCGGGGCTCCCAGCTGTTCCAAGAGAGTGGATACCCCCGCCACCGGACGATGTAGCTCGTCCTTGATCCTGAATCGTCACGGTGATTAAAGATACGCTCCACTAGAAAGCGTTGACCACCGTGAGCATCCACCAAAGGATGTGGTGTAGGAGGAAAGACCTCCTCCATATGATTCGGTTCACCATCTCGACCCTTACGAGATGGATCGCGCAATCGATGAATTGCGCGACGACTTGAAGCACGAGCGCGACCGGCGCTACGCTTTGACTGATACCGTGCGGAAGAACCGCAAGGATCGCGAGGCTGATCGGGCGAGGGATCGCGCCGATTATGCCACCGCGCAGCTTCAGGTAGAGCGGGGTGTCCGCTCTCTTTCCGGCGAGCTGGCGACAGCTCACGGGGAGATATCTCGGTTGAGTTCCGAGGTATCATATCTGCGCGACCAGACGGATCGTCTGGAGCGCGAATGCAAGAACTTGATGGATGTTCTTGAACGTGGGGGCTATCTTCATCGGAAGAAGAAGGCTCGTACTGACAGTACGGCCTGAGCCTCCCCACGTAAAACGTAGGATGCGTGCGCATCCTACGTGGCAATTCGAGTGTGTATGCATTGCCCTTGCGATGCAACACTCGAAATGGCCCAATGTATTTCGGCAGTAGTTTACTACTGCCGACACTAGTGACTGCATGTCCAGGTAAATTTACCGTAGACAGTAGTACTAGGTCGTTAATTTTAAATGAAAGAACATTTGCTCTTCCATTCTTGTCTGCGTTCCGTGTCTGGCGGTCCACCGCATTTGCGATGGAGTCCTGAACGAAACAGACCACCGCTTCTCGAGTCAGCAGACAGTTCTCTGCTGACTCTTTGTTTTGTCTTTCAGTGCGCTTCGTGCGCACTGCTAAGAGATTGCTCTCTTCTTCAGCGAGGCTGTCTTCTTCCTCGCTGGAAATATCGTTGACGATGCTGAATATACCAGCATCGTCATCATCATCCGAGTCAATAATAGCGTCGCCGCTATTATTGAGGTGATTTCCTTCATCGATGTCGTCCTGATCGACATCGGTATCATACGTCACGACGTTAGCGTCGACACGTGATGAGCAAGAGCCAAAACGGTTTTTGCTCGAGCGAGTCCCTCCCCCCCTTTTCGAAGAGTCACACTCTAAAAGGGCGGGCACACGTGGATGGCGTAAGCCATTCACGTAAAACGGTGCGTGCTGGGTTGAAGCACGCACCGAATTATTGATGGCGAATTCCACCATGGGTAGGAATTCGCTCCAACTCGAAAATGAGTGGATATATCCTCGAAGGATCTCTTCGAGGACACGATTTTCACGTTCCGTCTGACCATCTGTTTCGGGATGGTCAGAAGTAGACATCTTCAATCGTGTTCCGAGAGAACGGAACACGGTTTGCCAAAATTCCGCCGTGAACCGAGGGTCACGGTCGGATACGAATTCACGGGGCAACCCGTGGAGTCTAAAGACCGTGTCAAGAAAGACACGAGCACAGCCGGGTGCCGTGATGGACTCGGGCACTGCATCAAGATGCATTATCTTGCTGAACCGATCAACGAACACAAGAATGCCATTATTCTTGTGAGCGTCTTCGGGAAAACCGAAGACGAAGTCCATTGAAACGGACTGCCAGCACTCTGTCGGAACAGGCAGAGGCTGCAATGGCGCACGGGATGAAGGACTAGGCTTCACCCGTTGACAAACCTCGCAAGCACGCATGTACTTGCGGACAAACTGATACTGGCGTGGCCAGTAGAAGTCACGACTTACCGTGAGGTAAGTCTTTTCTCTCCCACGATGGCCACCTGTTGGGGCATCGTGACACTCATACATGATGCGTAATCGCAAATCATTATGAGTGGGGACGACGACACGAGGCGTGTCGCCGTCAACGGCTGTATAATATAACAGTCCGTTACGCGTTGTGTACCGATTTGATGAGGATCGGTACAAAGCCGGTAAATCCCTCATAGATTTACTGGATGGATGCACCAGATGATCCATCAATCGCAGAAGATCTATATCTTCCGCGTATGCCTTTCGTACGTCATCAAGTAAACTTGACGACGGGACACTTACTGACAGTGTCGTAACAGTGGGCTTATCCTTACTGTTGAATTGTGCGACCGGCTCGAAATCGGGCCGGCGCGAAAGCGCATCAGCGACGACGTATAGTCGTCCTCGTTTATACTCCACAGAGAAGTTATACTCCACGAAGAAAGACAGCCACCTCGCCATTCTCTGCGAGAGGTGTGGGCTGTTTACGGCCGTGCGTGCGTAGTGACGCATGGTCGGTATACACGATGAACGGTCTATCTCCCAAGAGATGGACCCGGAACTTAGCCAGTGCATATTTCATGGCAAGGAATTCCTTGTCATGCACTGGGTAATTGCGCTCAGCTGCTTGCAGCTGACGCGACTGATAACAGATGACGCGCTCCGCGCCATCTGCGTCGAACTGCATTAACGCACAGCCGATTGCAAAATCGCTGGCGTCACAGACTACATGAAATGGTCTGTCCTGATCTGCAATCGCCAATATCGGCGACTGCATCAAGCTTTGCTTGATACCTTCGAAGGAGCGCTGACACTCAGCGTTCCATGACCATTTGGCATTTTTCTTAATAACCAAGAAAAATGTACCGTCATTTCGGCGTAGTTGCGAGAGTACTTGTGCAAGTACGCCGCTAGACCAAGGAACTTCCTTAGTCCCTTGACATCGACTGGCACTGGCCAGTCGGTGATCGCCTTGATCTTTTCGGGATCAGAGCGTACGCCGTGTTTACCCACGATGCACCCAAGAAGTGGTATTTCGCTAGCCGCGAATATACACTTCTTGAGGTTTGCGTACAACTTATGCTTGCGCATAAGTTGAAGAACCTGACGAACGTGAGTTCTGTGAACTTCAACGTCCGTCTTTCCGTCCATAGCCCGGCTACGGACGAACACATCGTCGAAGTAACTCGGTGCGAAGTCTCGCACCGGTCTCAACAGATTTGTAACACATCTGTTGAATGTAGAAGGGGCATTGCTCAGCCCCTGTGGCATCACTAGCCACTCCCACAGCATACCGCTGGGGGTTCTCACTGATATGTACGGGATGTCCCGTTCACGCATGAGGATCTCATACAATCTATCCATCAGATCCATGGAAGAAAAGATGGTACTCTTTGACATACCATCTATGATTACTTCCTTCCTCGGTATCGGCGTCTGAGCTGGTACCGTTGCAGAGTTCAACTTGTTGAACGCGTGCACTATCCGCCATCCTCCTGTGGCCTTTCGCACACAGAAGGTCGGAGAGATGTGAGGGGATGTTGATTCCCTCACATGGCCCGCTGCTAAGCGATCGGCAAAGAACTTGTCGATCGCTAGTACTTGTTCACGAGGCAGTGGCCACTGCTTCATGACACAGTACTTCGATCCCGGCTTGAGCTCGATCTCGTGTCGAGTGCCTTTGTCCTTAGGCAACTCGCAAGGTACGGATTCAGGGAACACATCCTTGAATTCGATCAAATCCTTATACAAAGGATTTGCCTGAAGTGACTCCCAGGATTGAGACGTGTACCGCTCAATCCGAGTCTTCTCATCGAGGACACTTTCGTCCATCGATGAGCTGCTGAGAACCCGTTCGTTCTCAGCAAATACTGTTGCCGACCGAATGTCGGCCACATACTCATCCTCTGTGACGAGTATGCAGATCTGCTTGACTTTGCCACTACGCAGATCACGCAAGAACCGTTTCGGTTCTAGCGTTTGCAACTGAGTTATCTCCGAAGTTAACTACGGAGGGTCAATCAGATCAAGCGTATAAGCGCCTACGCTTGATCCGTCATTGACCAAGACGGTCAACGTCTCGGTTACTTCCTGGGAACTTGCTTCCATAGGTTGCTGAAGGCCTAATCCTTCAGCAAGTGACTCTTGAGGAATTCCTTCCTTATGTACGTAGGGACTTATTCCCTCCACGTCTTCTGACTGTGGATGTGCAACCACAGTCAGGAACCGATCCTCTACGGTCGACTCTCCAGTCGACCTAGGATTTTCATGTTGCCCCTTGGGGGCAACAGACTTCTTTCTTCCAAGATGCTGCCCTCTAGGCATGCATCCATGTCCCGGTCCACTCGACTTATTCGAGTGGTGAACCTTCGGCGCAGCCTGTACTTTTGTACAGCCGCCGGGAGCTTGCTCCACAGTGTAGTGATCAACTACACTGTGATCTTGTGCAGTCGTGCTAACGACCGTACCGCAAGTGAGGCCATCGCACTCACTTGCAGAACATCCACACGCTTGTAAACGCTCCAAGATGTTCATCAGATGGCCATCTGATGAACAAGCGGCAGGCATCTTTACGGATCGATGCTGCCAGCTCACCATTGTCTCGTACCTTCTGAGCCAAGGTGATCCCAGGATGACATCAAATTAGTCATCCAGATCTAGTACGATGAAGTCATCATCGTACTGTTCGCCCTCCAAAGTGTAGTGGATTCCTACTACACGTTTTTCAACGGTAATCGATGCGCCTGTTGCAAGGCGCACCGTCATCCTCGCGAGGGGAATGTCGCGCTCAACGAACTTGAGCCTACGACCCTCTAGTGACTGGCGACGAACAAAGTTGTTCGACGCCCCACAGTCTACTAGGGCACGAAGTGACAAATCATTTGTCGCTTCCAACTTCAATGTGATGAGCAAAACGTCATCACCAGGTGCAGATACACACAATGATTGTGTGTCTGGAGCAACTTTCGTCAAGAGATTTGCAAATTGTCTTGAGGTTGCTGGATCAGTAGGGCGCTCCGCCCCTACTGACCCCGTCCATTTTTTGATGGTCCGTTTCGCTGTTGCGGCTTCGCAACAGCGCTGGACCCACGTCCATTGCCCTTCTTGGCGAATGGTCGTCCATTTCGCTCAGTACTGCTTGGTACTGGGCGTGGGGCACTAAACTCGTATGAGTAGTGCCCTAACTTCTGACAGCGATTGCACTTCAGCAATCGCTTGTTGTTTGTAGAGCGAGGTCTCTCGCTCTCAACATAGCAGAAGTCCATTGGTTCTGGACCTCCGATCTCTTGTCGTCTCGGTGGACGATAAGAGTTAGAGCTAGCATGAGCCTGTCTCATGCTAAAGTCTTCTTGTTCCGCGGCTGATATCGCTTCTTCCAGCGTATTCAGCTCAAGGCGGAACAGGTGGATCCTGACGGGCCCTTCTGCGACCCCTTGTATGAATACCGTAATCCACGTGTGTTCATTTACCGGGTTAGCAGTTATACTACTCGCAAGGAGTCGTATATGATGAGCGTAAGCGTGCACATCACGCTTACCCTGCTTGAGTTTCAGGAGCTCTGGACGAGCCCTGAACTCAGCGCGTGGCGGCTCAAACGTTTGTCTGAGACGGGACTTGAAGTCATCTAGCGACCTAAACACATTTGGGTCGCTACTCTAGAGCCCCAGGGACCAAGTTTTGGCACGTCCTGCCAAGTGGGTTTGAGCAAATGTGAATTTCATTTGCTCATCTTCGACGCGACGAGCTCTTAAGGCTCTGTCGAGTTCGACAAACCACAGTATCAGTGAGTCCTCCGGGACTCCACTGTACTTGGAGATGTCAACCTTCATGACTTCGGGACGACGCGCATGTGCCGTCCCGCCCACAGCAGCATGGAATCGCTGCTGTCTCAACAGATCTGTCTGTTGAGCACCGAGTTCTCTCAACTGCTCGGCCTGTTGGGAGCCTTGCAGGTGAAGCAAGGCTACTTTCTCCTTTTCGGCGACAAGTTCAATTTGAATGAACTTGGCTACAGCGGCATGTTGTTGGTCTCTGTCTAGAGACTCCAACATGGCGCTAATGGCGAGCTCGCCTACGGTAGAACTCATTCGTTCTACCGCACTCCATTCGATGTCACTCAAATGGGTAAACCCTTACGCGTGGCGTGAAAGGTCTCTTCATCATTCAACATGTTCATATTGGATGCTGTGGTCCTTGGGAGGACTACAAAGTGCTACCAGGTGTAATGGGGCACACCCTTGCGTGAACTTAACGCAAGGGTATCGTACCCCGATAAGCGTACACGAGGCAAACGAGGAAGCGTAGATAAGGAAAAAGCAGAACTGTTATACTAATATAATTAAGTCTTTAACCACTGTCTCTCTGTTTGACTTAACTTAATTATACTAATCTAACTGAATGTGTGGTGACGTCTCGTCACCACTCATTGCGCGCGTCTTGCGGCGATTGGTGGGTTGATATCGTCAAGATATCAACCAATGAGCAGACCCTTTGGTCGCTTCATCAATATCACCACTATCGATGATATTGTTCAAAGAATATTCAACATAATATTATTTATTGTCATTATCTCTCAAATGACAATTTCCATGTAACGGGATGCCCCGTTACAATTCTACTCGCTGGATACTAATGATAGTAAATAAAGGAAACTTCAGTTTATATTGTTGGTCTGTGCACTTCACTATCGAAATTCATCATATCGTCGCTAGAAACAATTACACTTCAAATGCGCCACAAAAAATTGCTGATCGGCCTCCAAAATAATATCCCATTCCTGGCGTATTTAATAAACCCATTAATACACTTGTCAATCCTTGATAAGCTTATCTTCATCCAAAGAGACATTGTATATTTGCTGTGTAAATTATTGGTGCCAAACGATTGGTCCCTAGAAGCACGATATACTCTACCTTAACAACGTCAATGTAAATTGTGCATTGAATCCAGACGTTTTTACTTCTACATGCAATCTATTTGTCTGTCATTAGGTGAGATCTTGATTTTCCTGTTATCTTAAATGTAAGATGTCAGGGTGAGCTCCCGCGCAAATCGTTTGCGGCTGTATGCGCCATCAAAATTTATACATAGACAAGTCGTCGGCGACATAGCTACACCAGACTCTCAACACTAGCAATCTTGATTTATTTGTTTATAATGATTATCTAAATTTTTAGTTCATATTTAAAGCTCAGTCACTATGGCTGATTGGCGAAAGACGAAACTGATTCGCCGAATGGTGCCAGTGACCGAACTTGTATCCATCAATAATTGATTTTAAAATGATATGTAAATGCTAAAGCTGAGGTGCTAGATGTGTTACAACTGATTAATGACCTTCCCCGATTAGGTTGTAAGTGGAAACGGTAGATCTAGTGTAGGAGATACGGTATCAACATTAAATCTGTACAAGTGTAAGTGTTGCACTTGTGCACAGGTATCAAGAAGTAAAAGTGAGCTATACTGAGTGTTAAGAACTACTAACTTCATCAATAGGATATGTATGAGCAGAAATGAAAACTACAACTTGAACATGTCAAGTCGCATATGGTCTCCGTCTTTCCCCGTCTCATGTGACATTCTATCACGTGACTCCTGACTCTCTTGGTCCCTTGTGTTGTCCTATCACATGGAGCCCTTCTCATCTGTCGTTATGAATCACTATCAGTCAATCAGGTAAGGTTGGTATTATCTGTAATAGGTCTTGTACTTGTTTTTCAGATTCTTCTCGACCTGTCAGAAAGAGTATATTCTAACAAAATCATCAAGATGTCGTGACATGTAAAATATTTATATTCGGATGCCACATGGAAACGTATTATTTAATATGTTAGCTGATCGTATGCCAATTGATATTTAGCCTGATCAAGTAGCAGTGTGGGTGACCGGAATGTCGCAGTATCGATAGACGAGGTCATTACTCTCAATGTTATGCTTTTAGTTTCATCACTATGCACGAGCTCAACTATAACATCTTCCTAGATGTTAATTTTTTAACGGTATATATTGATGAAACATTTAAAGAACTTCTAACTGCTGTGATTTTTAACGGTGATGGATACGACCAACAATCATGATTCCCAGATCGGGTCTCTGAGTCTTCTTATAGTTGCCATCGAGATGATTCTAAACATTTGATATGTAATTTGTGGCATCGGCAAATCTATGACAAATCAAGTAGGTGGCCGAAGAGACAATCTACAACCCTTTGGTGGTGGTTTACGCACAAACGACTAAAAATATTCCGGCAAAAAGTCTTGACTTCACAACGTTATGGCGTTGACAGTCTACTTGTCTGGACTGTGTACATACTATCCTGCTTTTTGCCCAGACAAGCCAACAAGCTTGAATGCATCTTGCTTCATTCCAATGCGGGCACGAATACCTTTTTCCAGATGCGATCCAATGGAAGACCCTGTCACTCCCCGTAAAGTTAGGAAATAAATCCGACATTATCCCGTTCACATAGATAGGAGACGCGGTACCGTTATATAGCCGGCGAATCAGCGTTATCAATGCTTCTACGAATTGTAAGAGCTGTAATACCTCAAGCAAGAATTTTCTTGAGACTGTGTCAGACGGCTCGATAAAGTACAGCAGCAAAGTAACTCGGCCAGCAGCTACCTCTCGATCCTGTTCGGCCGTCGACAAATTAAATGCGCCATCATCATCACGAACGGACTAATAATTTGTCTGTCGTGGTCAAATACCGGTTGCGTTTTTTAGTCGAGGTCCCCTATGACTATAAACTAATCTATGTCATAATAGTTTGCGACAACTTTCTAACCGATTTTAACAAGGCTATCGGTGTGTAATCTATTTCTTCCTTAAAATCGCCTCGCTTGCGAAGTGAAAGTATCAATTCTTTGAGAAAAGATGTGGAAGGAGTACATCCGTGTATTAATTAGTTTCTGATATTGACGAGCGCGGTGCCAGCAGAGCTTGAGAGTACAAAATATATTGATCATTTATTCCTTACGGTCTGCTATTTATCAAAATATGGTAAATGGGTTGCTCCAAGGACCTATCCCAGTGTTATGAGGTCCAGCAGGAAAGATATAGCATCCGAAGGTAGAATGCTATCCACGGGCACTAGGGTAGCATCTCTCTTAGAATAATGAAGCGCTGACGCTGAAACGGTGTTATGATTCTGGCAGAGGATCGGACGCCATTCTGACGCAGCATGGTTGTCTACCTTGTCGACCGGTAGGAAATATTGTACATAGATCTCTTGTAGACCAAAAAGGTAGTAATTACGTTCGAAGTTTGAGGCCCGCCTAAATTGCCACCCAATTCTCTTTGTAGTCTGCTTCAATCGTTATCTCTTTCTGACGGTCTGCGCGGTCCATAGCCCTTCCTGGGTACTCTAAAATTAGCTGTGACGTGTTAGAAGATTAGCATTAGGGGTTCCTTCAAATTGGCACTGCATTTAACGTGCCCTTTGGGATTGCTTTTTTATACACCGATTGATTCTTGCTTGGTATATAACAAAAATCATTTCGGTCTTCAAATCATTACGTGGTCTCTGGAATGGTAATATGGCTCGAGATGATTATCCTTCTCGTGTAATTTATCGCCAAGGTATCTCTGAATACCTATTTGACAGGTAACTACGAATAACTATAAACAGCCAGGGCAATCATTTCTTGAAACAACATAAACTGTCTTGGGGATTCATTCAATATTATATGGTAGCTTGCTCGTACATAAAACGCGTAGTAATGAATGAACATTCTTCAGATTTTCTCCTGTGTGACAACGTATGCCAATCAGTAATTCCAAATGTACACGCTTACGTATACTAAAAACATTGTCGATGATGCCACTCAACTATCGAGTGGTGAAGCTGAATATGGATTGTTTTAATACAATAGTGGCACAGAACGAAAAATCACGTCTGAGGTGTAATTAATGAACCACCTTCTTACGATTATCCGCCGTCTGCGTCTGACGTCCATGATGAAGTGCAATGAAAGAATTGGATCTACAAATCGCGAGTACACGGGGCTCTATCTTGACGGAGATGTGTCCACTTTTTATCACATCAAGACGACATGACGTTGCTTAGATAAGGTTTCAGAAAATCACGTGATTCTTTCGGACAATTAGAGAGATAAAATATTTATGCAGATCCTGAGGCCACCCTGAAACGGGTATGTAGGTTTAATCGAATTATGTTCAACATTTGAGGCTACTATGCAAAGAGACCATGCAATGACTATTCGAAGCGAGTATCAAACGAAACGTCGTCCAAATACTGTTAATTTTGCTGCTATGTAAGTCTAACGCTGACTTCCACACAGAGCAAAAAATGGACGTCAATTTATTAAGTCGAAGAAGATTAGGGACATGTCCAAGGTCAACTACTACAACTGCAATCGTTCAGGATACTTTGCGAGTAGGTGCACGATTGACTCAATGTTTTCATAAACGAAGAAATAAGCAACAAAGATGGTAATATTAGTGGAAGATGCATCAACTAGCTGCAAGCTTAAATGGATCGTTGACAGTGGTGCAATGAGTCATATGACAGATCATAACAAATATATTATATTCACACCCTGGACACGCCTTGCTCGCTAACTACGGCTTTGAGAGAGATGATGATGGTCATGGCAACAGGAAAGTCGATACTAAAGTGCAATGGCAACGAATCATGTGTGCCACTAGATTTCCTGTATGTCATGGGTATGGCTCGTAATATTATTTAGGTTGCGCTATTACAATACACTCTCTGACAGGTCAAAAGGTCCGGCGGTTCGACTGGAATATCTGTTGCAGGTAAGTCCGACTTCACATGCTTGGCTAATTATGTGAAAGTCTGATACGCGGGACGAATAGAGATGGACACAATGTGACAGGTGTCACATGGGAAGAAGAGAGACTAACGCCATGTGACAGGTTGGCACATGCTATACGGAGAGACGGAGATTATGCGCAACTTGACATGGTCTCGTTGCAGTTCCGTCTTGGTTAATGCATAGTGCAGTGTTGAAAAGGGGGTATGTAACACTGAATATATTTACTTTTGCTTTCATCCTCTTTTGCACAAGTGCGACTGTAACATCTAAGTCTTCGAGCGGCAGCGGAACAGAGCATGGGGTCATATTAAAAGTAAAATTGAACGTTATTCGCTTTGACCTTGGACTGACTATATAGGGTTCACTAGCAAACTAGCGCGTGTACGTGGCTTCGGTATTGAGTGAGCCGTTAATTGGCACTGCCATGTTGACGACGGATTGAAACACTTTGAAACGTGGCATTGTCGACTAGAATATCTGAACACACAGAGCGTACAACATGATCTCGCTGACCTAAATCTACCTTGTAATGGAGTAGTGGAGCAGGCATGTTCTACCTGTGAGTGCGGAAAATTGACTTGGAAGACGTCTGCTACAAAAATCGTCTGGACGCTTCACGGTGGTCAGGTCCTTCTTGCCTTCGAATATGCCGGACCTATGCAAGTGACAGCGCGGGATGGATACACAGCCCCAATTAATATCATATTTATTCCATGTCATCTTGATAAAGTTAAATCTCAGTAAAAAGAGCTTCTGCACTCAAATGGTGCAATCGAGGACTGCATCACGAAACTAAAAGCCTACTTTCCGAACAATTGTGTCGCAATAAAAATTTGACAACGCCGCTAAGTACGTTGGTACCGATATCGCATCATACTGCATTAAAAAGGACATTTGCAGAAGTTCGTTTATCCGTACACGAAGCGGCATATTCGTTGGGTACGTAATCGGAATTTTCTATCGAGTGCAAATCACCGAGAATGGGACTAAATTTAAGATTACCGCACGTAATGATGTGTTTTTATAAAAAAAACAGTTCCTGCCTGCGACTGAAGAAGTCGAGTCACGATCATTGCTTAGTTATAAGAAAATTGCAGATACTCTTGCAGCTCACCAGCCATCAACTATGCCTCGGATCGAGCGAGGAAGCGAAAGAAGACACATTTATGGGCTTATAATCTCTGGAGAATATACATATTGCGTTCGATACCAGTGGGAGATATAGTGAATCAAGATCTCCCCGAGTTGATCCACGACAAGAGCAAGCGTCTCGCTCAATACGTCAATCGAGCAGGATTTCAGAGCCCAGCCAACGACGACTGGACCTTAAGGGTGCACCTTTCATTGAGAAAGCGTGTAGTCTTAGCGAAGAGCGTATGGTTGCAGCGCATGCCGACAGCACGAAAGTGTGCAATGGACATGTCGACGAGAGATCAGTACCAAGGGATGATGAAGCATATTCCCCTGGAATAGAGCCACCAAATTTATAAGAAGTCGAACAATGTGATGACCGGATCAACCAAAAGAAAGCCATGTCTGAAAAGATTGGTAGTCTACTGCAAATAGAATATATGTCGAAGTTAAGCTTCCACCAGGTCTCTTTGCGATGAATGTTATGATTAGTTGAAAAAAATGAACGCGGTTATAACCTTTCACACGTATAAGGCTAGAGTGGTTGCTACGGGTTTTCGGAAATTTACGGTCAGGTCTATACCGAGACATTAGGTCTTGTAGTGCACCACAGCTCAGTACGAATCCATCTTGTGATAGCTTTATGTCGTCATATGCATCACATGGAATTTGACATCAAAGTTGATATAATTTTTTTGGCTAGACAAATGAATTCATATAGAATCAGTGGAGGATTTTGCACCTGCTAAAACGCAATTTCGTAGATATTTGAGGGCCCTGTATAGACTAAAACAGATCTCAAAAGCTTGATATAGTAACTTCAAGGCATTCTTGTTGGGACTTGATCTCGCCAATGGGCAGCAGACGGATATTTATTCGTCAAAGGAGCCGACAAGAATTTAATGATTGTGCTTCTATATTTGGATGGCATTTTAGAATTCGCCATGATTGATGCAGATCTCGCTAAGGTCAATACATTCGCTGAAATGATGACAGCATCAATCAATGCGCAGAAGTCAACTATTATCTAGGTCTGGAAATGCACTGGTCAGATGGTGGCAGTGAAATGCGAATCAGCCAGAAGAATTACGCAACAACATTTTAAAAAAATTTGGTTTGAACCGTACACAAGCTTTGCACACAACAATCGAAGATTGCTACCGTGATCCTGTACAAGGTACAAAAGCCGACACAGTTCCATCCGAGTCCCGATTTTATAAATCTTGATGTATCTATCGGTGATAGGTAGACCGAACATCACCATATATGCTAGGATTTTTGCTCAGTCGATTGAGCGTACAATGGAAAGCGTGGAGCCTGGTGCTGATGGCGCATTTCGCTAAATAATACACGCGAATAAAAGACTGGCATATAAATGCTGTGAAGGTAAGTGTTTGATGGTTTACTGTGATACGTTCTTTTCGGTGGAGAAGGAATCCAAGTGTGCGACGGTCTATGCTATTTACTAAAACGCATGTCTTGTCGAGTGGTGGTCGAAAAGAGAGTCAATTGTGACTTTTTCATCCACATAATTGGAGTATATATCCCCGTGCGCGGGCGTTCAAGAGTGTATCGGGCTGTTCATAATTATAAAGGGGTTAAAACCTTTAGCGAACTAGATCTTACTGATAGAAGACAATCAAGGTGCTCAGCATCTGGCGGAGAACCAAGCGATGAGGACAGCACTCACGTCATATTATACCAAGTATCATTCGTTGCGTGAGAAAGTGACGCTTTATAAAGTGAGGATACAATACCGCCGGACAAGCGAGATGGTTGTCGACCATTTACATAACCGCTCGGCTCGATGAAGTTCAACTTCTTTTGCGATAATATCGGTATTTGTCGATTGGGAGAGCTGGAAGATTAAGAACTTACGAAGAACGGAGCTAACAATGGTGATATAGGCTGAAACGTGAGCTGTCAAGTGGATTGCATAAATGTTAGTACCTTAAAGAGTAAAATCAGGCATTGAATGGGGTCATAATTATTATGACACTAGCAGATGAATGATGCAGAGCAACAAGAGTCTAAAGAATTTGGTTTTAGCTATACTACTATTCAATCACTATTTAACTTACCTTTTTAAAGAGTCGTGACTGTCTTAGCCAACACAATTAGTAATAACTGACACTGCTTTTATATCTGATAAAGTGGCAAATGGATTAACCACAGCGTCGAGCGCCACAATTTCTTCTTGAGTTGCTACTGCATAGCCGTCATCCCGTACCAAGTGTTGCCAGTCGTGCCGCAATAAAATTATTGGAGTTGTCGCCCTACCGCCAACTGTAATGTAACGATCATAATGCCATACCAGTTAAGCCTTACAATTCCATGTAGTATAGCGGGCAAGCGGAAAACCGAAATGGGAGCGTGGAACGTACAGCACTGTGGTATACAAGTGTTTATGTTTATGATAAAGGAAATTTATGGATACGACCCTTTGATACGTACGCACACCACGGAATAGATACCCCTCATTAAGAATTGTAACTTCTCTAACTAGGTACTTCACAGTTATACATACAACATGCCCTATGCATATTCTTTGCTACGTACACATCCCTCCTTAATACAGGTTTCTTTTGTGTCGGCACACAACCTTGCGCATAACTTCCGCTCTCATCATCCGGTGCGCCCCCTATATGTACCCCTAATACTACAATTTCCCCCATTATATGGATACTTCTAGTTTTTGGAACAAGTGTTGATCATACCTCTTTCTGGCTCTGCAAAACAGTAAGCTTTACCACTGCTTGCTGCCACTTCTTACGGTCTTTGCTTTGGAAATAGATGATGCTGCCTCGCGCTGAGGCTAATACTAAGTTTCTAATACTGGAGGCTCCCGATTGACTACGTATTGGCGTAATTGAAGTCGAACGATTCCGTAGCTCTATTCACGTGCTTCTCAGTAGGCATTATACACCCATGTGTCGCTTCTGTTGTACGATGAGTGGGCGTACAATTTCGGAGGACTCTTTAGCAAGCATGAGAGTGGCCCAAACAACGTCAAGATAGCCTAAGGGAGAGGCGGTGGCGAAAAGTTGGAAACGGGGTTGTAGTCATGGCAGCAGAAAACATGGGTCAGAGCTGTATGGCGTCGTTAAGGTTATTGAGCTCACTTAGCAAGCGACAACTCGTTCCGATTTATTAGGTCTTCCCTCCTTTGATGAAATGGCGATATGCCCGAGCTAATGTCTTTTTCATCATCCGTCGCTGTCCTAGGCTCCGTGTTGCACTGTTGTTTACGTCTTGCTGTCGAATTAAAGATGCGCCCGTATCAAATATATTGTATATCCCGATCGTGCTTCTGTGGCACGCGCGTCAATGCTACAATCGAAGAACATGTACGTTGTAAGCCTAGGCAAGTAGCCATTCACTTTACGGTACTGATGTGACGCACTCGCCGATTAGTACTGTAGCGGAGCTACACAGCTCCTTAAGTCAGAGGAAGACTTAACGCTCAGCGAGCAACTTAGGTTTGAAGAACCCGACTCAGAGAGTCAACAAGCTCAGAGAGCTTACGGCCCCTGTTACAGGGGGGCCAAATGATTCAAGAGAATTTCAGCACAAAGTGCTCAAGAGCAGCTACTTAACATGCGTTGCTAGCTCTTACGATTAAGACGCCTCGTGAGGCACGTGTCTTTAATGATTAAAATGGGAGCTGAACTTTATTTCTTCTTTTAACCTAAAAAGTACCTTAGAACAACGTAATTAACCTACTCGCTAATGTCCTAAATAAACCTATTAAAAGATCTCGTAATCAATGGTTGACAGACATCAGTCTTCAACAATTGATACTTGTGTTCTAATATCACTTTAAAGGGATCCCATCCCTTGTGTGCACCACACCTATTGTCGACTACCAGCCGACCTGTAATCCCGTTACAGATAAAGTGCTCATAAGATTGCCGAGTAATGATCCAACTTGTATATGTCATTGCTTAGATTGGTAGCTTTCACTTGTTAGTCTACGATTTCAGTGTTGTAGAGTAGAGTAGGTTAGAGTACCTTGGGGCGTACTTATTAGTCTGACTCCTCTCAAATTATCGCATGTAGATTGTCTGCCGATCGCCAATGTCGATCAGTATAATGATGTCTCGGGCAGCATCGTCAACGTTGGCAGCAGCATGTGTCGCGGGAAAGGATGATTTTCTCGACGCATTACGACGCACGCCTTAGACTTTTCAAATGTGATCCTCTACGCATCTAAATGAAACGTATATATCTGATTGCTCACACCACGGCTGAGCCTTTAAGGAGCAGCACACGGTATCTACTACTGATTCGATCTATCTACGAATGCATACATAGTCATCCCATTCGAGCGGCTTTTCGAGAAATTGAGGACGGCCATTTATAATCTGACTGCACTGCTAGCATCAGCTTGGCTGTACCGCAACATATGGAATCCTTGTGCATGCATCTTGATGCGCTTGTCAGCAAAGAAGTTGCACTGTAGTTTAGCTCAAGTAAAGTCTGCAGCATTAAATCAAGACGACGCATTTAGAAGAACATTCGCAGCAGTTGTGCAAGCCGTTTGCATGGTCCATCGATAAATGTGAGGGAAAAGATACTGTGCCGCTTTAGTATTACAGTTTGTGCCCAGATTTCAAAAGGCTGACCTTAAGCGTGCGTAACTTTCATTACGACAGTTTACAGACGGGCTTCATACACAACCACTTCGTACATGCTACGTGTCTGCGAACCATAAATGTCATGGTGTGAGCTTTTTTTTAAACATCGACCGATATTTACAAGAGCAATTTAAGGGGGGTGTACCGGATGATGAGAGCGGAAGCCAGATGCAAGGCTGTGTGCTGACACAAAAGAGGCCTGTATTCACGGAGGGATTTGTACGTAGCAGAGAATGTGCATAGGGCATGTTGTATGTATAAATGTGCAGGAACTAGTTAAGGAGGTTACGGTACTTAAGGAGGGATCCCTATTTCAGAGGGGGTGTACGTATCGAAGGGAGGTGTGTACCTATGAATCTCCATAATTAAAATTACGGGCCACAAGACTGGCTTTCTAATGAACGCTATGATTTACCTTTTAACAGGAAGCGCGATACCATGTACAAGCGTACCAAATACTCCATGTTGCGATGTCTTACAGAAGACAATCTATTTGATCGTTCCCTTGCTAATCGCGCGGACTTTCTATACCAATTGTGCAATCGGCACGACACGCACTTGTATCTTATTACCGTCAGTTATCGCTCCTTCGCCGTGGCACAATCGGAAAGATTAAATGGATGGATTTCTAGACCATATCGCAGCTCAGAGTCTTGATATTGCGAAGAATATCTTGCTGGTTTTGCCTATTGATTATTCTGATATCTGCTGCCGCTGATATGTCCTCTTAGTTTGCCTACGTGTGCCTCGTGCTAGTCGGAACGGTACATTCCAAATGAACCAAAAGCCAAATTTTCCTTCGAATGTCGCTCGAGATAGTACTGTGCAGCCTGAGTAGTTCCAAATTATTAAAGGCACTGGATAAAATCGGTGGTAGACGTCTTCCCACAGTATCTTCCTCGGTCAGTTCCTATATGATTTTCTATTCATCATCAGTACCGTCTTGTAACTGCTTCGTGCCTGCTGGACCGCTTTACATACCACAGAGTGCTCTCAGCCGGATGCAGTCCTGGACAGAGTACTACTCTGGATTGAACATGTAGCACCATACCTATCTGCGATACCGTGGTGTGCTGGCCTGAGTTGGGTGGTTGGTCCCCTTGAAAGTTCGCCGTCCATTGAATTAAGGATAGATATATTGAATAGCGCTGTTTACTCGTCATATGCTCAATACGGTGCTGAGCATCCACGTGGTGTTCACAATATTCTTGTTGATGCTTGATTCATACCGTTCCCATTGTAGAAAGGAACCGTCCACCTCAACATATGCCTCCTCGAAGCGAGTCGTAAGCAGCGTACGTTCTACTGGCTGCAATTTCGGGTACCGAGATTTTCGTCGAGCGAGCTGCTCCCGAGTGGCATTTATTGCGGTATGGATACCAGCAAATGCTTGTAAAACAGTAATCTCACACGCCTTTCATAGCTTAACACTCTTAGCGGCCATGATGTCATGGATGAGGCAATTGTACAAGTCCTCGAGGTCAATGGTGCTGTGGGATCGTCCGGGATCGTAACGAAATGGCATTCGGAGACCTTTCGTTAGCCTGTACCGGGGCGGTGGATGCATCATTGAAACACTTGTCTACAGTAATTAGAACTCGCCGGGGGACAGAATATTTGTAACGGAGCAGGCCTTGTGTCAATTCTACACAAGATTTTGTGCACCCGACGTCACGTACACGTGGCGAGGAAGCGCAGTGAAGTAGGCAGAGCTCGGAAGGTCTGTATAAGGAAAAAGTAGCACTGTTCTTTAATATAGTTATGTTTCTTACTAAATAGTCTTTCGTCTTAATCTAACTATATTGAGCAAACCATCTCATATGTCAGTCTCTTGCTCACCACCCATTGCGCGCGTCTAGCAGCGATAGGTGGTTACTTTGGTTGATGTAGATGTTACATCAACCGAGTGGTGGAGCACCCGCGAATATTACCCTTAGAGGTAATATTCCGACAACATCACCTCTACTCGGGTGGTATTGATTGAATGAGATCAAAATAGATAATACTCAAAATTGATACTTTGTATAAATTTTTATGTGACGGGCTCCCCCCGTTACAGTATTGCTAGTCGCTATTCTTTCCTCAATATACCTCAATTTCAACAACAAAAACATGTTCGGGGAGGAACTGTACGGGAGAGTATCCCTAGCTTATTATTCTCTTGGTTTATAATCTCCTCCACTAAAAAAGCATTTTACGTCCCGTTCGGGTCCAGGCCAAATATTACAAAAACTCCCTTAATTTTTTATTGCTAAAGTCAGACAATATTTTGCTAGACAAATATTAAAAATTACTGCCGAGGAACCACTACATAAAAAGGTTTCCAGAGTTTGTTGCTTAAGGGATTTTTGCTGACGCTTTACCCGAAGATTTTAACTTTTTACTGCAGCTACCGGATATAATACCGGTGACCTCTCGCTTGGTGCTGCCACACCAACCCACTTGAGCAACAAGGTTATGTGCGAGAAACAAGTTAAGACGCCTTTATGACAACACGAAGCACCATTCGATTTAATTCTACCCCCTAACTCTGCTATTTAATAGGTCTTGTATTTAATCACAATCTGGCGGTCCCAGCTATACTAAATAATGGAAAACCCCACTGTACCTCTCTATTTTCGATTAATCCCATCCTCCAATGGGAGTACACAAAAAGTCTCAAACCAAATTCGTACTTTTACGATATGGAAATCACTTTTTTCGTTTCTATGCGACTATTTGACAGGCGGAAGAGTCGGTGTCCGTGCTTTGTTCTGCTGACCCTTCCATTTGTGTCCATTCATTGACACGCAAAGACACCTGCGACGATGGAGCAGCACACGGCGCCGTCTGCAAGAGCCGTAGAGACATTGACGACTAGGCCACCCATCTCACCGAAAGCGACAGTGCGCGAGCGACGCGCCGGTGAAGCTCCCGTCAAAAAAGAGTGTGTACAGCCCACACAGAGTGTCAATACGGATCCTCTCTCTACTCTCTCTATTCGCTCTCTGTGTGTTTCTCACCCATAGCAATGTGCTAACAGGTTTCTCAAGCGCAAACCAGCGGCGCCTAACGCTTTGACGTCCACTGAAGGCGTTACTGAGAAGGATACGAAGACTGAGCCGGTCGTGAAGGATGGTCGTGACCGTGTCCAGAAGAAACGCGGGGGGACTTTCAAGAAGCGTCCGATAGACGCCGAGCAAGACCCGGCAGATACTTTGTGTCGTCCGATGGCCTCTGGGGAGGGCTGCAAGTTTGGTCACGACTGCAAGTTCAGCCACGACATGAACGACTACATGAAACGCAAGCCCAAGGACCTGGGCGAGCGCTGTCCCGTGTTTGATGCCATCGGCTATTGCCGATACGGCGTGGCCTGTCGTTTTGCCAATGCTCACGTTGAGGTCGTGGATGGCACGTACCGCAATGTGAAGCGTGAAGGCTACGTTGAGACGCAGAACCACGACGTGGGCAACGAGACGAACGACCTGACCCACGACTTGCGGATGAAGTTGCGCAAAGACACGTACGACTTTCAGTCGAAGCAGCAGATGAAGAAGATGAAAAAGAGCGGCGGTCGGAAACCGCGGCAGCAGCGAACTGAGCAGGAGAGTGAGAACGTGCTGACTGCCGAGATATCGCAGACCGGTGAGGAGTCCACGACAGACAAGTCGCACCCCTCTCCTGAAGCAGTGCTACCCGTCTTGGAGTCTGCCGAAGGTGGGAATACAGACGGTGCATCTGAAGACTTGCGAGCAGAACCAGCCGCGGAAAGCGCACTGGTCGCCGAGCGCAAGCCCGTGAACTTTAAGCGCAAGATCTATATCGCACCACTCACTACGGTGGGTAACTTACCGTTCCGTCGCTTGATGAAACAAACAGGAGCCGACATTACGTGCGGTGAAATGGCCATGGCCACAAACCTGCTGAAGGCTCAGCAATCAGAGTGGGCGTTGCTGCGACGCCACAAGAGTGAGGATGTCTTTGGCGTGCAGCTGGCTGGATCGTACAGTGACCAAATGGCCCGAGTGTGCGAGCTCCTTGCTCGCGAGACGGATGTTGATTTCGTGGACATCAATATGGGCTGTCCTATCGACATCGTATGTCGTGCTGGTGCTGGATCGGCATTGATGACTCGCCCACCACGGCTGCTTGAGGTCGTGTCTGGCGCATTGACTGGACTAGAGCTTGGCGCGCGCATGCGTACTGGTGGGACTGTGAACACACCTGGGCTTACCGTGAAGCTTCGCACGGGGTGGAGCGACAAACAACCGACCGCTCACAAGTTAGTGCCCAAGCTGCAGGCTGTGCGCGCTTCGCAGGCTTATGTGAATGCCGCAGTGGTGACTGCTGACTTCAAGCTCCGCGCTACACAATCCGTCGACGCCATCATGATGCATGGCCGCTCACGGTTACAGCGCTACACGAAAAATGCTGATTGGGACTACATCTTCCAGTGCAGTGACTCAAGGATCGACAGCATTGACGACAGCCCGTTGCCCCAGGTGCCGTTCGTAGGCGGCGGCGATGTGCTCTCGTACGAAGAGTTTGATGAACATCTACAGAACGGCAAGCTCGACACGTGTATGCTAGCACGCGGCGCGCTAATCAAGCCGTGGCTTCCCACTGAGATCAAAGAACGTCGCCACTGGGACATTTCATCCTCGGAGCGCTTTGACTTGCTCAAGGACTTTGTCCGCTTTGGTCTGGAGCACTGGGGCTCTGACCAGAAGGGCGTGAATCGCACCCGACGTTACCTGCTCGAGTGGCAGTCGTTCCTGTGTCGCTACATTCCCGTCGGGTTGTTGGAGACTCTTCCTCAGCGCATCAACGACCGTCCGTCGCCTTATTACGGACGCGACGACCTGGAGACGCTAATGGCTAGTGATCAGGCAGTAGACTGGGTCAAGATCTCCGAGATGCTGCTAGGCCCCGCGCCGAATGACTTCCAATTTGTACCAAAGCACCGCGCGAACGCGTACCAGTCTAGTGTGCCGAATGAATGGTAGACACGTCGATCACAGGTTCGTGGTATTGCGCGGTTGCGTGGGTGTCCAAACGAGGTCGCTAGCTGGCCTCTTGATCTTGGAAGATCATCATGGTACATGGAAACACGCGCTCGGCACAGCACACTCACTGTAGCCGTTTCGTCGTCTTCTGTCTTCGCTTGAGCCATGTGACTAAACTTGCGTCGTCGGCGCGGTCTGACGATCGAAGTACATAAACATCAGAGCAAAAGGAGTAAACGCGCAGCGTCTGGCCGCAACTTGAATGCTGTCGTACCACTTTACATCGACAATGGGTGTCACTTTGCGTGCAGGCGCTTGCTCGACAGCAGTCGGAGACGGCCGTCTCAGACCGGACGTAGCAGCGTGTCACTGCGTCCCCTGCTGCGCAATACCATCCAGAGAAATTGTGAACCGTTAACTTTCCATGTACTCTCTTGCGAGCAGGTCGCCTTCGGACCCGATCTTGCGGCCTTCAACGTTCGCAGCCGTCATGCTACACATCATGCTTCACTAGTCAATCCATGTCTTAGCAAGTGACCGGTGAGGCATCAAAAACATCGCGTCTGTATCACCTTGGCAGAACGCGGATGCTGCGTGATGCCGCGTCAAAACTATACGGCCTGCTAGAGAGATACCGAAGTCTCGGATGGGCAATCGTCGACGCTCGCAAGGAGGACAGCTGGCATGACGTTGCTGGAGAACAGCCCATAGCACGCCACTGCAACAGCTCGGAAACTGATTCGAGAGAGCCACACGCCATGCATGGAAAGTCCTTGTAGGAGCCTTTTCGCTGCCAGACAATCGAGACCAGAAACTGAATGCCGAAGGGCCCATCCTGGACGACGTTTGACCACGTGATTCAAGACAGTGCCAAGATTGCCACAACCATCGCGAGACTCGAGCGTAAACATGTCGACATCCGAAGGCGTCGAGTCGGTTCCAAAATATTCGATGATGGGCGATTGACCGGTCGTAACCACTCTGCAGTCCTGTGCTGCTCGAAACACGCACCGAAGCTCAAACGCGATGGCCGTGATTTGCGTCCAAGGCCTTTCCCGTTGATCGAGTAGCGCGATTGTGAGGTCGAGAGAGCATTCTGCAACAGGTGTGTTACAGTCTGTAGCGTCACACATAACACGCCCCAAGCTTCGACTGGGGTTCTTCCACTTGCCGCTATCTTGTTCGTCGTCTGCGATGCGCGTGATAGATGCCGCTTTTGGAAGAGACCGTGCCGAGTTGCAGTCTTGTCCACGCAAAATGGGACGCGACGTGGCGATCCGTGGATCGGTCTACGGATGTAACGTTGCGACCAAATGTTAGCGTGAGTATTAGTGTCGGCATCACACTCAAGCGCACACAACTGCCTCGACCTCACGTGTGACACTTCGCGGCAGTGGGCTTCGGTGCAGTGATTGAGGCGTCAATCCATCCAGCGAGTAGCCCCTTCTTTGTGCACGAGAGACGTGACATAGCTGTGCGCGTCTGTGTAGCCCCAGCGCTCTTTCGTGTTGCTCGTGCTGGACGCGTCGTGGCCAACAGCTACTGCGAATGCTGCTTGGGGTAGGAGCCGTTGCCATGTTTACTATCTTGCCCGGCGCTCACTGTATTGTTAGCGTCCATCGTCCCGTTTACTGAATCTGTCCCGAGGTGCATGCATGATGCGAACTGCAAAGACGTGCATCGTAAGTCTCTCGTCGCGTGTCACCTCTTTTCGGACCAGACGTCCATCTTCGCAACTGCATCGCGTCGAGTCTTTGCGTTTCACTTCAGCTCGAAGGCGACCGAATCACTTGGCCCAGCCCCATACGAAACCCAAGTGAAGACTTCTGCGACGAGACAGCACAGCGTGCGGTCTGACCCCTCTCACGATAACGCCGCCCACCACAGCTTCGGCACTAATCGATCAGCCGGATCAACCGCTCGCTCTTGCCAGCCTTTCATGCCCAAGAACCGAGTGGAGTCACCCACGCGAAGCAGAGTCACCCATGCGAAGCATGAACAGGAACAGATACCACCTCACACAGCTGTCGTACAGCGGAGACAGCACGCCGCGTCTGAACGGCGGTGTCTTCTCCCAGCGCAAGGGCGTGCGCTACCATCGCGACGGGCAAGTGCACAGCTGCCGTTTCTGCGAAATCCTGCGCACGACGGCCGAGCCGTTACTATACCAGGATGAGCACGTGGTTGTCTTTCGTCCGCTGCGTCCGATCGTCCCCAGCCACGTCCTTATCGTGCCGCGTACGCACATCCGGAACGTGAATCGGCTTGCTGCAACACATCGTGGACTGCTTGCGCGGATGCATCATGTAGCCAAGATGGTCCTGACCCGAGAGTTCGAGGCTAAAACGGAGCCAGAATGCGTCGGGCTGCAGCTAGGGGAGCTCAAGGACATCCACGGACCCACGCACCGCATCCACTACACGTTCCACGTGCCGCCATTCAATAGCATCGACCACGTACACATGCATGCGTTCCTCGACGACCCAAGCAGCTTAGGTTGCTACGGACGACTGAAGTACCGCACCACGTCATGGTGGTGCCGCTCGTACGATCAAGTCATGACGAGGCTGGAGAAACTGGCCGTTGACGTGCAAAACGAGTGTGTCCATGTCGAAGAATCGTTGTTTGTCGATAGCCCAACGTCTTCCTCGGAGCAAGCTTGATGGCGTAAGGAGAGCAGGTCTGCTGTGATCTATTTGCAACCTGATTTCCGTCTATCCGGTTTAGTCACTGCTGCCGTATTCGAGCCGGACGTGTGAGGTCGTGGTCCGGCGAGGAGTAGCAGGTCGCCATCCGCACAGGATTGCTTCAATATCTTGGAGGCTGCGTTGACTGGTTTCGGGAATGTACCACCACGACAAGATAAGTCCAGCGACGTTGCACAGCATGACCATTCCGATACAAACGTCAAAGGTCGATGCTGGCTGCAGCATGAACTCGCGCATCATTGGGAGTGCGTGCGTGAGTCCAAGATTGACAACTGCTTCCCAGATCACAACGAGGCTCACAGCACCGACGCGCTGTTTCACGGCAAAGAGTTCGCCGACCAAGATCACGGGCAAAACCCCCAGGCCAAGCTGGTGTCCTGCATTGGCGAGCAACATGGCAGCCCAGCCGGAATCACTGAGCGCTACACCACTGTCGTCGCCTGACTGCGTGTTTCTAGAGGTGGACACGAACAAAAACGCACAAGTGAGGACCACCAAGTAACATCCACACTGCAGCGTCGCGAGCCGTCCTCTCGTATCAACCAAGTAGTAGCACGCGCCAACGCCCACCGCAGCAGCGACGGCAACAGTCATGGTCACGGCCATAAGTCCTTCATCAGTGCTTTCAACAGCCACGCCGAGAATTGTGGCGACAAACGAGCCGTTCGTGTACGTTGCACCAACATCTCTGCTGTGAGCTCGAGCACGCGTCGAGATGATCGCAGGCTCAAGCAAAAAGGCGCTCACCGCACGTAACGAAAAAAGCGCAGCGCACAAGAGCACGGGACGAAAAAACGCTCCATGATGGTATCTCTCGGTTGCCGCCAGGACTTTTGCGTGGATCAGCGCGTTCGTCTCGTCTTCGGCAACACGCTCGTCGCGGTCAAAGAGCTTGAACAGCACTTCAAACGACGCTTCCCGGTCGTCGTGGCGGGCAATGAGCCACGTGGGCGAGTCTGGGAGTTTTTGCGCGAGTAGCAACAGCAGCAACGCCGGCACGATACCAGCAAGTGCCAGTGCTTTCCACTCGTTGAGATTGAAGCTGATGTAGTGTCGACTCATGGCCATGAAGAGCGCGCCGAGGGCCAAGTAACTGATTGTGCCGAGCGAGGAAGAGAGGAATAGTTGCGCGCAGAGGACGCGTCCGCGCGTATGCGCAGCACTCACTTCCGCCAAGTAGACGGGTACAATGACGTGGGTGATGCCAGCGGCAGTGCCGAGCAAATACTGTCCAAGGAGAACCGAGAGTTCGCCGTACGCGACACCGACGAGGACCCAGCCAACGAGGGACGGCAGAGCCGCGAGCTCCAACGTACCCGCGCGCCCGAAGCGGTCGCCACAGTAGCCAGCAGCTGCAGCTCCGAGCACGGTCCCCAGGTCGCGACACGAGCAGTAAAAGAACGCTGCGTGTTCGTGGCGCGCTCGGAAGACGTCGACTTGTATGTTGTAGAGGCTAGTGGGGGAGATGGGGAAGAGCGCGAGCCACGTACACGTGACACCTGCCGCGCTCATGGCAGCGACGTGCAGGGCGAAGAAGGCGTTGCATTGGCGGGCGAGGCGCTTGTGGCGGTACTCGGGTCTGCAAATAGTCACGCACATCAATGAATAACAAAGGAATGACTGACTCAATGCACTACTTCGGTCACTGTATCCAGTTGCCACTATAATTTCGACAGGAGGGACCCGACAGATGGCTACATCGACCAATGCAACAGCTCACGCATCGATGGACGGCAGACAAGCAAGCGCACCGGGAATTGACAGGCGTGCTCTCGTTGCTATGCGAGAGCTCAGACACCTGCGAGAGCTCGAGGGGCGCCGAGATGTACTGGTGCGGCACGAACGCAAAGTCGCTGCGCGGCGGGTCCCGTAGACACTCGACGAGGTACAACCAACTGCGCGGTTGTCGATGTGCCGTGTTGGTCGGCATCGAGTTTGGCCTTTGCGCTCGTCGCAACGAGGGCGGTACGTTTGTCTTGAACTGAGTATGCTGAGGCAAAACGAGTGCGCACCGAGTGTTTCGATTGACCCGAGAGGCGGCGATCTTTGCGTGTCAAAGGCGCGTGTGGTTTGTTTAGTCGGGTTTCATCCAATCCCTATCGAGTACTGGTCCTTTTTTGTGTTCGAGGGGTGGTATGTACCCTTTTTGTCCACCTTTTCTAGCACTGCCACAGCGCCGACAGCGCTCAGGACGCACTGCCGCTGTCCGCTGGCGCATATTGCTGCGTCAAGTCGCTGCCCAAGTGCTTTTTCCAGCGGAAAGCGTTGATACACGAGTAGAAAAACGACTGGATCCGCACTTTCGCCGCTTCTCGGCGCGTCTTGGGGAACGGCGTCGTGTCGAGGCACACGACGCCTGGCAACGAGAACATGTCGCTGTAGCCCATGCCAAACACGATCGCGCCCGGACCCCATTCCTTCACGTAATTCGAGAGCTGAGTTGAGATCAGCCGCTTGCTCACAATGTGCGCGCCGTAGTAGTTTTTCGCATCGATCCACCGGATCGGCACGCCATTGATGAGCACAGGGTCCAGCAGCAAAATGTCCGGCGAGATGACGCGGCGGCCGTGACTTGCAAGTTGGTCCGCGCACAACTCGCTTTGGGTCCTACAGTCAACAAGTTCATACGTCAGCCGCAGTCACACAGCATACCGCACCCACGAGTCAGCGCGAACAAACGTCAATGGCGGTTTGTGCAGCCACAGGCGACACGTATGCGATCAACGGCAAACGTACTTGAGACGAATGCCCTTGGCTTTGAGAAAGTGCTCGACGGCCTGTTCGAGCGAGTCGGCATTGTACTGGGGCACACCAAGGAACGGGTCGCTCTTGTGAATACTGTCGTACTCAATCGCCTTCCGCAACTCGTGCTGATCGCGCTTTGACAGATTCTCGCCAGGCCGTGCGAGCGCGTTCTATCGACAACGAAACAACCAAACACATGAACAAGTAGACACACAAACATAAGTAAGTAACAATAGACATGTTCCGTCAATATTTAGGGACCAGCAGCGTCGGCTTTGCCACAATGAAAAAACAAATCACCATCGTACCTTGATTTCCACCTGGCTCTTCCCTCTGGCTCGAAGAATGACTCGCATGAGCGACACAGGCGGGTAGTTATGCACCGTCGAGAGCTCAATCAGACTGCGGCCACTGTCGTATTCATTGCAAATAGCGACTCGATCACGACGAACGCGATGCGTATTGACCAATAACGACATGCGCAACAGCTGTTTGCGCAAGTTGATAGTCATATTGGTCGTGATCGGCAGCATCTGCAGGAGCTCGTCAATGTGGTTCACTTGCTGTCGCTTGAGCCGGCGAAACGTTTCTTGCTGAAGAATTAGTCCTGCGGCTTGAGTCTCCAACACCTGCGGAATCGGCGTCACGGGCCAGTCTTGTTCGATCGGCACAAGGTCACCAAACTTCTTCCGGGCGTTTCGAATGTCATTCTTCGTCAATGCCGTGTAACTCGGTCCATTGCGGTATACCGACGACTGCATCGATGAGTAGACGGACGACATGGCAAAGCACGGATCTAGTCCGACGGCACGCACTCCTTCCATCACTGTTAACGCTCGATCCTTACGGCCTGACTCGAGTGACGTGAGGGACATGATCTCTGGCTCGACTTCCGACAAACGCATCTCCATCAAAATGTCAAAAAATGCATCCGAACGCCACACAATCGACGCGCGCAGTAGCCAGTGCATGTACGTGTGCACGGAAATCGATCGCAGTAGACGAAGCTGCTTCAGCACCTTGATGGCACCATCCAGATACTCCTGGCGGTAGCAAATGTCCAAGAAACGGTTATAGTCGACCAGGTCAAGCTTGATCCCAGCCTTTTCCATCAGATCCCAAAGCTCAATTGTTTCTGCAGCAGCCGACGCTTCGTCACAAGCAGTTAGCAATGTGCGCAGCGTGGACTCCTCCACCTTTCGTCCTTGATTGAGCATCGCACGAACGATACGTATACCCTCAGCTGGTTTCTTTGCCTCGCAGCACGCTAGGACACCTGGCGTCAAAAAGTTCTCGTCCAAGTACGGGTTGCCAAAGTTGCGGTACAAATCAAACAGCTCGTGTGCGCTGTCAAACGACACTTGGCGCAGCTTCGTGATCAACGACGCAACCTCCATCTCACTTGGAAGTGTCTTCTGCAACGCTGCAATCTCCTGCAGTGTCAGTGTAATCTTCCTCGTCTCGACGTCTTTCAGCGGCAGTGGCTCCTTTGGAAGCACCTTTTCTGCCGTGTCGGCAGCTTCAGCTCCACATGCCTTGTCCAGAGCTTGTGTGCTGTTTTTTCGGTTCGCTTGTTTTGTATCCAACGTCGCCACGGCAGCTGCATCAGTATTGGCGTCTTGTTCGATAGCCTTTGCCAGCAGCTGCTCCTCATGGTGCTTCTGGACCACGTTTTTTTTTCGGTGCTTCTGCTTTGGCTTGAGCTTCTTCCTCGGCAACGACTGCGGCTTGTCTGCATCTGCTATATCCGCTGCGTTCCCTTTATCTACTGCAGCAGTAGCAGCAGCAACAGGAGCACCAGTACCACTAGTAACAGGAGTAGCAACTGGGGCAGCAACAGGAGCAGCGGTAGCACCAGTAACAGGAGTAGCAACTGGAGCAGCAACAGGAGCAGCAACAGCAGGTGGCGGTACTTTTTTCTTGACCAATTTACTCTTGCGACGCTTCAGTTTGCTCTGGTTTGCAGCATCTACAGCTGCAGTCACAGTTGGCGCTGCGGAAGGAGATGAAGAAGAAGCACTCGGTAGTGCAGCTGTCTGTGTCAATCGTATCGGTCCATGCGACTGGTACTGGAGTCCGTCGAGCGTCCGCACAGACGGCGGCCGAGGTCCGCAGACCCGTCCGAGGCGTCGAGCCGCAGGTCGCAAAAGCATCGGTCGATTATTGGTCAGGACGAGTTTGAAGTGGCTTTTTGCGAATGTTGCTCGAAGGTCGCACGCACGCACGCGACCGCACAGCGCGTCGAGACCAGTGAAAACCCAGCGACACTGACCGATCGACTGAACGACCGACCGACCGACCGACCGGACGTCTATCTGTCTGTCTGTTTCTTTGCTTATTTGTATCACTGGCAGGCGCGTCCATGGCGGAAGAAGACACAGACGCCGCGGCGTTCGTGAGCGCCTTGTACCGCAAGGTACTGCTCTCGGTCAAGGCGTCGAACGCAGTCGTCTCTGAAGACGACGGCTTCCACTACCACGCGCAGTTCAGTCCCGAGTTTGCGCTGCGGTCGAAGCGCTCCAGTGCCAAAGCCGCAGCGCTCGTGCAGCTGCTCACAAAGCGTCGACGTCCTGCCAAGAGCCAAGAGCGCGACCATAAGCACGACGACGACGACGATGAGGACGATCCACAGGAGCTGTTTGACGGGCCGGAACCGAACACGCGCGTGACGGACTATGCCGATATGTTGCTGGACGAGGCGTCGATGCACTTGGCCCGTTTCATGCGTGGCGAAGGTCCGGACACGTCCGTGACGTCGAAGCCGAGCGGGACACAGTCTGTGGCGAGCAAGCGACAGGTCGTCGAGCAGGGACAAGAAGCGCGGGACAAGCGGTCGACGGCACGGACGCAGCAGAGCAAGCCCCAAGAGCAGTTTGACGAGACGATTGACAACTCGGACGTGCCGTTTGTGTCGAAATTGCGTGAAAAGGTTCACGCGCAGCACGACGGACATATAGCTGGTAGTGCACTGGAAGGTGGCGATGACGACGGAGAAGAAGACGATGACGACGAAGTGGCGCGACGCCATCCGTATTGTCGAGAGATCAGAGGGCTGAAGTATGCTCCGTGGCAATTGGAGGCACCTGACGAGCCGTGTGAGCGGGTCGGACTGGACGAGGCCACGTACATGTGGGTCGACTCGACGGAAAAGCTCGTGCTGATGATGCAGACATTGACAGCTGCCGAAGCTCGTGTGATTGCAGTGGATCTGGAACATCACAGCTACCGATCGTACATGGGACTCACGTGTCTGATGCAAATCTCGACGGTAAATGCAGATTTTCTGGTCGACACGTTAGCGCTGCGAGGCAAGCTGCAGACACTGAATCAGGTGTTCTGTGACCCTGAGAAGGTCAAGGTGTTGCATGGCAGTGACATGGACATTCTGTGGCTGCAGCGCGATTTGGGTCTGTATATCGTCAATCTCTTTGACACGGGCCGCGCGGCACGTCTGCTGCAGTATCCGCGTTTCTCCTTGGCATACATGCTGAAGCGTCACTGCAACGTTGATGCTGACAAGCAGTATCAGCTTGCAGACTGGCGTACTCGTCCGTTAGGCAAGCAAATGGTCAAGTACGCGCGCGAAGATACCCGCTACTTGTTGTTCATTTACGACCGTCTCAAGAAAGAACTGCTGCAAGCTGGAGCAAAGTCCCGTGAGAGTCTGCTTCATCAGACACTACAGAACTCCAGCAAGCTTTGTTTGCAGGTGTATGAGAAGCCGCAGGCCACAGAAGCGGATGCTCTTGCTCTTGGCGAAAAGCTCAAGGACGCTGTAAGCATCCGCATTCTATCCGAGCTCCAGAGACGTGTGCTCGTGGCACTTTATATGTGGCGCGACCGCATCGCTCGACAAGAAGACGAATCGGTGGCGTATGTGATGCCGCACCACGTTCTCATGAAACTTGTCAAGCGTTTGCCTGTACGATCCGATGCGTTGTTTCGCACTTGCCACCCAGTGCCGATGCTGGTCCGTAAGCACGTACTGCAGGTCACCGAGGTGATTCTTGCTGAAAAGCAAAAGCTTGCTGAGGAAGAGACGAAAGTACCGCAAAAGCCCACGCCTGTAGTCGTTGCCAAGCCATCAAGAAAGGTGTGGAACGAGGCCGGAGAAGAACAGATAGTGTCGACGTCGACGTCGAAGCGCGTGGGGCGCGCCGAGCATGCTCCTTGGAAGAATGGCCAGCGTAAGGCTAGTGTCACGACGGCGCTGATTGAATTGTCACCGTCCAGCGATGTTCATCCCATGGCTCTTGGAGCCAGCGGTTCCGAGACTACTGATGAACCAGAGACAGCAAGTACGCTGCTGGAAACAGTGAATGCTATGGTCGCCAGTACGTCGTTCACAATTGCAGAATGCGAGTCGGTCCAGACACCAGTCACGCAGCGCATACTGCTGACGAACATTGCTAGCACAAGCAACAGCAAGGCCGAAACAGCGGCGCCAAAGATCCCGCAGTCCATTGCCGAGACATACCACATGTCGGGTCACTCGAAGCGGCGAAAGATAACGTCCGTGGACACATCTTCGGCACTTCAAGTCCAGGATCGTGCCGAAGCTTTTATGCAAAAGGTTGACGGCGACGGCAGTGAGAAGCACGACACGGAAGACACGAGCAGTTTCCAGGACTTTGACTATGCGGCTGCCAGCGACCAGATCACAGCTGCCAAGTTTCCATCGAACAAGGACGAGGAGGAAGGACGCAACGGACGCAATGGAGGTCGCGGTCGAGGGCGCGGTCGTGGTCGAGGGCGAGGGCGCGGCTACGACAGCAAAACGCCGACTGGCTACAACCCGTTCGTGGCCATGAGTAGCGCGGGCGCCAACCAGTCGTCAAAGAACGGGAAGAACGGACCCAAAGCGGCACAAGTCAAGAAGATGCACCACGTGCCGAGGAGTGCGACGTTCCGATAAGCGCCGGGTCATTAGTGCTGCGATACGGTCTTTTAGTATGCTCTTCTTGTCACTTTTGCCCCCACGCGTCTCGACTCGACAGTTTTGATTGGGCCGGTTCGGCTCGTTTTTGATTGGTCCGAATGTCGTTTTCGTCGATATTGACACCACTTGTAGCTCGTGCCAGTGTGGCAACCGATCACGCC
This sequence comes from Hyaloperonospora brassicae, assembly GCA_947650285.1. NCBI lineage: Eukaryota > Oomycota > Peronosporomycetes > Peronosporales > Peronosporaceae > Hyaloperonospora > Hyaloperonospora brassicae. Next base: position 166,386 of record CANTFL010001148.1, on the reverse strand, counting down.
GGTGACGTCCCAATGGCTCCAGGCAACGCGCTTAAGCGCGTCTCGCCCGCGTCGCTCGAGTCCAGTGGCGGTAAGCGCAGTGCAAAGAGGCGCACGTCTCCCAGGAACGCTGCTGGAGAAGTAGGAGGATCTGTGCGCAGGGGCTCGCGCGGGACGGCGGATCGCAGGCTGGACTCTATCGCGACAGGGAAAGAGGCCTTGACGTCCTCTTGCAAGGACGCGGTTGGCGCAAAAGGCGGTCTGGAGGAAGATGCTCAGAGTACGTGCTTGCAGTTTGGCATCTGGGCTCTAGTTTGATGCTTTTGTGGACACTGTAGGCGCCGTAGTACTGAATTATTGGTCTTGTATCGGCCGAACTGTTCCGTAGACGTGGACACTGCTGCTACTGAAGACTCGGACGACAAGAAAAGAGCGGTGAGCAATGGAAAGAGCACGAGTGATGCTGTAGCCAAGTTGGTGACGTCGGAACCATCAAAGAAGCGCTTGCCGCGTGCTAGGAAAACTGTGGCCAGCGTGAAGCCACAAACGAAGACAAAGACTCCTGCGAAAGTCAAGCCAAAAGCCAAGCCCGTGTCCAAAGCTGGGCCGAAGCGGAAAGCACGGACGCAAGAGAATAAGGCGGGGGAGAACGCACCGTTGTCGATGCCGTTTTTTGTCGAGACGGGCGCTGAGTGGAACAACACAAACATTGACTTTGATGAGCTGAGCACTCTACGGTCGCAGTGGGAGCTGCTTGCAGCGTGCCACATTCTCTGGCTTCTGCAAAGTCCTTTGACGCTGCGCTTTTCGGACACGCTGCTTGAGTACGAAGCCGCGTTGCTGAAGCCGGAAGAGAGTCCAGTGCTGGAGGACGTGTTTACAAAATTGCTGCTAAAGAAAAGCGAGCGAGCGTGCCTGAGTGCTGGGATCGGTCTCAAGTACGAGTGGTGGAACAAGCAGCTGCGCGTGTACTACCTCGACATGTACGACAAGTGGTACGCGTTGCTACGCAAGGCCGGCGAGCGGCTTCCAGGCTCTTTTTCGCAAGACGAGGACGATGATGACAGTGATGTCTCGAGCAGCGAGATTGAGGATCCGGTGGATGTGGAACTCACGGACGATGAGTGGCTGACACTCGACATTCTGAAGACACGTCTTAAAACCCTTGGCGTGGTTTGTCCATTGAAGGTGCGTTCTCTGATCGAGTATGTCGCTACTAGCGCGACGTCGTCTCTCACATGCTTCTTCTGCTTGACTCACAGCACCAGTCCTTTGCAGACTTGTCAATCGAGCTGCGATGCAAGATTTTGCTGAACCTGTGTGAGGCCGTGATTGACGACCCCAGCAATACGTGCGTATTCCCTTTGTGCTCGTTTAGCGTGGATGGGTACTTCATTCACGATGGTTGTTGACGCGTCTGCTCACCCATGCGGTTGCTCCTCTTTGCGTCCATTGAATTAGCGAACACATGCGTCAGATGGAGGACGACGACCTGCGTGTAGAGCCACTCGGCAACGACCGCGCTGGGAACTTGTACTATTTTTTCCCGCAGTTTTACGAGGAGCGGCGACTGTATCGATTGGACGTGGAGACACAACAGTGGGCACTGTGGGCAAAGGGGGACGATGCTTTTCGCTCCATGTTCACTGCCATGAAGCGTATTTGTGGACGTAAGATCCGGGGCGAGCAAGAACTGCTGGATCACTTGGAAGTCATTGTAGAGCAGATTGAAGACGAGGCTGAAGCGCGCGCACGGCAAATGGAGAAGGCGAACCGCCTAGCGATTCTCGAGGCAATTCCGCGTAAGCGTTCGCTGCGTCTTCAGGTGAAGCAGCTGGTGCGAATGGAGAAACATCAAGAGGAACTGAAGCACCAGAAGGAACTGTCGATGGAGGAAATCGCCGCGATGAAGCGCGTCGAGTCGTTGCGCAAGGAAGAGCGCGAAGCGGACAAGGAAGTGCGTGACGCCGAGCGCGAGGCACGCCGCTTGCACCGGGAGCAGACCGAGCGCAAGGAGGTGGACGCTAAGCGTACGACTCCGCCCATTTGAGGACAAGGGCAGCGAGACGGGACCAGGGAAGCAGCGGTCAAGCAACGAACAACGAGCACAGAGCTGTTGTGAGACGTAGTAGCGACGCGCCTGTCGGTGGTGTGTGCTGGAGGTGTGGGAGGCGATACGCAGAGAAGGAGAGAGAGAAGACGATGTAGGTAGCGGCGTCGTATGCGAGGGCTGTTAGCAGGTATCAGTGCATCAACGTGCGACGAGCGCAATGGGCGACGAGTGTGCAAATGTGCATGTCTCGGTCCGTCAAGAAGCCACTGGACGGACTCGAGTCCTCTGCAGCAAACAATGAGCGCAACCGTACGACCACTGCCAGTGTGGCGGTAACAGCGGTGGCGATGGATGATGGTATGGACGTGAGTTGGCCGTGTGTAAGGCAGTCGCAGCATTGGTTGTCTCCATGTCCGCCCTCGCGCCTCGGTCTCTTTTCAAATTGATCGATCAATCAATCGATCGATCGACTGACTGACTGACTGACTGACTGATTGGTTCATGTGATTGTTTCGTGTGATTACCACGCGAGCGTCATCACCAATGGGTGTGCTCCGGCAGCGCGCGCCCAGTCCCAGCGCGCAGTAATCACCACCGCATCGCGTCGTCCGCGCGTTGGCGAGACAACGGATTGCTGCTGCGTAGCATCTGTTTCGGGCGGAGAGAGACAGGACCGGCCCAGCCAGACGCTGTGCGTCGACTCGCCAGCTGCGCGCGCGCTTCCCTTCCTCAGCAAACACTCGTTGACAGGCGTCCATCATCATTCGGACCACTTCAATGTCGCGCGCTCGCTCCTGCAGATCGGCCCCGCGGACGTTGAGTCTGGGCGCAGCGACCCAGTGGGGGGGGGGGAGGGGCGATCGGTGCCCGTGAGGCAATTGCACTGTCCAGAGCCCCTCGACCCGCGCGCACACGCGTCAAGTGTGTGGGCTTCTGTTGACGCCATTCGGTACTGTTGTTGACGGCCGTCTCTGGGCCTGTGCGGTACGACGCGGGCGCTAATGGTCGGGAACTGGTCGGCAGCCAAAGTTTCGCACGCGCGTCCGTCCGTTCCGTCGTCGGCCCACGTCTTTGCGTCTGGGAAACGCCGCGAAGGCTGCGACATGCGCTGTCTCGACAAAGAAAAGCCGGAGCAGACGAGGCAGGTCGTCGGCCATCGAACTTGCGTCTTTCCGCCTTCTGCCCAGTAGGTACAGTCCCTTTGAAGCACTCATTCGTCCTGCTGGACTTGCACATAATCCGGACGAGAGACGACGCCCCTGTGGTTGTTAATAGTGGTGTTAGTAGTAGCAGTAGTAGTTGTAGTTGTAGTGTTGGTAGTAGTAGTAGTGTTGGTAGTAGTAGTAGTGTTGGTAGTAGTATTGTTGGTGCTGCTGGTACTGTAGGAGTGTTGTTGTTGTTGTTGTTGTTGTTGTTGTTGTTGTTGTGGTCGCGCCTTCTCCTCTCTCAGTCAGCAAAGAGCTACCCATCGATCACGTCCGATCGACCGTGTGAAACCCACTCACATATACACACACATTGTGCTGTTCACTCACTTATTTTCACTTGCGCGCCCATCCACACACACACACACACCCACACGCACACGACACACACACACACACACACACGTGGACAAGTGCCGGTATACTCTCCACGCCCAACGTCCCACCTGCTCACTTGTTCCATGCTCAGCCACTACGAGCCGCTCGAGACGCTGGCGCCTGCGCTGTTCGGCCACGTGCAAAAGTGGCGACACGTATCGACCGGCGACTACGTGGCGGTCAAGCGCATGGAGCTGCGCTACGCTGCTCGGAAACGCTGCAAGCGCTTGGACCACGTGGTCGAAGAGGATCTCGTTGCGGAGATCAAGACGAATGTGCTCCTCCAGTCGCTCGGTGGCCACCCGAACGTGCTGCCGTTGCTCGACTGCATCATGGAGGACACGGCCGTGCTGCTCGTGCTCCAGTACTGCCACCAAGGCGAGCTCCTGGACGTGCTCAACACGAAGCGAGCGGCTGGGCTGCCGATTCCAGTGCGCCACTACTTTCGACAGACGCTCGCTGGCGCGGCTTTTCTCCATGCACAGGGAATTGCACACCGAGATTTGTCGCTCGAGAACGTCTTGGTGGACGACCGCGAGTGCTGCTACCTCATGGACTTTGGCTTGGCGGTCCAGTGTCGAGGGACGATTGCTGTGAAACCGGTGGGGAAGCTGCGGTACATGGCTCCCGAAGTGTGTGCCTCGTTTGCCTATCTAGAGGATCTGTCAATGGACGAGTACGATCCACTGGGAGCAGACGTGTGGGCACTTGGGGTGATGTTGTACGCGATGGTAGCAGCTCGGTATCCATTCCGGGAACCACTGCGAAAAGACGATCGATTTCGGCTACTGGAAGACTTTGGAGTCGAGTATCTGCTGGAGAAGGACGAGGTGGATGTACGGGAGGAGCAGGACGTGGTGGACCTACTGAAGCTCATGCTGGTCGTCGATCCAGCTAAGCGTCCGACAATGGCCGAGCTCTTGTCACACGTGGCAAAGACGACCGAGGACCGTGACAGTATTGTGGCGACCACACAGCAGATGGGCGACGGTGGTGACGTCGTGTCCTGTACCTCCACAGCTGTTCCGAGCAGCCAAGAGCCTCGACAGCATATGTGGTCGGTTGGCCACTTGACTACTAGTAAGAGTTCGCTGGCGTCGGTGACCCCGTTGTCCGAGGTGGAAAAGCACAAGCAAGCTCTCGCAGCTCCGAGCACTAAGGCACCAGTGGTGGCACCGACGCCTGTTGCTAGCAACGTCGGGTCGAAGCTCCATCGCGTGGGCGGCCGCTTGTTGCGCAAGTGTTTTCCAGCAGCTCGGGCGTAATCGAAGCAGTTAGTTATCTATAAGAGGGACGCACTCTCGCGTAAGCAGAGCACGTCAATCAACCAACGTCCACTAACTATATCCTTAAATGAAGATGCCAACACACATACGCCCACACATGCATACGTCGGCGCACAGATACATACGCAAGCGCAGAGACATACATACATACATACATACATACATACGCACACCCACGTGTATTTGATAAACAGTATCAAGTGAAAGCTATTTCGAGCGAAGGCTGCAGTAACGGTGACAAACAAGTGATAGCTAAGACGGAGCACGTCATTCGTGCAACAATGTGGTGCCGTAAACTTGTGTGTGTGTGTGTGTGTTCTCGGAACAAGATGACGATCGTGACGAGCTCACTGCTCTCTCCATCAGCCGGTGAGCTGCTACTGCCCGCGAGCAGGTGGTTGGCGTGACAGGTTAATCGGTCGGTCGATCATCGATTGATCGAGTCAGCAACTTGCAACGCAGCAGCGTGCAGCCGTTACGGGAAAAGTGGCGATAGCGCGGGCACTGCAGCCACCTCACGATGACAAATCACCGCCATCACCGCGATGACGGAGGCTGACTGCTGACCACGATCGACCGCTCGTCGCGACTCAATGCGTTCGTCTCTCGTACAGTCGTCGTCTGCCTTTCTGCCGACACGGCGTTTCGGCAGACCGATTCCAGGCGGACAATGAATGGACCGCGACTAACGGTCGGCACAAAACGCTTCGCACGCTGAATCTGTGCCATCCGTTTTGCTGACTTTGGGACGACTTTGCCGATCGATGGACGTGATAGCAGACAACGTCCGAGTCCTGGACGTCTGTCGACTCGATTACGAAAGGGAGGAGATAGAGCAGAGCTCTATTGATGGCAGTATCGAACGGTGGTCAGTATTCGACAGAGTTGGCCCGCCGGTGCCAAAACGACGACTTTGTCATGGAGGGGTGGGTGGTCCAGCCATTTATAGTCACACAAAGTTGCCCATCTGTAATTGGGCACTTTGGGGGGCCGTCCTTGCGGTCCGAAGAGCCGGATTGCCGTCAAAGTTACACAATTAGCGATTGCCGAGGCTTACTTCAAAAACGGCTCCAGCGTTCCCCGAAGTAACAAACAAACTACCGCATCCGCTGCGAACATTGGCCATCTCGAAATAGAAACAGCGCGAACTTACAAGACTCTGTAAACTACGATCGAGTCACTTGTTGCTTACGCTGCTCTATGCTCAGCTGATGCCTCCACTCGACGCAATGCTCACAAAGGAAGCACTGACGGCTGGCCATAGATCGTCGCACTTTTCGCGGTCCTTCTCGTGCGTGCTTTCCAACGCCTGCTGTAGTGTCTTGACCCAGTGCTCGAGAGATGGAACCAGACTTGCTGCTTGAGCCTTCGTCGATTTGGCAGCCTTTACTCGAGCCTTCTCCAGCAAATGCACGAGCTGACCGGCTTGGTAGAACGCAGGCCGTTCGAACGGCTCCATGTCTCGTAGTGTATCGCACATGGTGTCCACGTAAGCATCGACAAAGTCGGCGGTAGGGCCGTTCTGCAACCAATGGGTCCGCTCGAGAGCAAACGCCACACACTCTGCTGAGAGTAGCGACACGAGCGTGAACAAATTACGCCAGCGGCTAAGGAGCTCTTGATGATGGGAGAGCTGCGTGGCTTCGGTGTTTTTGCCTCGTCGACGCTTCTTTCCGTGAGCCGCCTGCTCCATCGACTCCACCGCCTTGCGCAAGCCAAGCATGAGCTGAGCCAGCCAGGCAAACAACGAGCTGAGCGACTTGGGTGGTGTGAAGAACTCGGACGGTTGCAAGTCGCAAATCCCGTCCAGCGTTTTCGCCCGTCGCAGTGACTTTTCTGCCAGCAACAGAGTCTCGTCGTTCACGTGCGCGCACTCAGCCATCACCAGAACCTTTGCGTACACTTCCACCAACCGAATAAAGCCAAACGGGTTGGCTTTGTACGCTTCTCCAACTTCGTCGACATTGAACTCAATAATCGGCTCCATGCATTTCTCGAGCGCCTCAACTATTGGACGGACGTGCGTAACGAGACTTTTCACAGTCGATAGCTGAGCAATGTACTCGATCGCACCGAGCACGACGACCGGGTTTAGCGTACCTTCCGACTTTTTGGTCTGCTTTCTCTTCGAGCCAACCACCGTGCCGGATTGGAACTTGTTCATCCGCCACTCATCGAGGAACGATGCCAGTTGCGATGTCAAGAAGGGAAGCTGCTCCCATTGAACCATGCAATCAATCATCGACTCCAACAGCTTTTTGTTAGAGTTCTCGTTCATCTGCATGAGGTTCACGACCAAACGCTCGGCCAAGACGCCCCCGGACAGATCACCCAGATAGCCAATTATTCGCCAAATGGAACTGAGGGCTTCCTGGTCGTAAGGACGGTCTTCGCTGTAAGCAAGAAGAAGCGCTTCAAGTGTCTCGACGTTCAGCTGCTCGCGCAGGAAGCTCTTGCACTCAGAGTATCGATCGTCGCTCATCACTTTCCCGTGCACACTCTTCAGGAGGCTGCCAATTACCTCGAGCACGACGACTTGGCCAACAGCACTAAAACCTTCTTCCTCGTCTTCGTCTTCCTCGTCTTCTTCCTCAGATCCCTGAGGCTGTTTCAGACGCCGCGACACAAAGTTCAGCGAGCAACGAAGCAAAAGGGCAGCCAACTTGCAGACCGATCCGACCGACACGTGCTCAACAGCGTTCGCGTAGAACACCATGGCAGCCTCCGGGTTCTTTCTCACCAGAGACAGACATCGGGCCACTTGCGAGGATCCGCCCACGCTTTGCGGAAAGTACGAATTCAAAAACAACGACACAAGTTGCTTGCACGCGAGAGGCCGATCGCGGTCCATAGTCATGCGGCCAAGTAAGTCGTCTACTGGAACTACGTCGTAGAAGTGCAAGTTTCGGATGCTCTTGATTCGAACGAGCAGTGCACCAAACTCAGCTCGGACTTTCTCGTTGCGGTCATTGATCAGTGGTGCTAGCTGTAAGGTACGCAGCAACGCATTAGTTCAGCTTCAGCCATCCATCTCAGCAACGAAACAAGCTTACCATGGGTAGCAGCGGCTTCAGAATGGAGTGTGAGTTATGATTATCCAAGATGAATCGAACACCTTCAAACACAGCTGCACGAACAGTGCTCGAAGACGCATCGTTCACAAGGTCCACTACAAGCTTCACGACGAAGCGCTGGATCGTCTCAGCTGGAAGCAGCTCCCAGTACACCGAGAGAACCTTAGACACACCTTCAATCGCTGCCACTCGCAGCGCTGGATGAGAATCCCCGAGCAACTCGTCAAACGTGTCAAACTGTTTCTGGAGAGTCACGTCCATCATCTCATTGTTAAACGCTGGATCACGCAGAGGAAAGTTGTCGAACAGCAAAATAGCCGCTTGGCGTCGAACGGAGTCGTTCGGGGCTTTCACACCACGCCACAGAATAGGGCTACAGACACGATAGAGCATCTCGTCAACGCCTTGGTGGCGTTTGTTGTCAAAGAAAATCTGCAGCACTGTGCGGACAGCATGGAACAGCGATGTGCTGCTCGCATGAACCGCGTCCCGCACGTATCGCTGGATACACTCTTCCTCAATCTTTGCTCGAAAAGCTCCCTTGCTTCCCGCCCAAGCCTACAACCATCATCACCACCGCACAGCGCAGTACATCACAGCATACGTCAATCATCTCGGCCTTACGTGCATCGTCTCTAGCAGCCACAAGTGTCGACGCAGTCCCAAAACCGCTACCTGAAAGTAGATACTGCCGTATTTCACCAGGATCGAGTTGCGTTGGTTCGGGATCTGGTTCCGGATCGTCTCGTTGATATCGTCGACAAACGGCACGTGCAGCGTGAACGAAAAGCTCAAGAACGGCACGGCATCCGGCGACCGGAAGAACGTTGGCTGGATGAAACAGCGCAGTAGAATGTCGCGCAAGAGTCCGCTGCTATCGTCGTCAAAGTCCAGCAACGGCAGCGCCTCTTTCACCGCAAACAGCCGTCGAATCGGGTGGTGCTTTGACTGGAAGCGCTCCGTCGCTGCCGACTGGTAGCTGCGGACAATCAAGTACGGAAACAGCTGCGTCACGAGCGAGTGCGCGCGGCCGCAAAAGTTGTGCTTCCAACAGGCTTCGCAGAGCAGCGAGATGGCTTCTTGCGCAGCGGCCACGCGCACAGCGTCACCCCGGAGCCGCATCAGCTGGTCGTGCAGCTCTTGCGCCACCGCAAAGACCTCGTGCTTGTCAATCGACGCGCTCGGCGTCTCGACGAGCACTGTCGTGAACTCGGCAATGCACTTTCGGGCCTCCAGTCGTCGCGCGTCGTCCTCGTGGTCGACGACGACGTCGTCGCGCGGGGCCACGAGCTCGACGGCGGCGGGATAGAACGCCCGCAACTGGTCGCGAGTCAGCGCGCGCACGTCGTCGCGGTCGTCGGCCGCGTCCTGCGTCTCGTCGCTCGGCTGCTGCTGCTGCTGCTGGTGGTGATTCGTGCTCTTGTTCGTGCGCCGCTTGTGACTCGACGGTCTGCGGTGCTGCGCCATCGCTGCGGCGAGCGGACGCGCGTCTCCGCGTTGGAGCGCGACGATCGCGGCCGCTAGGGGCGTCGTCATGTGCAAGGCAGCGTGCGGACAAGAGTGAATGCGTGCGGACAAGAGTGAAGGTCAGTCATTCGAACGAGGGAGTGCGCGGGCAAAGCGGGCTCCCGCGCGAGTGACTCGTCCGCTCGGACCGCGCGATCCACCACATAGTCGGCACACAAAGAGTTGAGTCCCCCACCTGATTGCTTGGACGCGCGCGCAAGAGCGACTGGCAGACCAACCGACCGAGTGACCGACCGAGTGACCGACCGAGTGACTGACTGACTCATTGACTGACTGACTGGTTGCGTGAGTGGCTGACGATGGAGACGGCAGATTTGGTGGTCGATGGCACACGCACGTCGGGCAAAGACATCCGCGAGCAGAACGTGACGGCCGCTGTCGCGATCGCAAACATTGTCAAGAGTTCGCTGGGGCCCGTGGGACTGGACAAGATGCTCGTGGACGACATTGGCGACGTGACGATCACGAACGACGGTGCGACGATCCTCAAGCAGCTGGAGGTGGAGCAGCCTGCGGGCAAGGTCCTGGTGGAGCTCGCTGGTCTCCAGGACCAGGAGGTGGGTGACGGCACGACGTCCGTCGTGATCATTGCGGCAGAGCTGCTAAAGGTGCGTGGACGCGCTATTTGCTGAAGACGGAGAAGAGAGAGGGGGTCGTGTCATGTATCTTGCTGATCGGTACTGTGGTGTGGTGTGGTGCGTTTGCTTTTTGTGTGTGGCAGCGAGCCAACGAGCTGGTAAAGAACAAGATCCACCCGACGTCTATTATCGCAGGATACCGTCTCGCTATGCGGGAAGCCGTCAAGTACATTAAAGAGAACCTGAGCGTGCCAGTGGACTCGATCGGACGCGAGTGTCTCGTCAATGCTGCAAAGACGTGCATGTCGTCAAAGATTCTCGGTCCGGAGAGCGAGTTCTTTGCAAATCTGGTGGTCGACGCTGTGTCGTCGATAAAGGTGGAGCAGGAAGGGGCTAAGGGCAAAGTGAAGGCAAAGTACCCAGTGAGTTCGATCAATGTGCTCAAGGCACATGGAAAAAGCGCGTTAGAGACGCAGTTGGTGGACGGCTTTGCTCTAAATTGCACCAAAGCGTCGCAGCAGATGCCGACGTACATCAAGAATGCCAAGATTGCGCTATTGGACTTTGACTTGCAGCGTCATCGTATGCAGATGGGTGTGCAAGTGGTGGTCAACGACCCGAATGAGCTAGAGAAAATCCGTCAACGCGAGATCGACATTACCAAGGAGAAGATTCATAAAATGATCGATGCTGGTGCCAACGTGATTCTGACCACGAAGGGCATTGATGATCTATGTCTCAAGTACTTTGTCGAGTCAGACTGCATGGGTGTGCGTCGCTGCAAGAAAGAAGACTTGCAGCGTATTGCCAAGGCTACTGGTGGACAGGTTGTACTCACGCTTGCCGACATGGAAGGGGATGAAACGTTTGACCCCTTGACGCTCGGCGAGGCGCAGGAAGTTAGCGAGGAGCGCGTCGGCGATGGTGAGCTGATCTACTTCAAGGGCTGCAAAACGCGTCAGGCCACGACGGTGGTGCTACGTGGTGCCAATGAGAACATGCTTGACGAGATGGACCGCTCCATGCATGATGCGTTCATGGTGGTGAAGCGCATGCTCGAGAGCAACCAGCTTGTTGCTGGTGGTGGCGCTGTGGAAGCAGCTCTGTCGATCTACCTCGAAAACTTTGCCACGACGCTGGGCTCCCGAGAGCAGCTAGCCATCGCTGAGTTTGCCGACGCGCTGTTGGTCATTCCGAAGACATTGGCAGTGAATGCGGCCAAGGACGCGTCGGAATTGGTCGCACGTCTCCGTGCGCACCACAACACATCGCAGAGCGACGTTTCGAAGTCCGATCTGCGTTTCTCGGGCTTGGATCTGCTCGAGGGCAGCGTGCGCAACAATCTGGAAGCTGGTGTCGTGGAGCCTGCTATCAGCAAGATCAAGAGTCTGCGTTTTGCGACTGAGGCTGCTATCACGATTCTGCGAATCGACGACCTGATCAAGCTCAACCCGAAGGAAGAGCCTCAGCAGTAGGCTCTGGCTTTCCATTGACAAGGGGCAGGTAGCGTCTATAATAACACTCGGTTCCCACTTTCTTTTGTTCCTCGCAGCTTTATTCGGAAGCCTGTTGCCATCTGGGCCAAGTCAAGCACCACCACTCGGGGTCTTGCAATATGCGATGTCGTTCGCCACGGATGGATACCAAGTGACTCTGTTGTCGATTGCTAGACACGCAATGGCTCCGACCATTCATGAACACGACATCACCATTACCCTACGTCACTGTAGGGACGGATGTAGGTGCGAGTGTGGTGAAGCCGCTTTTTCAGATCGTAATGATACCACACGTTCCCTACTGATCATGACACACCCGATATCCATCACGCGCGATACCAGGAGCTGTGTATCTGACCCACACCACTGCCAACAGCGTGGCGTGGATGGACCTCCGTGCATCGACACTATCACGAGACAAAGTCTTTGCAACGACACAGCAAAAAACTAGCAGTCGATTGCACTGTCATCGCGCAGACGACAATGTTGCGGTAGACGACGACATGGAGAGGGAGCTCTGCCTGTTAGGACACTCAGTGGCCACTAGACCGCCACCGATCGGGCCGTCAAATAACGAGCACGTAACCAGCAAAAGCTATGGGTCTGTCAGTGGCTGGTTGATCCACGTCGAGGCTGTCTCGACCCCGAGGCGCGAGCTCTTTTGAATCCGTACGACAACGTCACGTAGCTACTCGCAACTCGAAGAACACGTACAATGTATGGCCGCACATACTTCTTTGTCCCAATGCTACGGGATAAAAACCCTGAAGGACCATCGTGAAGAACACTCGCTGTAGGACGGGCGTATCGTGCGCAACGACGAGCTCGTCGACTGCCTCTCGGGGGCTGAAGGAGGCAAAGGCACTTCTAGCGGAGAGCCTCCGAGGCTCTCCTCCGTCCAGTGAATAGATGCACACACACACACACACACACTTACGCATACACATACACATACACACGGCGATACACGCGTGACTACAGTACATCATTACACACGTAGACAGTGGATATGTCGACGCCTGTGCTTGTTATGTCTCCCACCTTCGCGACTCGTGGACACCAATGCGGCAGTCGATTCGATGGTCGTCACGAGCTGAGAGGGGCTACTAATCGAGCGATCTTTGCTGGCTGAGGTTACACCTTCGATCCGAGTCCTTGATGTGGACCACCTCACGACCTGCACGTAACCTAACTGCAGTCAGTGTACATGACGCGAGAAGACGGCTGCATAGTGAACCCAAGTCATTGCATCCTGTCAGCTCTGTTTGCCGTCCTAGAGCCCATGCGTCGCGCGCGGTCACTGCTTCTGGCAGTTGCGCATGTACCATTTGCGTCCTTTGTAACTTCACTGGTGATCGAGAGGTACGACTCGCGACACGATTGCGTCGTGTGGGTGTTAGTGTGGTCGGTGGGTGGGTGGGTGATGGGGTACTACTCACTGCCTCGTGGGGTTACGCTGTGGTTACAACTGAGAATGTGTTGTGCTTGTCTTCCCAATGCAATCAATCACAGCCCCGTCTGTCGACTGCTGACTCATGTGTACGTGACATGGACCATGCACGCCCCTTTTCTGTGCTGTATCGAACTGCCATGCAAACAACTTGTCCCCCGACTCAGGTCCAGCGAGTTCACGAATGGTACGCTGCTGGAAGCTGGCAGACTACGGGACGTTCCCATTGTACCAGGTACTTACTGCTCTGCTGACAGAGGCAGTGGGCTGGTCGTCGGCGCTGACGTCGCTCGCTGTGGTCGTTTTCCAATGCAGTGGTGCCGTTCACAGCTTGTGCGCCGCTGCGTGGCCAGAACTTGACGGGAAAAGTGGCGCTCGTGCTCCGTGGGGAGTGTAACTTTGTGCAGAAAGTGTGGCACGCTGAACGTGCGCTCGCAGCTGCCGTGGTGGTGATGGACAGTGAGCTTCGACACGAGTAAGAATGGTGTCGTGTGCTGCTGCATCGAGCGTGTGTTTCTTGTGGTGAATGTGACGCTGTTATTGCTGGTTGATGCCGCTGCTGCTGCTGCTGCAATAGACCTCCGTATCATATTATCATGATGAAAGATGACGTGGCCAGTGGGATTCGCATCCCATCAGTGTTCATCTCGTACACATCCGGCGAGTGGCTGCTCGATGCCATGAGTCGCGCGGTTCCGTGGGATCCACTACGGGTATCGATTGATGTCAACGGCGAACGTAAGTTGACGATATGTCGTGGTAGAAGGCAGGTGGGAGGTTGTTCGCAATGGACTGTGTGGTTGACGGACGGTTGTTTGTTCTTGTGGTTGTGATGAATGCAGTGCCGCAAGCGTCAACGTCGAATCGCTTGCTAAAGCGCGTGATTGCCTACATTTTTCTTATTTCCATTGTCTGCGCGTTCTCAAGTGGGCTGAGCTTGCTTTCGTCGGTGATTTTCCAGTGGGTTGGAAAGACTCGGCGATCTCGTGTCGCGAAGCAACTGCCGGTCGCTAAGTATGAGCGCAACATGCAACGCACTCTGCTCGAACACCTGCTGGAAAGTCAATTCGTGGTAGATCACATTCCATTCACTGCAATCGAAAACGCAGCTCATGGTTGTGACAGCCATCCGCAATTGGGCAGCGCCTCTGTTGTAGTGACTGCCACTGCAAGTGCGAGCTCATACGAAATGACGCAGACTGTGTCAAGTGGTGGCAGTTTGCTCATCGGGGAGAAACGAGAACGCACAGAACAAGAAAACAAGCTGACCGCGGACGAAAGTACTTACCAGAGCTCCACTGACCCGGATGCCGAAACTTGTTCAATCTGTTTGGACGATTTCGAGGACGGGGCGGACGTGAAAGTCCTTCCTTGTCAGCACTTTTTCCACGTGGACTGCATCAACCCGTGGCTTGAAGGCCGCAGTGGACGCTGCCCACTTTGCAAGCAAGACGCTATCGCCACGAGTATGTCTGGAGCATGGTACGCACCGGAAAGTATACGATGGCTGACCAAGTATTTGTGCGTCCGTGTTGCTTCAGTTGCTGGGGAGGCCAAGAAGGTTTTTGGGTTTCCGCTGCCTAGAATCGATCAGATACTTCAACAGGAACATGTACGTTATACCTGGTCATTGCAGTGGCTCGAAGTCATCGATTACTGACCTGTTGCTTGCTGTGCGTAGTGGATTCATACGTTCTTCCTCATGCTGCCTGCAAGCTTCATCAGCTGCCTTATTGTCAATGCTGCTGCATCCATCATCGGCACAATGTGGCCATAAGAGATCTTCTACTCGACGCGCCCCGCTTCTGCAAGGAAACAGGGGGTATTTATCCTAAGCTCTACAGCGGCGCTGCAATGGGTGTCACCTGCACTCACTTCACGGTTTTGGTACACCAGAGAAGACAAAGATCATCTGAGGAATGCAGCGCAATTGGAAGGTGGTCGATGGGTAACGTCCCTCTCAGCTCTAAACCATCGGCTACCACTTCTGTACAAAATTGGAGAGGACTCGTGCTCAAGACACATGCTGAGATGAAAGTGTGCCGCACACGTACGCATCACACGATGCACAATGTAGAAAGTCTGTCGAGTCATGTTAGCCTGCTGCTTTCGCTATCAAGCCCGACGTATCGTACGTGCAGCAAAGCCTTCACCATTTCGTCGTTCTCCATCGTCGCCGTTTCTCATGTAGCAGCGAACAGCCTTGCCGCAACGAAGCAAGGCGCAAATCATGGGGCACGACGGGACAAACTCGGCTTGTGGCTCACCATGCATGAAGCACCTGGCACATCAACAACGAGATTGAGACTGGAAAATGGTCCAGGCATGATTCCATGCATGCTTGTTGTTTTCCGATAGCGTTGCTATTCGTAGCAGATACCTGCAACAAGGCCGAGTAACAGCTTGCAGCTTCACAATCATATCTTGCTCTTCTCGTGACACCGATGCGAGCTCGTGGTGCCTCGTCATGAGGTTTCTCGCAGCCGAAGCTAGAAATCACGCGAAGCTATGCCACTCGAAACGCAGCGGCTCATTACTGAAAGTTATCTGAGCACGGCACCATGCTCACGCCCTCTAGCACTACCTCCCTCTATCGCAGATCGTCACAGGATCAAGAAAACTTGGCAAGCCAACACTTCGAATCGGTCATTCATCCTCAAAAAATCTCGGTAACGTCACATTGAGGCTGAAAAGTTTGGACGACGAGCGAGTGCACACAGTGTCAGTAGAAGTGATGACAAAGTGTCGCCACGATGTCACACATCAAGCGGTACGCAAGGCCCCACAATTTCGCCCCCACAATGTCCAACACAGATCCGAAGAGCTCACTCTACTATGCGATTGGCGCTACAGATGTGGCTCCCATCATGACCAATGTCAAGAACGGTCGCGAAAATTCGTCATTCGACGACGCCCTGCAGTGTACCAGAAGTACCCAGCGATCCGGTGCACACAACGTCGTCATTTTCGACGACGACAGGCGTCGGCAAACAATGACTTCTTCGACAGAGAAGAGCTCACAAAAGTATCGTAAGTAGATACAAAGGTATCGAGCATCGCGGTGTACATTGCATCCTCGTTCCCCGATACGTTCATGACGTTTCATCTCCGCCGCGAGTTTATTTGGTCGACAAACGCTTGCATCTACCAAGCAGATGAGCAGTATGTACCAGCTTGTTTCTCCATACAGAAAGTTTACACTTGATAGGTATGTGCCCCGTTGGGGACGTCGTCGTCATCAAAAGACTCAAGCGAACGCATCGGCATCGTGATGAACAGCTGCTTCATTTTGCGCTGGAAGCGACGAGCATAAGGCTTTGGCGGGATTGCCGAAACACCGTCTCGCGACTTGCGTAAAACACGCACCTTGTAAGCATGCTCAATCTGCTTTGCAACTGTCCACTCCTGCAAGATGTCCACGAGGCCGAAATAGTACTTGCTCGGTCCCGCAACTTGGTGTGCGCGGTATGCGTGAGTCTTACGGTACGCTGCACGCTCGGCGGAATGCGGGCCTTGTGATGTGTCGGACAGACGCGATCCCGTGGATTCGTCCGCAGAATCGGACAGTCTTGCGCTCTCTAGTACGACTCCGTCTTCATTCGCGGAACGAGGATTACCGTGGAGGTCAGACAGCACAGTTGCATCAGGCTTTTGCTCACGACAGTGCACACTAAGCTCCACCGATTTTCGACGCGAAAGTCCTCTCTCATTTTCTGTCGTGATGGTAAAATGCGAGTAATGCGTGCCGATCAAAAGACTGTAGTCCATGATACCGGCGCTGGCGAGGTAATTGCTATCACGGGTAAGCTGCTTCATCAGCTGTACCGCCAGGTCCGGCTCCAGCTTCAACCGTTTCTTCAGATCGTTGTCTCGTAGCGTGATGTCAGGGTAATGCTCTTCACCAGGCAAAAAACATGGGTCCCCCGGTGCACCTCCAAATGTAAAGAACCGGTTGCACTTCGAGCAGCGATATTTCTCACCCAGAACACAAGCAGGAGCATTGCGGTCTACCCAAGATCCCTTGATATCGTATCGGCGGTGGATCACTTCATTCGTGCTCAAAAAGTTTCCCATCACGATGAAATGGAAAATTTGGCCATACATCTTCATAGCGTGGAAGCCGAAAAAGCGAGGCAGAAGCGTTTCTGGATTCCACCTGAGGTAGTGCAAGTAAGTGGGCAGCAATCGGAGCAGCACCTCCTTTTCTTTCGACGTAGTGCTCTTTACCAAGTACTGGCGATCGCACGTGTTGAACACAAACGCGCCACTTCGACCCTCGCTTATCCGTTCATTGATCGTGGTGCGAAACGCAAAGATGTACTCCACGTCATTGACACCGTATAGTTGGCGAATGGATGCAAACACACGCGGCTGGAAATCATAGAATTGCATTTCCGTCAACGTCATGGGAATGAACGTGAAGCGCATGTTGAGCGGAGTGCCGCACGGTTCTTCCACAACCCGTACATTCGAATTTCTCATTTCTCGCAACATCGGCATGGACCTCGGAGGCACAGTCATCGAGCCCACACTTCCGCTGAATGACAAGGACGACAGCAACTGCCTCATGCTTCGCTGAGGTGATCGCTGCCAGTCTAGTTGGAAGGTGTGGTTGTTCCCATTTGCTCGCCGCATACGGTGATAGTGCTGAACTGACTCGATGATGCCGTTTGTTGCCATCTGGATCATCTGCTTTCGCAACGCCACGTTCAGCTGTGGGTTCATCAATCCATCCTGTGAGTCATCGCGCTTAACGTCGCTTCCTTCAGTGCACACTGAACTGTTATCACCACACGTAGAAAACGACTCCCGCATTGTCAGTCCGTCCTTGTAAGGTGACTGCAGTGTCGAGTCTACTGAGCCCTCGGCGTAAAAGGAAGGGAAAAAGGGCGCGTTGACCACAATCCAGACGATGATGTTGACGCATCCACGCGAAGCATGCAGAAACGCGCTGAGGTCGATAAGCTCTTGGAACAAGGTTTTGCCCAGTGTGGCCTTTACTGTCGCCGTATTCGTCATGGTAAAGAGAAAGATCGTCAAGAACGACCATGAGATGAATACCGCGCATGTGAGCATGCCGTTAGACAGCACGCGACGTCGCACTTCAAACGTCTCCTCCAGTCCGCGACGCAGCCGGATGCGCACGTATGCCATGCAGGCTAGACCAAAGAGCAAATACACCACGACGCACACGTGATACAGGATCCACTGATGCCAGAAGAAGCCAGGCATTTCCGTATTATGATGGAACCAGATAAACCGCTGCTCGCTGGTTTTTGTAGTTTTCGCGCAGTCGGGGTTCGTGTTGTCCATCATGAGGCATTCCACCTCTGTATCACCGAGAGACCATAGCACGAGTCCAGACACAATGCCACTGAGCACCGAGTAGAACCAGTACGCCCTAAAGTTGTGCGTGTACGACGTGAAGGGGTTTGTAATCGACTGCACCATGTCGATGGGAATAGCAAAGAACCAAAACTCGCCTGCAATCAGCAGCGCCTGCGTGATTGCAGCAATGCGGAACGGCATCTCGACCGATTCCGAGAACTCCGTCACGCAG
The DNA here is from genome assembly GCA_947650285.1 of Hyaloperonospora brassicae. Lineage (NCBI taxonomy): Eukaryota > Oomycota > Peronosporomycetes > Peronosporales > Peronosporaceae > Hyaloperonospora > Hyaloperonospora brassicae. The sequence goes on along the minus strand of CANTFL010001148.1, from coordinate 147,800 downwards.
TATTCCGTCATGTAGATCCCAGCCAGCAGTAGGTCCACCAAGCTTTTGCTGACAATCAGAGGATTCGGGTGTGCCCTTACAACGGGACTCGTGGCAAACGCCACGATGATCACCAGCGTAAACGCCCCCGAGGCAATCGCGCCTAGTAGCAAGTACTCGTCGGCGCTGTAGCTCCCCAGGAGTGCAATCGTCGAGCACGCAACGCCCAGTAGCACCAACAATCCTGCAATGGCTACCACAAGACCAGAGCAAGGGCCCGTGACGAGCACTCGGAAGCAGCTGCACACGCTCAACAAAGGGGACCCACGACGAGCCCGTCGTCGAGCCCCACGTTGCTGTCGGTGCTCGAGCTTTGCAAACGAGTCGCTAGGAAAAAGAGAGCAGACAAGCGACACATTGCAAAGAAATCAGAGGCATCAACAGCGTCAGAGAGAGAGAGAGAGAGAGAGAGAGAGAGAGAGAGAGAGACAGTAAGAGAGATATAGAGAGAGGGAGAGAGAGGGAGGGAGAGATAGAGATAGAGAGAGAGATAGAGAGAGAGAGAGGGGTCCTGGTACAGTATACGGTAACGAGCACGCACCCGTGTCGCCCACGCAGCAGCGCATCGCTCTCCGAAGCCGGTGGCAAGCGCCCCATACGAACGAATGAGAGTGCGCGGAGGCCCCAAGTGCGGCGGGTGCGGTGGACGTCGAGGCCGCGGCTCCCGGTGCGGCTCGGGTGGAAATGTTACTGGAGTGTTTCCTGAATGTCGCGCGAGGGTGGACGAGGAGTCGGCTCGTGGCTGCCGAGAGCTGCTGCGCGCTTTCGAGCTGATGGAGGGGGACTTCAGTTGTACCAGTCGAGCTGGTACAAGTGGGTGCATCTGGGCGATGTGGGTGGGTGTTGTGTTTTTTCGTGGTTTGCATCGACGCGAAAGAACATGAGGTGGAGCTAAAGTTGCTCCAACAGAGCGCAAGGCACAAAGACAAAGACGAGCGAAATGCGCTGGACCGCAGCACAGAGTTTCGATATGTATTGTGACACAAGGCGATGACGGGGTACATGAGCAGTTCGAGATGGAAAATCCCATGACCATAGTACGGCAAACATCGTGTTAGCGCTAACCCACAGCAACGGTCCCACCCCCATCAGTTGACTCTATCAATTACGGGCCGAGAAAAAGACGCAACATGCACGCGTCATGTGCCTTGTCGTGGTCAGCATGAAGGGATCATTCATATTCGCTGGGACTGCGAGGACGCAGACAAGTGTTGGGCGTATATAGTGGCTCATTGGACTCGGTCGGACGTCAAGCCCGCTCAAACTACACGAGTACAAAGCAGCTGCGTTATCTAGAACAGCACTAGATCTACCGCCGGGCGTCAGAGCGCAGATCGTCCGCCTGTTCCAGGCACGGCGGAGGCTATGTGCACGACTTGGGTACGGATCTAATGGATAGCCTGTTCAATCAGCTTTGCCACCTTTAGGGACAGCAGAACCGATGGGTGCACAAGCACGAGAGGGCAACCGCCGACCAAGCGAAATCCAAACTACGACGACGACTCCTTCGGCAGCTTCAAGCTGTAGCGGTCAGGGAACACCGTCTTAGCCGGAACGGGGACGGCTGTGTTTTTCTCCGACTAGCGACGGAATGTTTCGCAACCAGGTTCCTCAGCGGCCGTCTGTCTGCTCGGTGGAACCCTCGGAGGCAGCTATCACCACCGGCGGGGGTACTCGAGCGGCTAGAGACGTTGCAACAATCTTGTAAACCGTAAAGCTAATCGACAGCCAGTATCTCTCTCTCTCTCCCTCTCTCTCTCTCTCTCTCTCTCTCTCTCTCTCTCTCTCTCTCTCTCTCTCTCTGCTAATGAGCGTGGAGGGGACGGACACCCACAGACAGACGAACTTCTACACAAGTGAAAGTCTCACACCGAAAACCTTCGGCTTTATTTACACACACACACACTATACACGAATAGCTCTGCCTTTCGGGCTTGCAATGGAAAAAGTGTATGCTACAGATTGGTGGCTACCTCCATCTTCGATTGCGCTGCAGTAAAGAGAGTAGCAGCTGCTGCCGACTAGAGCTCTTCTTTGCAATGAGATACCGATGCCGAAGCGGTCGTAGTCGCTGGCAAAGACACTGTATCGGAGTGTATTTTTGCGACTCGATGCTTCCTCACGCTCTTGCACTCTCATGCTTCTGGCGTACTACCGCCCTGTGCGTCATGGAGGTGGAGAGAGAGAGAGAGGGGGCAAGACACGCGGGTGGGAGGGAGGTCCGATCGTCCATTAGAGCTACTTGTCACTCGTCAGATGTCTGTTGTGTGGAAACCACCTCGGTCATCTACCATGGCACGAACTTTCTCCTACCACGTTTCTCATTCTGCTGGCTCGATGCTCCAGACGTCACGGGGGACACTCTCGAAAGGCCACGTGATAATGACTGTTGACCAAGTCCGGGGTTAGAACTTTGTGCGCACTCTTGGCCGGATGGCTGGGCTGCGCGTCGCTTCGCGCTTCATCTGCTTCAGGGGACAGAGGACGCATGGCTAGGAGGCCTGTTCCACTTAGGAAGTCCTAGCGTGCCATGTTGACGTAAGCCCTGGCCGCTTCCGTGGTGATCGACTTGCTCTGCTCTTCGGGCCGATCCCATTGCACAATCTAGTGCAGACGTGCCCAGGCGCACCACGAGACGAAGAGTATCGTGGCCTGGTGCTTACTCTACATAAACGACCGGTACTGGATCTCAACAGGCCATCACGTTCTTAGGAGAGTTCACTTCGTGGGAGTGGGTATCGCGCGCAGCGAACGAGTCGGCGCGAGGGGAGGCACTTCGTGAAGCGCAGGAACCAACGAAGGCACGGGGATGCCGATCTCTGTTGGCCTTCCCCACGCCGCAGGATGCCGGAGGATTGCTTCCCTCTCGGGTCGCACGCTGCGTTGCCTCCCGTAGCACGCGCAGCGGAGAAAAGGCCTTCCCCCTCTTAACCTTGGCCTTGCTAAGGGGGACTTCCTGTCCAAGGTAAGGGGGCCAGATGACTGGCTCTTAGGAGGTCTTCGCCTCTGTCCGTTGTTGCTCGATGAGTCCAAATTGGGATGTGCGAGACACGCGGGTGTGGTAAGCGAACATGGCCGGAGTCAGAATCTCGCGCGCAGCGTGACCGGAGAATGGGGTTGCTCTTGCACTCGGAGCAGACTCTTTGCAGGAGATGGGGAGTGTGGGGGGGGAACATCGTTTGGAGCTCCGTTCTATGCTCTGGAAACCCCACCTTGCCGTCATGACACTTCCTAGTCGCTTCCACGTGGTCGGCCTGCGTGCTCAACTGGCCGCTTTGCCGGCCAGGGTCATGTACAAATGTGCCTCGAGACACCACTGAAGGCGAGCGCCTGACCTCGTGTTTGCGTGCCGTAGATGAAGCGGCAAGTAATCTCAAGGGGACCGTCACATTCCCAAGAAACTTTCCCGCATGAGACAGGGGTGTACTTGCAGCAATGATGGGAAGGGAAGTTGATTGTGATGGACAGGAGAAAACAGTAGGCATGACAGTGCGGGACAACTGCAGATTGCTCGTCGTCTAGCCGCGCATTGCGTTGCCGCTTGCACGCGCTGACCAGGTAAGATCTACCGTGTACGCGAGCTTGGCCCGGCCCGATACGGGGGACTTTGCGCCTAGGCAAAGGGGGTCAGCTTCCTGACGCTTTAGAGAGCCTCGTCTTGCACGTGTGTGTAGAATGCTGTCACCTGACAAGAGATGCGGTGCTCAGCTAGTCAAAGCCTACGGACTTGCGTACAAATCTACAAGCCAGTGCATCGTCAAAGCCTACAGACGGTCTGCAGGATCGGCAGACACTTTCGTGTCTCGTACCAAAAGTGTGGGGCTACCGGACCAATTGGGCAACTCGTGACATGGTCATGATGCATGCGCATGGATCGGGCGTCGTCATGCAGTGAAGTTGGCCGGGAGTCTCATTGACTCGAGTGCGATCATGCCGGCCCCTTAGAGATTGATTGACAAGCATGGGCGACACGTCTGCGCAGCTCAGTTTCAGCAGGTTCGTGCTTGCACTGGCTCCGGTGGAAACGGCAGCTGGCCACACAGAATTACGAGGCGACAGCTGCGCCCGTCCCGTCCCGTCCCATCCCATCGACCGATTGGGTGCCAATCCTCGGCCTGGACCTTTCTAGCCGCTCTTTTCTCAAGAAAGCGACGTGCGACTCGGACTTGTTGGCACTTTAACATTTGCTCCCTCCCTCGCTCGAGACGGACAACGGCACCACCGACGATGCGCCTCCATACGTTCACGCTCGTCGTGTTCACTGCGGTTCTAGCACACAGCGCGAACTCTGCGAAGACGTCCAACTCGACGACGACGGGAGGTGCTCCCTCGGCTAGTCCTCGTTCCTCTGACGCGTGCTGCGATGACGTCCCTGTTGAGCAGGGGCTGGGTCCACACGAGACCACGGCGGGTGAAGAGAGGATGCCAGAGCTGCATATCTTATCAAAAATCAACGAAGAAGTTGCTCGTCTCGTGAAATTGGTGTATGCGTATGAACGTGAGACCATGCCCGCGGTCGAATACCTTCCTGTGTACGGGCAGCCGGTATTTGATGAGAATGCTATCAAGCACCATTTTCGTGTAAACGAGGCACACAAGACACCCAAAGAGTTGCTGGCAACAGTGCAATTAAGGGTTGTCGAGCTTGAATTGATGCCCGAAGATGGACTGGACATGATTAAAAAGGCTCGCGAATTTTCTACTCCATACCTGAGAGCAGAGGCGGAAGATCAATTTGAGTTGGACCCCAGTGTGCTGTTCGGCATCAGGCTCCAGAAGGCCATGGCCGACGCAGCTGAGCAGGTAGACACTCGCTTAAAACACCCAATTATAAACCTGGACCTTGGCAACTTGGACAGATACAGGAAGAAGTACTACATGCGCCGAGGTAGCAAAGAACTTACGTTGCGAGAAGTGTTATCAAGATGCTTTGGTGGCGATACCGAACTTGGATCGATCCTGTCGATCCTGAATCGCAACAGTAATAACAAACCATATGTGGCGCTCGTGCGAAAGGAGATGATGGCGGGCGTAAAGACGGTTGAAGACGCTGCTGTCAAGCTGGGGATGAGATCACAAACGACGGAAGTCTTGGACAACAAAAACGTGGATATATTTTCCCTGTTCATCGGTACCCTCGCTCGAAAACATCCAGAGCAACATTCAGTCATCGTCGAGCAGCTCACGGAGATATTTGGGGGTCGCCAGGCTGCATTACTGGTTCATAAATCAGTGAAGGCGTGCGCAAAAGAATTCGATGATCTACAAGCAGCGCTGTATAAGCATTTGGTGAAGACCTTTACTTATGATGAGCTGCGCGACGAGATCATGAAGTCAAGGGAAGAAAGAACTGAAAGACCTGGAAGTGTTGGAAGTAATACTGATAAATTCGAGACACGGTGCGAGGATTTGGTTCTCGAAAATTATCTTGCGCCTCCTGAACCCCGTGCGAACCGAAAGAGAAAACGGGCAAGTGACACGAGCGCCGGTCCTTCGTGACCCTATCCGTTGCTAGCAGCCGCCTGCAGATAACCCATAACAATACATGCCATTCGTGAAACAGATCCGTGTTGTGGTAAGATCAATCGGGGCAGGTAGGTCAAATGGTGCTTGCAACCTCGTGGGCACTTTTGTAACGTCTGCACACGTCCAGCGGCGTCACCGATAGCAGTGTGAACATCCGACATGCCCCCACGCGACACGAGTCTGAAGGGCAGGTACAAGCACTCGCCAGGTCAGCGCACGTATCGCGTTTGGACGCGGCTCCTTCCCAACAAACAGCACACGTAACGACATGCTCAAACAGTGTTGGCTCACGAACCGCAAATGCGTGGACGGCTATGACACCGGGACAGCAACATACAGTCACCAACGCTATCGCGCTAGGTATACTCTCTCCACGATCCTGATTGCTATTCAGGCAGTCGGACAACAAGGGTGCTGTGTTATCTACAAGGAAAACCCGTTCGTCCGTCCGGCATAAGCTCGCATCAGATGAGATCTGCTTTGCCTTTCGTAGTAAGTCATCCCACAAGCTTCCGTAGATGTAGCAACCACATCGTGCGTCTTCCATGGACTTACAGCCAGATTACCGCTTCAAATGCGGCTGTGGTCACTGCGCTCGGAAACGGTACCAGAGCTGCGGTTTAGCCCGCCAACATGACGAGCACCCCGTGGACTAAGCCAACCAGTAGGGCTCCTCGCGTTGCTCTAACCGTGTTTGTGCGGTGCAGCCATGTACTCGAACAGGAGCAATGGAAGCCCTCCATGACCGTAGATGTCGAGATAAAGGTCACACATGCTCTAAGAAGTGGCTCGGTCAGCGCCGGTCGTCTTCCACTTTGCTTGACGTTCATCATGGCACCTCCCGGGGAGACCATCCACCAGCGTTTGTTCGTTGTCGCGAACACTAGACCGTAGTCGCGAGTGCGGTGGTCGTCACATCGGGTCCAGAATCGAGAGCAGCACCACATCTGTTCGAGGACAACGAGGCCACGTTTTTTTTCCGGCTCAACTGTCAAGAACGGTCACACACAGTGCAGCTTCAACGGAATATCGCGCGACCCACCACGCGATGGACTCGATCGATTGCAACGCAATGTTGCATCGTATCACGTTCTACCATGACGGCACACGTAACGCGAGCGGTAAAGTCCACTGCGCTGCTATTCCCATCGACCTCGTTCTGCCCAGTAGTTCACACAAAAGAGTCACGTTTAGCTGGACATGTGAGCACGAAATGGGGATCTTGCGTCTTTCGTACTCGATGACCAGCATGCCAATCGAACAGAATCTGTAACAAGTCCGAGCTGCAGCCGTTCCTTACAGCTTGCGAGAAGGTATCTATTGTGCTCAAATGAGAGAAGTCCAATGTCATCAGCGCATAGCACCGCGTGACAAGGCAGCGAAAGCTCTCACGGTAAGTATAAGGAGACACGCGAGCGCACCGCACAAATGACGCAGCACGCACGACGGCAGCATCAGAGCATACACGTCATCGAGTCGCACGAGATCCCCACAAAAGTAACTCTTGACGAATCGAAGTGCAAAGGTCCTGCAACTTTTGCAATCAGTAAAGCTCTCGATACGCCCACGACCCGAAGCTCACTTGTAGAGACATTCGTTCACTTCTTCACACTGCAGAAGGCCGGCTGAGACGTGTCCTTTGCCTCTGGATTCCACCTACGGCAAACGGGATCCTCGATCCACGCACTCATGGCGCCACTTGTATCTCCTTCGTAGGTTTCCTCTGCACACCACGTGGTAACGCATGGATCATGAACCGCAGGGAAGCAGTGCATTGACCGCAGCAGCCGCTGCTCCTTCAGTGCTTCTTCTTTGCTCGTGTCGGCCTGCAACGATTGCTGGATGACAAGACAGCAACCAGCGGCGTAAAGAGCAGGAGAGAGAGAGAGAGAGTGTGTGATGTCCATTCTTGAGTCGGGAAGTCGGAGACTGCATGTTTCTCAGCTTGTACGGGACGTCACAGTGTCGAGCACAAACATGGCGTGGGAGGGAAAGATGTGGACAGACAACGGGAAATAAAGGGCAAAGCGGTTCGTTTACGGAGATCGAGCGACGTGTTTATGGGATCGTATGATGCCCCGTCGGTCAATTAGCACGACGTCGTGGTGTCCAAGTATCAAAGGCCTGAGAGTGGGCGCGCAGACCCAGTGGTGGTCCATTGCTTGTAGCTCTGCCATGACGCTTGAGTCTATCTGATGCGCTGGCAACAGTGGCCGAGAACAAATGGCTGCAGCAAAGAAGACGGAAGAGCTTTTGCCGCGATGTTGAAGTAGATCCGAATGAGACGCGGCGTGCTGGGGCGCACGACATCAGCCACCCCATAAGTTTCTTAGGACACTGGATGTCGGTCTGGTACGAAGCTGCTAAACGCTACAGCCCGATATTCACACACTGACATGAGCTTTGTATTTGTCATGAGTTGCAAAGCCATTGCTGCGTACTCGTGACAGAGAGCATCAACGCCTCAGGACAGCGGAGGTATTCGTCGTGGATTCTGCTGTTCTTCTATCTCTGACGACCAGAGCTTGTGGTCGTGTTTGTCATGCTGCCAGGACAGTGATGCATGAACATGTGACAGAGCTTGAGGACGTCCGTCATGACGAAAGAGCGCTTTTATAACGAGATGTGTGTCGTTTCTCGACTCCAGGGTCTTGACTAACGTTTGTGCGTAAGTAATGAGCAGCAACTTGAATCGCTTGAAATGGTGTCAACGCAACTGCGGAGTCAGGGTCGCCCAGCGCGTTCGTGATGATGTAACAGCACTCCTCCTTTCTCGCTAGCATCGACCTTGATCCAGCCCGTGTTGCAGCTTTCTATTGATGGGCGTGAAGCACCGTCTAGTCGCGTTGCCAAGTTCGTCGTCGCGCGTACATGTAGCTCAAAGAAATACCACGATAGCTGTGACATTGTCCTCGCTACCCCTCGAAAGAGCCTCGTGGACAAGCACTTGCGCAGCTTGTGACTGCTGAGCGACAGGTAAAGAGCTCACCATGTCTACAGCTTCTTGATCGCTCAGAACATCCCAGACACCGTCGCATCCCAGTACGAAGAACGGATAGTCTACCGCTGGCTCAAGCCTGGAGAAGAATATCACGAGCAAGTCACATACGGTCGCGTAGCTCAAGTCGGTTCAGAACAGCATCGTTACCGTGTCGCGCTGGTGTACGGTCGTGCCACTACAAACTGCTTGAGATCCCAATCTCCAAAGCTCCTGCAAACGATGGTTCCACATTAGAATGAAGCACCACGTCTGCGCTAGTGAGATCTAGATACACTACCGGGAGACTGCCAACAAGCCAGACACTCGATGGTGTACGACAAAGCCGCCTCGCTGAATAATCCGCTCCACTTCGCTCAGATCACTAGCCTTATGGTCCTGGACACAGCACATGATTACCAGCTCCTTCGTTGACGACAAGTCTCTTTGCAGGACCCGCGTGGTTTTCTACCTTCGAAAGACGAACTGCTTTCCCTTTGCAGCTAACCACGGCGCGGCTATGAGTTACCGCACACGTTAGTCGCTACACCCTCCAGTCTTTCGATGACGCAAGTCTGACGCACCTATCGCCAACATTGGCAACGTAGAGCATTCTGACACCATGGTCCTCCAGAACCAATGCACTCACTGCCGTGGAGCCCACCGAGCCCTGACAGCACTCCATGTCTGCCATCAAGTAGCCACTTGCAACAACGCACTCAATGCCTCTCGTTCCCTGGCAAACACCTGTCGCAAAAAGGAACAAGTACCGTTCAAGCCGCTGCTCGACAGTGCTTCCATCGTCTGCCAGTTGCAGTTCCGTTGCAATGTTTTCATGCAGCGCGCGCTGTAAATACGTCGAGACGGAACGACCTGCGGCCGACACAAATGTCTCAGTCGGCTCCTGTCGTTTCGACCAGTACATCCGATTCGGATATGTTGGATATGTACACCAGTAAATACACAGCATGGGATTGGAAAACGTACCCCCGTGTCCGTCGTAGACCGCAAAGTATCCATTCTGCGGATTTCGTAAGTATCCATCCACGATGCGGATCGTGTCTTCCATTGTCTTGCGGTACGCGGCATTCTAGCGACACATCGCACACGCACTTCTCCGTAAACAAGAGACCGCACGAACGCGACGCACAGAACAGACACACACACACACACACACGAACGCGACGCACCATTTCCTCGCAGAAACTCACGCCTCGGCAACAACGATAGACGTCACTCATGATTTCGACAGTCCTGGTGCTGTATTTGCTTGAGTATCCCTTTTTGCTTTACTCTCGTCTAAGTTTACCACCCGCGTCACGGGACGTTGGCTACTTATCCCCCCATCGTACCCCCCCAATTGTCAAACTTGATACTACAGGTCGTCGCGTTCGACCCTCAGCGTCCCGACACAAGTGTCCCCTTCGCTCCCGTCCCGTCGAGACCATTCACGCACAGACTTTCGCCGCTGCTGTGCGTCATGAGTCGACTGCGAACGACAGTCGCTGCAGTCGCACTGTCGGCCGTCACGGGCACGACAGTCGCCGCAGTGTCCGTACTAACGTACGTCCGTTTCCAGCACCCGCAGGCGTTCGCCGACGCCAGCGTCCGCACGACGCACCCAGAGCTCCTGGACGCCTACAACCGCAAGTGGGGTCTCTTTGGCACGGGCCTCGCGGACGCCGTCCCCCTGCGCGTCAAGAGGCTGCTGGACGTGCCCGACATGGCCGAGCGCTTTGAGCGGCACAAGAAGGCGCGCGAGGCGCAGATCCGCCAGACGATCGACGAGTTGCGGCCCCAGTAGGCCAAGACGCCGCCAAGTGCCTGTCGCCGCGTGCGTGGGACGGGTGGTATGTGTACACGTTTTGTCGCTCGCAGCGAGTCGGCGCGGCAACGCGATGGGGTCGTCAGAGTATACTCGACTGGTGGGTATACGTTAATAAAGGTATACAGCATCAGACGGAACCGCCGGTGGACGGATACGTCCACACGGGTACACGTCCACGTCTGTAGACGTATACTCTGTTGGACCTCTACGCTGTTTCTCGTATACGCCGTCGCACCACAACTACTGTATTCGACGCTGCACCACGACCATATCCCCCCCTATCGCCAATCCGGCAGAGTACCGTACCACACTAACGCAAGTCAACAGGTGGCAGCAAAAGTCGCATGTACTCAAACTGTGGTTATCGCAGGCCCAACGAGTCCACCTGCAGCATATCCTCCGCTCGACGCACGCACCGCATTCCAATAGACTACGACTACGACCGGTAGCGGCGCAGCGACAGCGTGTTCCGACGCTTCCAGTTCTGGCGGAACGACGAGCCAATGATCTTGTTGGCGCGGTGGCCGCGTTTGCGCAGCCCCCGGCCCTGGCGACCGGCCGACGTGAGGCCGCGCTGCTGGCGGCCCTTGTGCACGGCATTGACGATCCAGTTGATGCGCGGGTCGCGACGGATCACCTTGTGCGAGTGGTCGACCATGATGATCTCAAAGTACTTGTACGTCGCGTCCTGGTTCACCCAGTACGAGTTGAGCACGCGCAAGTTGGTAAACTTGTTGCCCGCGCGCTCTTCGGCCACCGAGCGCAGGTTGCGCTCGAACTTGAGCTCGTTGATGCCGTGGTGCTTGGGCTTGCCGTAGACAATCCCCTTCGAGTTCGGGCGCTTGCGGCCACCGCGACGCACGGCCACTCGCACAATCACGTAGCCCTGCTTGGCCTTGTAGCCGAGACGACGGGCCTTGTCCACGCGCGTGGGGCCCGTCACGCGGTGGATCACCGGCAGCTGACGGTACTCCCACGCACGCACACGCAGCAGAAAGCGCAGCACGTCCGACTGCTTGCGCTTCCAGAGCTCCTCCAGGTACTTGTACGCTCCCATGCTCCTGCGACGATTTTGCTGAATGGGTCGGCCCGCTGCTGCGGGGACCAGCAGCCGCCGCCAGCCAGTCGTTGCGCCCCGCCGCTTCGTGCAACATCGACCTACCGGTTCGACACATACCGCGCGATTTCGGTACGAGACCGGTGGCTCAGCGGACCGATGAGTACCGACCCCAGTACCGACATCGAGCAGCTGCGACGTGTATACCTACCTACCTGCGTATTGAACACCCGCGCACTTGTCAATTTCGGCGGCAGTCCCATGCTGACGACCTTTGCGCGCTCGCCGGTAAGTAGCCGTCTCGCCTGCGGCGTGCGGCAGCCGCGCTGGCTGCATGCGGTCGCCAAGACGACGCAGTTCCACGTGGCGATGCTGGACGGCAACGACGCGGGCATTGCAGTGTTCACGATGGACCGCCCCGACGCACGCAATGCACTGGGCCGCCAGTTCATGGCCGAGTTCCGCCACGCACTTGAGCGCGTCCGCTACGACTCGAGCGTCCGCGTGGTGATCGTCCGCAGTGCGGTTCCCAACGTGTTTTGTGCGGGCGCAGACCTGAAGGAGCGTCTGCACATGACGCCCGCCGAGGTGGGTGGTGGATGTGCTATCTATGGACGGATCGCTCGCTGGCGGTGTGGTGGTATACTTAACGAGGTACAACTCGTGCATCTGTCCATTATTCCTCCATACGCAGGCGGCTGCAAGTTCCCGTGGCTACCGCACGGGGTTCACGGACCTCGAGCAACTGCCGATGCCGACAATTGCAGCGATTGAAGGAGCGGCACTTGGCGGAGGTATGGAGATGGCACTGGCGTGCGACCTGCGCATTGCGGGCGCCAGAGCGGTACTTGGCTTCCCCGAGACGTCGTTGGCGATCCTGCCTGGAGCGGGTGGGACCCAGCGTGCTGCTCGCTTGCTTGGTAAGATGGGTACAGGACTTGCAACAGTTAACCGCTGTCACCGTTGTCGCTCACCTTGTTCTTGGACGTTGGTCTTGTTACGGTGCAGGGATTGCCAAAGCCAAGGAACTCATCTTCACGAGCCGCCGTCTTCCTGCTGAAGCTGCTGAGAAGGTCGGCCTCGTGGACTACGCCGTGCCTGAAGACAAGGCGTATGACAAAGCGCTGGAGATCGCTCGTGAGATTCTGCCCAATGGGCCCGTTGGTGTCCGCATGGCAAAAGAGGCCATCATGAAGGGATCTGGAGTGGACCTTGCGACGGGATTGGCCATTGAGAACGCTTGCTATGCGCAGGTGATCCCGACGAAAGACCGCGTGGAAGGGCTGCGGGCGTTTAAGGAGAAACGCAAACCGCAGTATACAGGCGAGTAAAACTGTCGAATCGGACTGTGTGCTCACCCGACTCGATTCGTGCGGTAGTTGTGCATGATGATAACGACGACGATGAATGGTGATTGGTGGATTTTGAGTCGACTTCTTTGTGCCAATCACATGCGTTGTGGAAGCGACCAAACAAACCCGCCGAGCAGGATATCGATACAGTATAACAGTCACGACACGCAATGGCGGCTGGAGACAAGCAGCCCCACGAACTTAACGAGCCCTGGGCGATATGGGAGCAGCGCGAGCAGGGAAAGAACATGTCGTACGGCGACAAGCTGTTCAAGCTGTGCACGTTCCGCACCGTCGAAGAGTTCTGGGGCTACTGGAACAACATCCCGTCCCCGAGGTACGACCATGACGTCGCTTGTCGACGGGTTAAAGTCGTCGCTTATCGTGTTTTTTCGGTTTCGTATTTGACGGGTTCACGATATGCTGTTGCGGTATACCGGTACGCATTGCAACACACGAGTAGCCAAGTGCTGTTTGATGGCTTTACCCGCAAGAAATTCGCAGACCGGACGGTCGAGGGCTTTGCTGTGTTCAAAGACGGTATTGTACCGGAGTGGGAAGATCCCGAGAACAAGAACGGGGGCGAGTGGTCCATCCGAAAAGGTTATGCGTGTTTGGCACTGTGTCGAGGGGCTCTCAGGATAAAGGCGTTTGTGGTGTGGATCGATTGATCAATTGACTGACTGATTGACTGACTGATTGTGCTGATGCTGATGTTGATGATGCAATGACTACGATGCATTTGTCAGACGTGGGAGCTCAAGAGCTCGATGAGTTTTGGGAGAAACTCGTGCTTGGAGCTGTCGGTGAGCTCATTGATCCGGGCAACGAAGTCACGGGTGTTCGAGTGATTCACAAGGTCGTAGACGGGTTTCTGCTACAGCACAGGGCGATGCGTGGATGGGGCTAACAGTCGGTCTACCGATGTCTGTTTTCTTCCTCCCTGTTGCCATTGTGACTCGGTCACCTGCTGTAACAGAACAACAAGAAGGACAAGAAGGACGCGGGCAACAACTACCGCTTTGAGATCTGGCTGCGAGGCACGAGCCGCTCGAAGGCGGACGAGATCCGCAACAAGACGCTGGAGGTGGTCAACTCGGGCAGCGCGGGCGCCCAGTGGGTGTCCAATGAGTTTCTGTACAAAGAGCACTAGCAGCCTGGACGACGTGCAGTCGCTCACGAGCCACGACGTGGTTGCAGTGCCGCAATCGACTGGTGGTAGTGTAGTCGCACCCACTGGCAGCATGTCGTGCGATCGCTCGATCCCGCAACTGTTGGCGTAGAGCAAACACGTCGACTTGTGTGCAGCACCGTCACGAGCAGAGTGGGGACCGAGACCGTAAAACAAAAAACAACGTGGGCATGTGGGAAAGAGGTCGTGGCGTTTTTGTTGTTGCCGTGTAGTTATGACCCACTCGACATGGCGCGCATAACGCCGTCGGACAAACAAAACAGCCGCAGAAAAAGAAGCATAGCTCGGATGAACACATCGCGGTTACGAACAACAGCCGGGCATTGTCCCGCACTTTAGGCGAACTTAAGCAATTTGCAGCCATTCGGGAGCTCCTCACCTAACGTCGTCGAACATCGATCGTCATGACCAGCAGAATGAAAATGCTCTTCTCGAACGCACCTCCCGACGCGCTCGAGTACGTCAGTGACGACGGCAGTGACAAGGACTGCTGACTACTGATGTGTGTACTAACGTATTGTGGGCTGGGTGGGGGGTGCTGCGTTGTAGGAATTTGCTGTCTCCGAGACGCAAGTTGGTGTACGGATTGTTCGCCTTTGGACCGGGTACAGTGCTGGGGCTATACCTGTACTCTGTAAAGAAGCGCATGGAGCGCGAGAACGAGGCCGCGCGTCTCGAACAGGTGGAAAGTGAGCTGAACGTGGTCCACGCGCGACAGCACAAGGACCTCGTGCTTGCTAATGCTCTTCAGGAGATGCGCGATCGGCTTCGACGACTCGAGGAAGAAGCACTGGCGAGTCGACCGAAACGTGCTGCAACAGGGGCAGAGGCGGCACCGAGTGAAGCAAGAAAGGAAAAGACAGAGACCGTGGAAGACGCGCCAGCTGCACGTGAGAGCAAGATTGACGCAGCGTTGAGCGTGCTAAAGTCCGGCGAGACAGAAGGGAACAACAGGGAGCAGGCGACGACGGTCTTGCCCAGACCGTCAATGGTTGACTCACAAGAACGCAGAGACAAGCACCATCGAGAGATCCTGCAGCAAGACATTGCGGCGTACATTGCCCAGCGAAACGAGTAGACGACGGGCGTGCTTGCTGGAAAAGTGTATGCACACAATCCGAACTTGCGGGTGAGGCGAGAAAACTCGAGTGCTTTAGGACCCTCGTCTGCCAACAAGCTGGCGTGTGATTTCGTGGATGATGTCACGGCAGAGAACAAGACGTCCGACGACTTGTGGTTTGTGGTGGTAGATCTGCACGAGCTTTGCCCGCGCTCATTTGGGGTGCCAGACCTTGCGGCTGTCAATCTGCAGAAAACGTACAACGGAGATATCGAGTCGACGATACCCGTCCATGGCCTCATTCGTCGCGTCAGCTCTGCGCTCATTTCGTTTCGATCCATACCGATGTCGACGGTTTGTTTGCCTTCCGCGGAAACCAGCAGAGGACCGTCTCCACAACAACCGCACGCACGCCCAACTGCATCATGTCGTCAAAAGGGATGACCCTTCAGACGTGTATAGTGTCCACCTGGACACGAGGGCGTCGAAGAGCGATCTACGGGCAAAGCATGACAGCGCGACGAAAACCCCAGTTACGTAGTCGTTATCGACGCAGCTCTCGTGTACTGACGTCGCACTACTTCGTCCGCCAGACGAGTCTCCCGGGGCAGCAATTGCCACTCGTCACTTGAGTCTCAATTAATTCACTTGTCAAGCGTTGAGCCGACGCAAGAGACTCCATCTGTCTTCTATAGTCCACGTCGTCCCTGTACGCAGCGACACGGAGTGCCGCAAGACAGAACGTATGTGTCAAAGCACTCTCCGCTTCCACTTGAACTAGCAACGCACTCTTCTTGACATCAAAACCGACTGCACTTACTTGCTACTCCTTCTCGACGACAAAGACGTCATGACTGTATCCAACAGACACTTTTGACGTACTGATCGACACTTGGATCGAGCAAATTTCCCGCATGGTGTCCTCTAGACATATCAAATGGTATCTTCTAGACGTCATGTACAACTAACATGCGTGTCAGCGAAGCCACTTCGAAGGAGCTGCTGCGACCGAGACAAGAAGCACAGCAACAACAAAAAATCACTGTCGACCATTCTTCAAAAAAGCACACATGCGTTGAAAATGGGCATATCAACAAGGAACATGAGAGCGGCTAGTCCTTCACATAGATACCGACGTCAGAGAAGATCCTCAAGCCGCTCGCCAGTCGCCAAACCTTACAATCCTCTCTCTATCTAGAACTCCTCCGACCGAGGTTTTGCCAAAGCGGGACGCGGCACGGGTGCCGCCGGTACCGAAGGTACCGACTTCGAGCTACTTGGTGGCGATCTACGCGGCGATGCAGTTGGCTTCGACGGGGCTGGCGATGCAGTTGGCTTCGACGGGGCTGGCGACGCAGCACGTGCCGGGCTCGGTGACGGAGCGCGGGCCGGGCTCGGTGATGCAGCTCGTGCTGGGTTCGGTGATGCAGCTCGCGCCGGGTTCGGCGACGGCGTGCGAGACTTCGGGGTCGGCTGCTCATCGCCGTTCACGTAGCTGCCGCTGTCCGAGCCAGGGCTGTGACGGCCAGGCACGCCGCCCTTACCCGTACTGCGGATGGCCTTGGCCTCTTCCTGGTCAATAAAGCGAATGCTGTTGAGCACATACTCCTTGTCCGTCTTCATCTTCTTCAAATTCGCGTTCACCACGTCCTCCTCACTCACAGCCGCATCGATCGCCACGCTGATCTCCTTCAGCAGTTTAATGTCAATCTCCGAAATGTTCTTCTTGAACTTCAGGAGCTCCACAATCCACTGCTCTGACGGGTGCACTGCGTCAGCGAGCTTTGCCTCGTTGTTGCTGCCCTTGTGACTAGAAGAGGAACCGTTTTGACGAGCCATCTTCTTCTGAATGCTTTTGAGCGCAGGAATACGCTCGAGGGTGTCTTCGTCCCAGTTGATCTCTTTGCCCTTCACCTTCAGGTTCTCAATCTCCTTACGCTCCTTGCGACTCGAGTCAAGCCACTTCTCCATGCGCTTAATATCGCGCTCAATGACAAGCTTCAGCCAGTCGAATACATCGCGCACCTCCTTCATTTCGTGGTCCACCTTGAAGCGCTTTGCAAACTCAGCGCACGCCTTCCGGTCGTAGTAGTTGCGGTTCTTGATAAGCTTCTTCGCAGCCTCGAGCTCCGCCTCGCGTGGCAGAATCGGCCTCTCACGCTCAGCGCGACGGCTCCTGACCTTGCCCAACTCGACAGGGTACTTCATGTGCTCAGCCTGCATCTGCTTGTAGCTGTCGATCAGAGCACGCGCGCGCTGCTCGATCAGATCAGCTTCTGAGCGACGCACGTGCGACTCCTTCGCGAGCGAAGTCTTCTCAGTGGCACACAAGGCACTCTCCTCGCTGTCCATGCGCTCCATGAACGCGTTAATGGAGTCGATCTCGCCCTCAAGCTGCGAGGAAGCGTGCTGCAAACTCTCCTCTTCCTCCAGGAGACGGTTCGTCAGCATCTCGAACGCCTCGGCCAGCTGTTGCAGAAGACTGCGGATTTGCGACGTCATCATCATGTCCTCGTCCTTCTCCTGTGGCTTCGAAACGCTGTACACTTCTTCGACTTGCGCCCACACCTGACGCTTGTCCACCTTCTCCTTCGCGTAATCGCGGCTCATAGCAAGTTCCTTCACGACGCTCTTAATGTCAGCCTCATCATCCTTCTGCAGACGAGAAGACTCCTTCAAGTCTTCCGTACGCTCATTGCGGCCGGCTTCAAGAATCTTCATGTCCTTCTTGCCAAGGTCGGCGGCGTGGCCAGTCACGTATTGATACCAGTTCTCCGATGACTTGAGCATCTCCACCTTGTGCTCGCCATTCAGAATGCGCTGCTTCTGGCGCATGATACGCTCCTCCTGGTCGATCACACGGTGCGTGAAGTGCTGCACCAGTTTCTGCAGATCAGCAGCACGCACAGCCTGCTTGACAAGACGGTTCGCCTCCACCTTCTTGCGGCTCGAGTGTCCGTGCAAAGCATCGAGTACCCAGTTGCCAGCGTTGTTCATCAACTCAGTAATGAGACGCTTCTTCTCCTCACGCTTAGCTTCTTCGTCCGCCAACAACTTCGTCTCCGTTTCTATCAGCTTGTCGAACTGGTCAATCATCTTTTCTTCCTGCGTAGCATTCGTTACCTCCTCTTCCAGGCTCTTGATGTGCTGGTTCATGCGCTCTAGCAGAGACGCGCAGAGCTTGTTTTCCGTCTCCAGCTGGACAGCCTGGTCATCCAACTCCTTCTGGAACTGGGCACGGCGGCGGCGCACGTCGTTCATGAACTCGTCACGCTCGTCCACCTCGACATCGCCACCCTCCTGCGGAATGCGCTTGTTGCTGTCCTTCACAGCGTGCAACTCGCTGGCGCGAACCTTCATGTCAGCCTCAAGACGAGCAACGTACTCGGGCGTAATGACCAGAGCGTTGCGGGCTTCATCCAAAGTGTTTTTGCAATCCTCACAGTGTTCATCGAACAGCATGCAGTCTGCCTTGCGCTCCTCGGTGAGGGCAGCACGCTTGAACAACAGCATGCGCTGCGACTTGATCTGGCGGGCCAGCTGATCGCTGAAAACATCCGTGCGCTTCTTGCCACGAGTAATACGCGCAGTGTGCTCGTCCAGACGCAACTTCGTGGTGTTGATGCGCTGCGTTTGCACAACGCGCCACTCTTGCTCGTACTCTTCATCGAGAGCCTGGTGGCGCGAGCGGCGCTGAGCAATCGAGCGTGTGCGGGCATTGATCTCCGTCTTGAGTGCCAAGAGGTCGGCCTCGATAGTCTTCACCTTCTTCTGACGAGCCTCCGCCTCCAGACGTACGTACTCGTGCTCCTGTTTGTAGCGGGCATCCTCGTCACGACACATCTCGTCTTCGCGCTTCATGTTCGCCCGGCTGCTCGTCCAGTGCTCACGCTCCTTGGCAAGCTTCATCCATTCACCATCGACGAGGTTACCTTCTTCCTCCAACAGCTCTGGCTCCTTCTCCTGGATCTTCACAAACTGCGTGTGCAGGTCAATGAGCTCACGTGGCACCTTGTTCTTTTGTTCCTGCGACGAGTGGAAGATGCCGTACGAATGCACGATAAAGTCGTTGGCAATGTCCTTCGACACAGCAGGATTGTGGGCCTCTGACCAGTCAGCACGGTGCTTTGACCACTGGGCCATGTCGTTGTTCCATTGCGTCGTGTCCTGCTGGAAGCTGTCTTTCGACTTGGTGAACTCGACCTTCTCCTTGATCCGCGTCTCTTCCTCCGTATTACGCACCGTCTGGTCACGCACAACGTCAAAGAACAGAATGTGCGTCGTGCTCGACTGCTTCTCGTAGCGCTCCTTCTCACGCTCCATGCGCTCCGTCTGCGTCTCCTTGCGCGCCTCAAGTGCCTTGAAGCGAAAGACCGCCTGCTCACGACGAATGTTCTGCGCGGCATCGCGCTTCTTCTGCTCCTCGGCACGAGCCGCCTGCTGCGCGAGACGCATCTTTTGCTTCTTCTGGCGACTGATCAGACCGTTCACCTTGGTGCGGATCTGAGCCTTCTCTAGCTCCAGACGCAGCGACTTGATCAGCGTATTGTACTCGTCCGTGTCGTACATGGACTTGCTGCCACTCTTCTGGAGCTGACGCAACTGGTCGGTCGGCAGCGCCAAGAACGCCTTCAGACAATCAGCGTCCCGCAGCAGCGGATGCAGCATACACCCGTACAAGAACGTCTGCAGCACTTTCTCCCGCTCACCGCGCGACGTGCGCTTGTCGGGGAAGTTCGGCAGCGCTTTCGGGTTGGAAAAGTCCCCGAGCTTGACAAACAGCCACTCAAAGTCGGCCATGCTGCGCTCTTCGAGGATCTGGTACTCGTGCGTGACCGCGCGGTCCGACTCGGTCACCGTGTAGTTCGCAGCGCGCGCGGCAGCTTCGTTCGGCTCGCAGTACGTCTTCAGCATGTACGTCTCCGTGTCGGGCGTGTTCCCACTCGACTTGGCCGTGATGTTCACGAGGATGTCGAGCTTCGTCAAGTACTCAAAGCCCGCGGGCGGCTTCGACACGGGGTCCATTACGGGCTTAATGAACTTGGGCGGGCTCTCATTGCACGACGTGCAGTGGCGCACGGGCACGGGGAACCCGAGCTCAGGAATCGGCTTCGACTCGACACTGCACTGCGTGCAGACACTGCGCGTACAGCGTCGACAGTGGTGCTGCCGTCGCCCGAGCTTGAACGGCCGGAAGCACACTTGGCACTCGGTCTGGTCGCTCCGGGCCGTGTCCGAGACAAAGTGACTCGTCGCGTCGTTGCTCAAGACGCTCGAGTCGCGCGACCGCCCCGACTCGTCGCGGCTCCGGGCGCTCGGGTCCTGCAAGTTCCGGTACGCGTCGTTGATCTTCTCGAGCGTCTCCTGGTCCTCGACTTTGGTCGGGTCCATGAGCCGCGACTTCTTCTTGTACTGCGCCGCGATCTCCTCGGGCGTCGCGTCTTTCGACACGCCGAGCACGTCGTAGCTCTCTTGGCCCGACGTGGACCGCGTCACGGGGCCGCGGCGCTGGGCAAACACGTCGGCCGGCGTCGTGATGGCCTTCATCTGCAGCGCCGTGATGCAGTTGCGGCAGCACCGCTGCTGCGCGTTGCCGTAGCCGAACGACGCGGGCACTTGGATCTTGTGGTTCACACAGGGCCGGCAGAAGAGCAGCCCGCACACGCGGCAGTGGTGGCGCCGCGGCTTGGGGAACCCAAACGTCGCTTTGCAGTCCATGCACTCGTTGCTGAAGTTGTCGGGCACCCAGAGCTTCTCGAGGCCCGCGACGTCGGACGGGACGCCGTCGAGCGACCCGCGGCCGCTGTGGTCGTGCATTCGGCCCTCGCTGGGCGCGCGCGTGGACTGCGCGGCCGGCAGCGGCCGACGCTGCGACGCCGACAGCGACACGGACGGCGGCATGGGCGACGGCCGCGCAGCGGCCGGAGCGGTACTGGCTGCGGTCGGCGCGGGGGCGTTGGTCTGCACGGGCCGACCGCCGGTTGACGCAGAGGCCGCCGCTGGCGTCGCGTTCGGCGCGGGGTCCGGTGGGGGGGTCGTGGCCGTTGGCACAGGCGCTGGAGCGGTCGGCTTTGGAGGCGCAGTGGCCGCTGGTGAGGGGTCAGCGGGTGTAAGTGCGGGGGGTGGAGCAGCGGCGGCGGTCGATGCCGCGTCGGGCGATGTCGCCTGTGTGTCGACGGCGGCCGGCAGCTTCCGTTGCGACAGGGAGAAGCTGACTTTCGTGCCGCAGTAGATGCAAAAGGCGTCGGCTTCGGACACGTCGCGGCCGCACTTGACGCACGCGAGGCCGGCGGTTGCGGCCGTGGGGACTGTCGCGGGCTCGGAGCTTCCTGCCATCTCCGCGCGCAGATCGGTCAGTCAGTCAGTCGTCGTCGTCGAATGTGCGCTGTGGGAGTGGCCGAGCGACGAACGGGCGGACGGGCGGACGGACGGGCGCGCGAGATGCAGCAAGTGGAGTTGTGAGAAAGCCACGACAGGAGGGGAGGAGAGGGGAGAGCGCGAGCGAGCGAGCGAGCGCGCGAGGGATTGGGCGCTGCACACACTGCTCCTGTTGCTGTTCGTATTGTCACTGGTACAAAACGGGCTGCGGCGACTGCCTCTGTGGTTACTGCGGCGCGCGTGCGAGAGAGAGGCCGCGCGACCGATCGATCGGGCGAGCGAGCGAGCGACGACAAGGACGGGAGGGAGGACGGGAGGGGGGGGGGGGGCAGACTGTGCGCCTGCTGTTGAGGCGCAGCTCCGCTCCCGCACGTAAGTCGGGAGGTCGTCACGTTGTTGCGGCAGCTGACCAGGTCGTGGCCCAGAGGGTGGAGGGGCCGCCTGCTGGAGCCAGTGGCGAGCGAGCGAGTGAGCAGGTGCCGCCCACTCCTCACCCGCTCGCTCGCACCCACATACAGTTGGACCGCACGACGCTCGAGGTCGTATAAGAAGTGTTACAAGAAGAAGAAGAAGGAGGAGGAGGAGGAGGAGGATACGGTCCTTTGCATTTGGTAAAAGAGGGCGAGAAGATATGCGGACGTCGCTGTCTGCGCTCGTGTCGAGAGCCACTGGATCGGCAGCGAACCCGTCCGACGGTACGGTCTCGATCGGTCGCAGACGATGCTGACGGAGCGGCAACGCACGATCGGAGTGGCCACGACGCAAGCGATGGGGTCTCCCAGCAGACCCTATCGCTGCGGTCGAAGATGGCAAGCGGTCGGTGTTTTGACCGACTTGCGCGTCACTTTGCCGTGTATGGCTACGTTGGCGCCCGTTTCGAGCCGCACTTTGTCGTTTACAACGTGACGCAGGGACGAAGATGACACATTTGGCAAGTGAAAGGCGCGATGTAGTACAAAAGACGAGGAAAGAGCCAGGGCGGCTTACGACGTGGAAGAGCCGGATGCGTGTGAACGCACCCTCAAAACGACCGGCCGCTCACTTTGCGCAGTCAGTCGGTTAGTCAGTCAGTCGGTTAGTCAGCCAGTCAGTCAGTCAGTCAGTCAGTCAGTCAGTCAGTCAGTCAGTCAGTCAGTCAGTCAGTCAGTCAGTCAGTCAGTCAGTCAGTCAGTCAGTCAGTCAGTCAGTCAGTCGGTTAGTCGGTCAATGATAGTAGTGGTCCCCTCGAAATTCATCGTGCACGCGATACATTCGTTCGCTACTGACGCACTGGAAAATGACCGCCGCTATGATCGTCTGCACGTCGTGGATCGTCGATCTTGTGTGGCCGCGAAAGCGCGCGTAGAATGAGGCCTGGCGACGAGCGCCGGCTATACGTTCCGGACGTCCTTGTCGGGCGTCGCGTTGGACGACCCAACGCGAGGTTGAGAAGAGAGCCCGCCGATACGTTGACAGTATGCCGGGAGTCCTCAGTTGCCCTGCGATAGGCTTCGCGTTACTCACGGCGTGATATTGACCAGTGTGCACTTCCAGTCCCCATGCGACTTATGTGAGGCCACGAGGTCGCGTCGTGACTGCAACGCACACATACTTTTTTTATTTAAATCGCCGTCACATTCACACGTGCGTCCGTCCGTCCGTCCGTCTGCTCGCTCGTGCGTCCTTCACTTCGTCGTGCACAGAATGACGCATTCCTGACCGGGCGCAACGTGGTCCGAACTCGACAAGGCACACCCTCGTGGTCCTTTCTGCTCGAGCGGCTGGAAGTGCCGCGTCGCGACTGGAGGTCGTAGACGTGGGGTCTGCCCCACCTGCCACTCCAACAGACCACCTGCTCGTCAGCTCACGTTGAAGTTGTTGGCCCCACGCGTCGTGACTCGCTAAACGGAGTCCGACGCGCTCATTCTTACGGTTTTTAAATGAGCAAACGTCGTCGAGTGATACGACGTGTCTGTCATTGCGTATTGGTCTCATTTCTCTCCTGCTTAGAGATCATCAAGTAGTCGTACGTTACGTTATGTTGCAGTGAGGACGAAACTAGTAACGAGCGCTGGCGAGGGACACAAAAAAGCAGTGGACGAATCCGTTTTCGCCTCGAGTGCACATTTCAATACGTCCTCTAGAGCTCATTCGTCTACTTGCTCCACTAGCCCTGCACGGGTCTGGCTATGGCGCTGCCTTCACAGCGCCTGTTCTTGCTTGTAAGCGATGCGGCACAGACGCGATTGATGCCGCGCACTACGCACGCTCGTCATATTGTCCAGGAGCCACCAGGCGACGCTGAGAACGAACTCGATGCAACATCAAGTACGCAATGTGTGGACGGACAATCTTGACGAGATGCGACAAGGAGTGGACAAGGACGGCAAGTTGGTAGTCGAGCTTGCCCAGCGCAACGAGGTACGCCTTCTTCTACAAAGCTTATCGTTCGTCGTGACGAACGGATAGACAATGGGCAGTCGTGGGTTTGCGATCCGTGGGCGCATGCTGCCAAATTGTGCAATGGCTTTGATGCAAACGAATGACCAGGAAGTCAGTCTCAAGCGCTATGGGATGGCTATCGGTACAGGTTTGATTTTGCATGACATTCTTTCGGCCACTTGGGACGTTGCAGCTTACGTTCGTGACTCGCGTTCATTAGGCGTTGCCAATGTGGACTCGTTGACGCACCCGTCAACGAGTCGTCGAAGGAACTGACAATGCACGAACATGAACAATTGTTGCAGTGACTGGACCACACCTGCTGCTGTTTCTCAGCAACAACAACCAAGGTAAAGCAATTCATTCGTCGATGGCTTGCGCGATACATTTGTGCCGGAGATGTCTTTGTCTCGTGCTCCATGCAGGCACGAACGACAACGTGGCGACCTCTCTCTCCACGTTCCACAACTTACGCTCCAGACGTGGTCGCAGCATTGTTGCAAGGACCAGGCGTAGTAGCTCGCATGTAACCCCTAGACCTTTGCACTTGCTTGAAGGTAGCGGTGCATTGACGCGCACTACCACTGCCTGACCCGCTGACTTACCCGACCGACTGAATAGACCAACACACGTCTGCGCAATCAGAAAAGACTGGTGAAAAGCAAAGGAAACGATCGACGCAAACGCCCAGTCTAGGTTCGCCCCTCGACATGTACGCTCGAGTGGTACAGTTGCTTGCGCGCTATGTTGCGCCAAGTCTGTCGTGATGCGTCTCCGCGCACCTTCAGTATAGCGCAACATAATTTCTGCATTGATCCTCGCCGTCCATCAACCCGACGAGTCTGATGCTCGTGGGGTCCCACCGCGCCGCGTCGTCGGCACTGCGCCGCTGTCGCGTGCCACTTCGTGCCGCTTTGTCCACCTCTACAGATCCATCGAACGTCCCGCTTTCCACGGGCCCAAGTCCCGCCAAGCGCAAGAAGATCCTGTCCATGCAGGCGTCTCCAGCTCAGAATCTGCGCAACGCTCTGGAAGCTCTGGACGAAATGATTGAGGAAGCGGACCGCAAAGTCGTGAAGAAGTACCGACCGAATGTGTTTGCCGAGTTCAAGCAGCTTAACGACACCGAAGGCAAAGTGCGGGAAGGTGCCGATCTTCTTGTGGAAGTAGACAAAGCTACGCACGTTCCGTCGCTCTGGGCGAAAACGCTAGACGGCAAGAAGGTGGATGTTCGAGCTTTGGTAAATACAGGCAAAGCGGTCACGCTCGTGCTCACGTGTTTCAAGAACTACGGTCTGAACATGCTACCGACGTGGCGGGATGGGTTTGTCGCTGCGCTGAGCAATTCGCAAGGCCAACTGGACACGCGAGTACAGACAGTGACGCTCAATGTGATTGAAGAATGGTACATGAAGGTCGTGGGTGGCAGCATCACGAGGGGCTTGCAGGAAAAGATACCCAAGGAGTTGCATGCCACGACGCTCGCACACTTCGGACGCTGTGATGACTTTCGGACGGCTATGGCGTTGGACAATAGTTTTGTGGGCTACGCACACCTTGTGGACGCAAAAGGACGTATCCGCTGGATGTAAGTGGATGGAGATCTGCGGTTGTAAGTGGTTGTCTGTGGACTAACGTGGTTGCGGGATTTGCTGTGTTTGTTTGTGTGTTGTACTGCTAGCGCTGGAGGACCAGCGACGCCGAAGGAGCTGGAGCGATTAGCGAACGTGACGCAAGAGTTGCTCGCACAAAGCTCACCGGCTCGTCGTCGATAAGTTGATCGATCCCTTGCTTGATAAAGTGTTGTTGCACGAGCCCGTGGTGTACGAGTACGAGAGTTGGCAATCCATGCCGCGTACAGTTGTGATAATGAACGTACAGCACCGGCACGTACAACATAACAGAACCTTTCTAGGCGTCCCGGATCAATGCACTCGTCAAGTTTTTGCTGTAGGATGGAGTCAATGCAGCCCAAGTACACTGAAAACCACTTGCGCTTGATCGCACTCCCAAACAACGCTCGGGCAAACTGACGACGAACAACCATTATAGATCCGGACAGGTAAACTAAACACGTGGCATCATGCGTAATGAATGCACATGCTGTACTACACTTCAATGACTGCAGGCGATGTGGTGCATATCACTGCACAACAAGTTCAGACCTCTGCG
This sequence comes from Hyaloperonospora brassicae, assembly GCA_947650285.1. NCBI lineage: Eukaryota > Oomycota > Peronosporomycetes > Peronosporales > Peronosporaceae > Hyaloperonospora > Hyaloperonospora brassicae. The sequence continues at coordinate 121,798 of CANTFL010001148.1, read as the reverse complement.
TATCGTTTTCTTCTGTCCATTGCCAGCAGCAACATCGCGTTTACCAGAAATAATCTTGCGACACAATGATAAAACAGTCGAATGCTTTGGTCGTGTATGGCCATTTCCATGCTGAACAGTAAACTGCGTGTTCTTCGGTCCATTGAGGCAGACAAAAGCGGCAGGTGAACGATCCATCACGCAGGACGGAACTACGTCGTATTACATTGTCGAGCGAGCGCAGTGCCGATAACACTGTGTTACGCACCCACACGTCACGGGGCTACGTGGTGGCTACAATCACTTGTGGTCACGCTATGTCCTTCGTGCTATACCTGGTGGTATAGAGCAACGTGATGACTGGAGAGACGCGTCATCACTCGCCACAGTGCCTCTACAGCACGAATTCGGAAGGACAAGAGTCCTTCCAAAGTCGTGCTGCCCGTGTCTACAAGACACAAACATGACTACGTCCTACGTACGTAACGCTGAGTTCCACTTGCGCTGCCAGCGAGGGCGCTCAGCATCGCGGAGATTTGTACCGTCTCCCGCTCGCGATGCCACTCTGCGCGCCACTGCTCTATCAACGAGCGAGTTCGTCAGCCCGACGATTTGCCTTTTATCCGGTTGGATGTCAAGTCAAGTCGACCCGGTTTGCGGGGGGCCCCGGGGCGGTGGGCTCAGTAACGGTGACGCATCAAGAGCGGCTGCCGTGATTGTCGTGGTGATGGGTGGGTCTGACCTTGTTCTACTTGCTGTCAACTCGGCGCGTACAGAAACAACTGTGCACCGTTACACGCAGTCATAAGACGCATGCGACTATGCAAGAAGGAAGCCGCAGTAACGGCTGCGTGCGAGCTTCGATCTTATCCCTCTTATTCGTAGAAGCATATGGCCAGATGCACAGCTGCGCGCAAAGTGACGCGTCTGACACGCAGCCACCGCAGGTCCAGACGTTTCGAACGAATGAAGCAGTGGCTGGTATGAATTTGGATGTCAACATCATGTCGAACAGGCCCTTTGCGCTTATGCTGATGACAGTATAAACTATCTACTATCTTGACAAGGTAGGCAAAAGCTCTGAGTCTCGCATATACTATCAAGTGTTGAAGAAGTGCAGTCAAGCAATGGTGACGATCCGTAAATCGAAAAAAGGAGCAAATCTCATTACCAGTACCACAAATGTAACGGGACACGCTCTTGTCAGATGACTGGCAAGACCTTGTGTTGACTGAACACACGGCTGCGTGCTCCCGACGTCACGTACACGTGACGAGGAAGCGCGAACGAAGCAAACAGAACCCGAAAGCTCTGTCTGAGGGAAAAGTAGAACTGTATTTAATATAGTTATGTTTCTTTTATAAACCATCTTTGTCTTCATCTAACTATATTCAGCTACAATCTCCTATGTGGGTTTCTTGCTCAACACCCGTTGCGCGCGTCCAGCAGCGATTGGTGGTTAATTTGGTTGATGTGCACGGAACATCAACCAAGAAGTGAAGCAACCACGAATATTACCCTCAAGGGTAATATTCTGCCAACATTACCTCTTGTCGATTAATGTCAACTCAATATTATCTAAATAGACAAATCTCAAAAATTGATACATTCGTATCAATTTTTATGTAACGGGCTCACCCCGTTACATCACCCCCCTTGACCATCAGTCACTCTAGTGAGTGATTCAATTGATTTGTGGAGAAGCGCGAAGGAAGAATGACGAAAGTGTGGATCGCGCGATTCACCTTAGTTACGAAACCAGTTTGATTGGTGGAGCGCGTACGGAGATGGCCCTGTTGGGACGAGGATGGTGACTGATTGAAGGAAAACGACTGTCCGAGTCGCGCAGGTTGATCCACCGTCTATCCTGGATACCGCTGGTGGTGTGGATCACATAATGGGTGTGGATCACATAATTGGTGTGGATCATATACCGCGATCCACTAAACCGCGGTCCACATAGTATCTGCTGTGGACCACATGAGGTAAGAGATGAATGAAATAGGCAGTCGGTGCACAACAGTTGACCTAGCGAACAGATATGCATAGCCATAGGGTTTGGGTTTGGTTGGTTGACATTAAACAGAATTGAATTTGCAACGAAAGACACGCGTCGACTTCCCCCGGGCAGGATCTTTGGCCTCTTGTTGAATAGAGAGTCACCCACGTCTCTGCAAACTTCGCCCTTGGATTGTTTGGCCAGACGGAACGTCAATTCTCACCCCCTTCAACTGCGATAGGACGCAGTGAACCTTACGGTTCAGATTCATGATCGCGAGACGGCTCAATTGGTCAGAAGGCTCGCGTACCAAGCATCACCCCTGGCAAAAGCGACTCTAGGAGAGCGGCCAAGTCACAAGCGATCGAGTGAAGAACTTCCACGCGGTCCGCACCTACGTTTGACCAGGTGAAGGATTTCCACCCGATCAACACCTATCCGTAAGACGGTCAAGTTCAGCTTCAGCTCAAGTCCACCAAGAAGAGCGCAACTCGCCCACCGACGGGTACACAAGGTGAGCAAGAAGACACAGAGCACGGAATCGGGGTACCCCCTCCGTTAGTCGGTCGCCCGGGCGCCAGTAGAGAGTCGGGATCACAAGGAAATTGTGATTACCGCTCCGCTACAATGGTGCGCGTGCCCGGTTCTTCTGGTGACTCGGGATTTCACCGTGAGTCCCTGAGCGAAGAAGTCAAGATAAAGACTGAACCTGGGATAGAATCTCCAGCGGCAGAGGGATCGTCGCAGACGCGTGAAGATGAAGGGTTCCCAGATCGTCAACCTTTTGGGAGATGCTTTGACGACAAGAAAAGAAAAAAGAAAGATCGTTCGCTCGATCTGGAAGAAAACCCCCAAATCCCTCCTGAAGCCCCTTCGGGGGCCACCGCGGATCGCACTGCAAAGCGTGATCCGCCGGATGAAAGCCCTAAGGGAACCCCCAAACGAATTTCATTTATATTAGATGAACCATCAGGGATGATGAAGAGAGAGATACAAGATGTTCAGAAGACTTTAAGAAGCTGGATGAGGCGAAACAAGATCGAATTGTTCACAAGAACAAGCCAGCCGGATGCAAGGTCAAAACGGAGACGATGGGCCAAGGCTCAAAGTCAGTGGATCGCGAAGTAAAGTTTGAAGATTGGCGATTCGACGATTTCAGCCGGGAGTACCATTTGCAGGAGCTGAAGAAGCTGTTGTCGAGCGATCCAGTGCTTAAGACAATCAAGCCGAAGCTGACCGGATCGCTACGTGGACGGATACCAGCGCCTAAACCAACTCCAAACGTGTTGGAGGCGCTCTGACGTCTAATCCAATTACTAACTGAAGCGGGGTTCACGTCCGGAACGTTTGACGCACAAGCTCTACTAGAGTGCAACCACGATCGAGTGATCGTTGCCGGACAGTCGATGTTCAAGACGTTGAGTCCGCTCATAGGAATACGTGACCCTTCTAACAACCCGACCCCGCCGACCGGCACCATGGATCAGGTTCCCACGCCGATTTACGAGTTCCCCGAGGATGAACACACTGGATCGTCCCGGTATGCTTCAGCGGAAGAGAACTCGAACGATTCGTTCGAGATCCAATGGATGTCGCTTGGACTTAAGGGAGCGGATCTGTTAAAAACGAAGTTTGAACGGAATGAGGCAAAGGCGTAAGCTGGAAATCCAGCGGCAACGCAGTTTATGCACATGGTGGAGTCGGACCAAGTGAATGCCTATTTTCGAGCAGCCATAAAAAAATATGAGCTATAACAATTTCGCATGAACGCCGGACGATCGGCTAATCGTCATCCCGAACCGGAGATCTAATGCCAGATATTGACATAAAGTCGGTTCGATCGCGTCTTAGTGGATTGAACGACCATGATCGTAAGCGCCGAGACCAAGACCGCAGGTGGCGACGGCAGGAGCGGCGGAGATCGATGGATTCTCTAGCCAAAGAATTTAAATGTCTGCCATGGACGAACTGAAAGAATTCTCCGGAAGAGAAAAGAACGAGGAACGGGCTAGAAATTGGATCAGTAAGGTGAAATCGGCGTTCCTACGAGATCGAGTGCCGGATGGAGAGAAGTGCCTGTTATTCAGAGATCTTCTTACGGAATCGGTGCGTGACCGGTATAACCAGCTCGGTCGCTCAGCGAGAACCTCGTGGAATTCACTCTTAAATTCATGGCCAAATGCGGAGGGAAGAATAGTGTTTCAGTTGGAAGACTTTATTACCATGCCTGTAAGCGATCGAACGAGACTCCATTGGAGTACTTGTACCGTCTAAATGTAGCCGCGATCCGGGAAAATATCCCGATACGAGATGTATCGCCCGCCACTCGCAAGGAGCATGTGAATCATTACATTGGTACCCTGGACGATCGCGATCTGGTTAGAATGCTAACGATGTTACGCCTTGGAGATGCAGACTATCTGGGAGAAACGCTGTAAGAATGCGAGAATATGGAAGTCCGAGAAGCTCACGCCTCTATGGGGAAGAGCAAGTTTCGACATCGTGTTACGTCACAGGCGGCCCAAGTGCCATCCATACCAGCGCGGGCTGTGATAGCAATCCACGTGTAAAGCGAGAGAAGTGGATCAGACAAGGATTCTTGCGGATCGGTCTCCGACTCGGATCTACGCAAAGTATACATGGCTACAGCTGCGGGCCGCGCTTAGAAGCCGGAAGACCCACTTGTTCGAAGTGCTTAAGTTGATCAAGAGAGACACTACGATCGTGGAAAGTCTCAAACAGTGTGTACACACTGTGGGTCGAATAGACATGACGATCGCGGATGTTGGAAGAGACTTACGTGTCAGAACTGTGTCGACGTAAGGGGCATCCTGCGGACAACTGCTACTACGTGTATTCCGTATGCAAAAATGTCCATGAGGAAGGAAATATCCCGATGGAACAGTTTTACAACATGATCCGTCAGTGGTATACCCCTACCAAGCATGCAGGGATGTTTCTGGAACAAACCGAGAAGATGCTAAATTAGGACTCTCGCCAGGTTGGAATCTGGTACGAACCGAGCGTTCTAGGCTCTGCGTATATACATTAGTGGAGAAGAAGTTGGTCGACGGAAGCGATGACAAACATGATGATTTATATAATACATGTGATTTTTCCAACGGTCTGCGTTCCATTTCGAGTGTTTAAAGACATGATGAGTACGCCCAATCGCCCGCCAAGATGGAACTTGTCTTAGCGCCGGGCGAGTCAAGGGCATATTGGAAATACCACACACCAGGAAAATGGTTTAAGCAAGCTTAAGTAGTTGGAAAGATTAACAACAAAAGGGCTACAATGCTGCTGGACTCAGGAGCTGAGATCTCGATCGTGGACACCGTCTTTGCTCGTAAGGTGGGATGTGTCATCGACGAGAATCAAAAACAGGAGTGTGTGGGGATCGGTAAAAACACGTACATGACCGAAGGACGCACAAAGATCAAGATCACCCTAAATGGATTGCTAATGTACTACTTTGATGTATGGGTGGGTGATCAGGTCGGTAAAGAAGCGATCCTATGCACGGATTTCCTGGTAATGCAGGTTTTCGTCTGGATTTAGCGGACGGGACGCTGGTATTGCCGGATGAAGTGAGAATCTATCTAGCAAGACTCAGACCTCTGTACGGATCGTCCATGCAGCCGATCGTGATCCCAGACCAGCACGTGTTTGTGCCGGTCGGTTGATCGGCAGAGATACGGATCGGCACTGTCCACTCCAACGCCAAGCTATGGGTGAGACGCAATCCTACATTGGTACCCACCGTAACCACTATGATAGGTCGGATCAAGTACTTTCATCTGATAAATCTCAGCGATAACGTAGTTGCCCTCGATCGCGGACCGGCTTTAGGCTGGACTATAGCTGCCGACATGGTACCTCGATACCCAGGCTACGGATCGGTCGGATCGCGACGGTACAACGAGTGGCAGACTCTATCATTTGAAGCAACGAGATCCAAAGAGGAAGAACTGCCTCCCGAATACGCTGGACCGCTTGTGGATCGCAGACCCTACGCCAAAGAAGGTTCTAAGTCGGCCGACAGGGAATTATGGATCAAAGGACAGTCCGGTCCGATGTGAGGAAGTCGTTCCACGTGTGGGACTACTACCACGTGTCGTTATCACGGTCGAGGAGAAGAAAGGAGACGATCGAGCACCCGGGGGGCCAATGGAAGACGGCGAAACGAATACGGACTGGGATACCGATCTATTGCATGACAAATCGCGTGATGTGATCGGCGGTTTACATGTGGATCATCGACCTACAAGTTTTCTGCCGGTGGTGAATACGATTCAATAACGAACGACGAACGACGGAGCAGGCGAGCTGTCGAGATAAGAAGCCAGACCTTCACCAGATGTAACGATCGACGAAAAGCCATGTCCGGAGAATGACCGGATCGCGGTAGAACTGGACGTCACTACCTATCGTCATGAAAGTGGGAAAGCGGTATGCCGAGGATGTGGATCAGCACATGGCGGTACTGCCTAACATTGTTACGCCTACTGCCAAAATTACGATGGACGAAATTCAGGTAGGCGATCCAGGGATACCGCCGACTGAAGACTAAGCAAGATTGAGACAACTGATCTGGAGCAACAAGCACCTTCTTTTGGTAAAGGGAAAGAACTCCCTCTAGCCGCACGGGGGGGGGCGATATGCGATATTGACGTTGGTGGAGCGAGCCCGATTGCGCAGATAGTACGGCCAGTAGCGCCTAAGTTCTGCGAAAAGCTAGCGGATTTGATCAAAGGACTGCTATCAGCCAAGATTATACGACCTTCCACATCACCATGGGCCTCGCCGATAGTCATTATTATCAAGAAGAATGGCGAGGACATTCAATTGTGTATCAATTATCGACGGGTAGATTAGCTGACAAGGATGATGGTATATCCGATGCCATTGATCAGTGAACTTTTACAGGACATGGACAAAGCGATGTGGTACTGCTCACTGGATATGGCAAGCGGGGTTCGGGTGGTGGAGGTGACAGAACGAGCAAGAAGTTTTTTTAGCATTCATCACACCGTCAGGCTTGTTTGAGTGGCTGAGGATGCCGTTCGGGTTAAAAAACGCTCCGCAGATTTACCAACGCCTGATTGACAATGTAAAGTATGGATATTTGAAGACCGAGCCGACCCGGATGCACCCTCGATAAAATCGTCAAAAAGCATCGATGGGTTCACAGAGGGAGGGCCAGAAACCAGTCAGAAACCTTCTGTGCTAGGTCGGAGATCGTACATCGATGATATACTAATTCCAGATACATCGTAAACCGATTTATACGAAAGAGTGGAAAGATTGCTACGTGTATGCAACAAGTGGAATCTGTCGATCAGCCTGACCATAGTTTTTGGGGACGATGCAAGGTGGATCAACTCGGTCATCAACTAAAACCCGTGGGATTGAAATCCCACCCGAAGGATCCCGAATTGCTGGTCAATATTCCCTTTCCTCGAACGCTGCGGTCGATGCAGTCGTTTTAGGGAGTTTGGATTACTATAGCCTATTAATTGAAGACTTTGCAATAAATGCATCAGTGCTAAACAAATTACGCGAAGCCGACTTCCACGAGATCCGACGCATGGATGAGACGGAATCGTCTACACTGAATGGAAATAGAGTTGACGACAGGAAGTGCCGTGGTGGCGTCGATACAAACCTTAACGTTGTTACAGGGGGCGATCCGCCCTCAACCGAAAGAAGTCGATGGGAGAAAGCAATGATGTCGTTCACGATGTTGAAGGATAAGATCACTAAGACTCCTATTCTTAAACATTTTGATCCAGACCGCCCTTCAGTGATCGTGGTCTATGCTAGTAAATGGGCAGTATATGCAGCTTTGATACAAGAACGCGACGGTGTATACTGGCCGGGAACGTTAACCAGCCGAACGCTAAAACCCAACGGGATTAACTATTGAATGGTGGAGAAAGAAGTTTTAGCTCTGCTGCGCATCCTGGATATTGGCTACACTATGTTGGTTGCACGAGAGATCAAGGTGTTCACACGTCATTCGACGTTGGCCTGGCTGGCACAATATTCAGTCCTGAACGGGAGGCTCGGGAGATAGGCGGCGTTGCTATCAAATTGGACGCTGGAAATCAAGAAGTGTGGAAAGGGAGAAGATGGAATACTTGGTACACTCGACGCCAGAATAACTCCGCGCGAAACAGTTGACGAGATGTTGATCGCGATCGCCCTTAGGAAACAGCCGAAACATATTATAAGTATGCCACCGCCAACGGTGGAGGAGGGTGAAAGTCTTTGGGTGGTCAGTTTCGACGGATCGGTTCGAATCAAACGAAAAGGCGGGGCGTATAGTGCGATAGTGTGGAAGCTCCCAGAATGGAAATCGTGAATGGTGCAGCCGAATATGCAATATACCTGACAGTGAACGAAGCCGAATACCGTGGCCTGCTACTACGTTTCGATCTCATGGCCGATCAGGCGCGGGGGCGCATCATCATATGTTGCGATTCTAACTTAGTGATCAGACAGATGCGCGGAGAAAGCGATTTCAAGGCGCCCGGATTACAGTTGCGACGTTACAAAGCTATGGAGAAGCTCCGATCGTGGCCGATCCACGAATTCTTACATACGAAGAGAGACTGTAATCAAAGTGCCGATCGACTGGCAAGCAACGATTTACAAAAAGAGAAGGGCACGTTGATTTTATCCGAGCAAGATCGTCAGAATTTACGTTCGTTGAACCTGTTGGACGAGTTGTCGGCACCCAAAAGTGTCGATCGGGTCGAGAAAATATCTGCCGTCACTAGATCAGCCGTAAGGAGACGGCGATTACCTGAGCTTTTGCAAAGCAAGTCGTTCAGCAGATCAGAATTGAGAGAATCAAGCAAGCACAGGAAGAAGAGAGTCGGATCGCCAACCTAAAGGAATTCCTGATCGAAGACATATAGAAGTTGAGTATTGAAGAAGCAAAGTCATGTGCTCGGATCGTGTTCGATTATAAAGTAGATGTAAGCGAACCATTGTTTTTCTGCCCGAGATCGACGGAGGATCCTGACAGCCGCGTGGAGTTGGTTCGCTTGGTGGTACCGGAACTACTGCAGCAACACTTCTTACATCATTACCATACAAGTCTGGAGGGCGGACACCAAGGTATAGGCAGAACATATCAACGAATCGGGTCCAAGTTCTACTGGAGATGACTCTACCGGAGTGTTTAGCGTTATGTGGTAGAATGTGTGGATTTCACGACAGGAAAAGGAAAACCGGTTCTCCGCGGCGAATCGCCGGGGAATGTTCAAGCCACTTGTCCGTTTCAGATAATTGCTATGGATCACATTCCGTCGCTGCCACGATTCTTCAAAGGGAACACCGAGCTGTTGTTGTGGGTAGATCTGTTACCAAGGTACGTGATCATGAAAGCGAGTTCCTCCAGAACTGCACAAACCATCGCTGAGAGTTACGAGGAGTGTGTGTTTCGGAGATTCGGAGCTAGTAAAGCGATCCGCCATGATCGAGAGCCAGGATTTATTTCTGAATTCTTCCGAGCGTTTGATCGGATCGCGGGGCAGAAACAGCGTGCAAATATGGCGTATCGACTCCAAGCAAATGAAACAGCAGAAAGAATGGTGCAGACACTGACGAGAGCATTGAAGATGTATGTTACGGATACGGATAAGAAGTAATGGGGCGAGTAAGCCGAGTGGTTGACGTTTGCCATTAATACGGCACAGGATCGCGTACGAGGAGATACCCCATTCGACTTGATCCACGGTTTGGATACGCGATCGACGATGGAAGCGATCCTGCCTTTGGGAAGCAACAAACGACGAGACCGGGAACCACGAAGATGGCGCTACCATATTAAACGTCAATACCAGCGAGCGAGAGAAGTCGTTAACGATCGACTACGGATCGCGAATTAAGATCGGGCCGATCAACACAACCCTGAGGACGGATCGTATGAGATCGACGTTGAGTCGCAAGTGTGGCTCTATTTGGATCGAGTGAAAGAAGGATACGCCCGAAAGCTGGCACATATGTGGCATGAACCATTCCAGGTGAGGAAACTTTACGGGAGACACGCGTTATGGTTGGAGATTGCGAATACGCCGTACCGACTAGTCCCGTTGGAATATATATCCAAGCTTAAGCGAGTGAAAACCTTCCCAGATCGGCCAAAACACCAATTGAACGTTGAAGACGTGGATCGCTTAGATTTTGACGAAGCCCTGCTGCCGGAGGATAGCTGGAAGTGTACCTTAGATGAAGATGAATTTGAAGTCGAGAAGATATTGGATGTGCGATCCGGCAGCGAACCAGTTTTGGCAGAGTGCAAAGCCAGTATTTGGTAAAATGGAAGGGATCGGGCGATCCGAAATGGATAGACGAGATCGACTTGAACTGTGGAGCCTTGCTGCAAGAGTTCGATCGCGACCGAGTCAGCAAGAACCGATTTGAGGTGATGCAATCACACGATGAAGAGATGGACGAATAAGCGACGTGTCGTATTGGAAGTTGCCTGCAAGAAGGTTGCAGAGGATGAATAAGTGGAGGTGAGGTGCGTTGCGATCCAGGGTATTGAGGATCGATCGCCGTGAGTAACTATAAAAATGCAAAGACAAAGAATTTATGTGACGATCGACAAAGAATAACACGATGGAGATATATTGAGCGATTAAGCACAATGACTGTCGGATCGCTACGGACTACTTCGGGAAAAATTAACCGGACAAGTGAGCGATCGACGAACCTGGGTGATCCTCGATGCGGGGTCGAAACTGGTTGCGCCAAGGTTCATCGGAATCCAGACGCGTCAGCGCTGAGATCAAGTTGGGTATGTTATTCTGAGAATCGCCCAAACCCGGGCATCGTGGGAGAATCTCGATCGGTGACGGGAGATGAATGAATAACGGATCCAGGAACAGATCCAAATCTCAGTGTCCGTCGATCATCTCCTGAAGGATAAAGGGCAATACGGTTTTCCATCGGGGTCCGGATCGCGATCGCCGCTGTTTGCGCTGCTGGTAAATCCGCATTAGCTCCGGATCGCGTTTGCGTTGCTCGGCCGGCTTGTAAATGGCGTGGGATGCTTCCCATAGAGCTTACCGGTGCTGATTCTTGAAGGCGCTATACATGGTCGACAGCTCAGCGAAATAGCCAGTTGCGCGAAAAGAAACGGGTGTAACTTGTCTCCGATAGTAGATCCAGGGTTCTTGCTTGTACAACGCCGACAATTGTGCAGAAGTGACCAAACGCGGAATCCACTCGGATTCGGGTGGCACAGAGTTGGACCGAGGAGCTATGGGAGTTGGGAATATGAATCCCTTTGGCCGCGTCAAGTGCTTGAGCAGGATGTCTTCGTCTAACTCCGCCACGCAGGTCAACCTTTACGTCGTGCCGAACACGGGTGCACTTGGACGTGAGACCGGGGTACCCGATCGCGGTAGCCGGGATACCACTGATCGCGTTGTCCCCGAAGGGAGGCCAAACGGTCGTATTTCGCCGCCGGAAGCAGGTCATTCTCGGCCTCCCGCGCGTCTCTGGACAGGCTTAGTGATCCGTCGGAATCACTGGACGCTTCGCCAATTAGTTTCACTTTTAATACCGGACGCGGCGCAGGCGGCGTACGTCTACATGGGACAGGAGGCGATACGGACTTGGGATTGGGAAAATCCACGAGGATAAGAGCAGTGGTCGATCCTGGACATGACGAGACGCTCTTGGGAAATCCACGGCGCCGCGACGAAGAGCGCGATCCAGACAAAGCAGCCAGCGTGTCTTCACCAGATGATTCGAGGGGATCTTTCTCTGACAGAGGTATATTACTGGCTAGTAGCTTCTTCGTTTGCTTGTTCCTTGCCTGGGAGTTGAATCTCTTTTTACCTGCGATACCTTTGGTGGATCGCACTGGCCCAGTGAATTGCCCTAAAGAAGCCTAGGACTTGTCAGGTTGCGCCTGCCTAGAGGATCGGGCCGTCTTAGGAGAAGTTTCTTTAGATTCAGAAGGTTGCGTGGGTTACACTGGTACAGTTGATCGCAGGGATCTACCGGTGGACTTGACCGATTGGATTGCCCCTGACTCCATTCCGGATCGCGCCACCTTTGCGACGCGGGGACGCTTGGTTAGGAGATCCAATTCCCCGGACCTGGATCGCTTGCGGATTGGTGGGGTAGCGGAAGCAGCAGAGGTTACCCCCAGAGGAAGGTGGAGATCGCCAGAGTTCACCTGAACCAGGTGGGCCCGGATTCCGTCGCGATCACGGACTGCGGGAAAGAAATTATTGCTTCCAGTCCTTCATTTGATTTTGAAGGCAATCCACTTTGGTGTCTCGATCTGCCAGGTCCGATCTCAGCCACCACAGCTCATCTTCGATATGCTGGTGTTTTCGGAGGTGGTTCTTGTAGGACTTAAACAGTTCTTCCAACGTCGGCGTGGCCACCTTAAGCTTCTTGTGGGTCCGTTCGAAGAGTTTTTTATACTTGGCTGCCTTCTCCGTGGCGGTTTGGAGATCACCGCCCAAGTTTTGCTCAGCGGTAGCCAGGCGCGAGGTCAACGATTCCACTTGATGCTGGACCGAAGCCACTTCGCGCAACCGACGAGCCTTCTCAAGCTCTAGAGCTGCGTTGGCTTGAAAAATAGCGGTCTTCATCATCCGAATCTCGTCATCGTGGCCCGAACGTCTTACCAGTTCTTCTTGGAACTCATATGTCTTCTGTATCAGCGATTGGGGATCGCACCAGAGCCTAGTAAAGTACTGCTGGACGTAAGTCGCTAAGCGCGGGGCCGATTCGATGTACGATCGCATCTCCTCCTGGAGCCGGTCGATCTGCAACTTCTGTCCAGAATACGCTTCTTCCATGGCACGGTAATCTATCACGGCTGCTTCAAAAAGTTGCAATTGGTGGTAAATCGCCGCAATCTGCGGGAACACACTCTCGCGATCCGCCAAAGATGGAGCACTCACCCATGCCGACGGAAATAAGGTACGCGATCCGTCAGAAGAGACCGAAGGTAAAAAGAGAGGAGGGACTGCTTGACCAGTTCCCGAGGTAGCACCAGGAAGCGCGGGCAAATCGGACGGTGCAGACGAGAACAGAGCCATGGCCGTAACGGGGTGCGTAGCCGATCGACACCGTGTGTCGATCGCCGATGCAGGGGACGATTGTGGAGAAGCGCGAAGGAAGAATGACGAAAGTGTGGATTGCGCGATTCAACTTAATTGCGAAACTAGTTTGATTGGTGGAGCGCGTACGGAGATGGCCCTGTTGGGACGAGAATGGTGACCAAACGACTGATTGAAGGAAATCGACTGTCCGGGTCGCGCAGGTTGATCGACCGTCTATCCTGGATACCGCTGGTGGTGTGGATCACATAATGGGTGTGGATCACATAATTGGTGTGGATCATATACCGTGATCCACTACACCGCGGTCCACATAGTATCTGCTGTGGACCACATAAGGTAAGAGATGAATGACATAGGCAGGAGGTGCACAACATTTGACCTAGCGAACAGATATGCATAGCCATAGGGTTTGGGTTTGGTTGGTTGACATTAAACAGAATTGAATTTGCAACGAAAGACACGCGTCGACTTCCCCCGGGCAGGATCTTTGGCCTCTTGTTGAATAGAGAGTCACCCACGTCTCTGCAAACTTCGCCCTTGGATTGTTTGGCCAGACGGAACGTCAATTCTCACCCCCTTCAACTGCGATAGGACGCAGTGAACCTTACGGTTCAGATTCATGATCGCGAGACGGCTCAATTGGTCAGAAGACTCGCGTACCAAGCATCACCCCTGGCAAAGGCGACTCTAGGAGAGCGGCCAAGTCACAAGCGATCGAGTGAAGGACTTCCACGCGGTCCGCACCTACGTTTGACCAGGTGAAGGATTTCCACCCGATCAACACCTATCCGTAAGACGGTCAAGTTCAGCTTCAGCTCAAGTCCACCAAGAAGAGCGCAACTCGCCCACCGACGGGTACACAAGGTGAGCAAGAAGACACAGAGCACGGAATCGGGGTACCCCCTCCGTTAGTCGGTCGCCCGGGCGCCAGTAGAGAGTCGGGATCACAAGAAAATTGTGATTACCGCTCCACGGCAGATTTGTGACAGATGGACCACCGTTGGGTCACTCTGTGGTAAAGCGAGCACTTGTTGGTTCTGACCAACTCATTTAAGCTTTTCAGTGCATGAAAAGTTTGTCCATGCGCTGCGCGAACAAGGCCGCCACTCAAGTGGCAGAATGGATGCGTGCAGCCGGATAGCAAGTAGTCCAGTACTCGGCATCAGGCGTCTCATCGTCTGCTGCTGTTGACAAGCAGCCTGCAACACCCGATATTGAGGGTGCATGTGGTCATCCAGGTGCAGCATTTTCATCCACAGCCGAAGCTGCGGATGGTAGTCTTATGGACGTGAAACCGGTATAGAGGGAATCTATCCGGGCTAGTCGGACCCCCCGTCCGACTAGAAGTCTCCGGAAAACCCCGGCTGTAAAGATGTGGGTGCGGGCACGACGACTGCTGTACCTCGTGGCAGTCTCGACAAGACGCTGCGCCATGAGATGTTCCGCTCATCCAACGAGTCTGAGTACTCGTCGCGGGGATCGAACCGATCGCGCTTGAATTCATTTGGTGCGAGTGCGCAACACGAGGACGTTGGTCTTCGTGATGATGTCGATGAATCTTTACGAAATCATCGAAGCCGTAGCAATCTTAGTGATTGCGGCGATCGCAGTGCCATAATTTATGTCGGCACTGCGCAACAGGAGCATGATCATAACGTGTTGCGACATGCCCTTGAGAACAGACCATGGATGCCTGTTTGACGCAATCTGAAGCTGTGGTATGGTTATTTCACGAGGATTAGTCTGATTTCGCTCTTCGATTCGTTAATAATTCATGGTATTGATGTCAATGCGAGTGATTATCCCAATGGACATGAGTATTACATCGATATCTTTTTCAGACATCGATGGTATCATGGCAGCCGCAACCGAGACGAAGATTCGTTGATGCAGGCGTGGAACTCTTATATCGGTAACGTTGAAAATGTTGGCCGTGACGCTTGGTTACACAAGCTTATTGTAGATTGCAATAAGTTTAAAAGAGAAGTCGCCAACCGGTGATTGGTATAAATGCACCATTTGTCTCGAGGGGCAGGTTCAACTCGACTCTCGTAGGAAGAGAAACGTCAGAGTTGTGTTGACAACTCTGTTCGCGTCCCTAGGAAGGCCTTCCTTCCTAATTAATCCTACTGGAGGGTGCGCGTCTCGGCTGGGTTGAACAAAGCAATTGTGGCCCTCCATCGACAAAGAGTGCGTCTCGTCGTGCTGCTCGACGAGACCGAAAACATACAACATGAGCTGAGAGCGCGGCTCTCAGCTGTTTCACGAATGTGGATATTCCCGCCACTGAAAGAGGTAACTCGTCCTTGATCTCGAATCGTCACGGTCGTTCACAATCCGCTCCACAAGAGAGCGTTGAACACCGTATGAGTCCATCAAGGGTGTGGTAGAGGAGGAAACCCTCCTTCAAGTCTTTCGACTCATAATTTCGACCAAAACGAAATGGATCACGCAATCGCCGATTTGCGCGAGGCTGTGGAGCACGAGAGGGACAGACGGCGTGCTATGACCGATTCTGTGCGTGGAAACCGCAAAGATTGGGAAGCCGATCGTAGAAAGGATCGTGCTGAGCACGCCATCGCACAGCTTCAGGTCGAGCGGGATGTCTGTTTCCTCGATGAAGAGCTGGCGACATATTGCAGGGAGATCTATCAATTGAATCAAGAGGTCTCTTCACTAACCGACCAGGCTGCTTGCCCGGAGCGCGAGCGCAAGAATGTGATAAAGATTGTTGAGCGTAGGGGCTATCTTTATCGTCGGAAGAGGCCTCGTACTGACAGCTGGGTGGAGACGCCCTACGTAAAAAACGTAGGATGCGTACGCATCCCACGTGGCAGCTCAAATGTGTATGAGTTGCCTTGTCGGCGCAGCACACGAAAGGGGCCGATGTACTTGTGCAGCATTAATTGCTGCCCACATTGGTCACTACGTGTTTAGGCAGGTTTACCGTAGAAAGTAGGACTAAGTCGCCTTCAATCAATAAAATAATATTCATCTTCCATTCTCATTAGTGTTCCATATCTGCCGGTCCACCGCGTGAGCGATGGAGTCCTGCACGAAACGGTCTACTGCGTCTCGCTCCAGCAAAAATCATTCTGCTGACTAAACATTGTTTTGTTTAGTTTGCCTTGTGCGAACTGCAGGAAGATTCCTTTTCACTTTCTGTTCAAGAGCGAGGTTGTCATCATCCTCGCTGGAGTAGTCGTTAGCGACGCTGAAAATATTGGCATCGTCATCATCATCTGACCCAATAATAGCGTCATTGCTAATTTTGAGATGATCTTCTTCTTCGATGTCAACCTGGTCGACATCGGCGTCATACGTGACGATGTTTGCGTCTACACGTGATAAGAATAATTTAGAACGCTTTTCTCTCGAGCGAGTCCATCCCCCTTATTCATAAATCACACTCAAACAGGGTGGGCAGACGTAGATGGCGTAAACCAATTACGAAGAACGGTGTATGCTGGGTTGAGGAATGCACCGAATTATGACGGCGAATTCCACTATCGGTAGGAATTCGACTCAAATCGAGAACGAGTGGGCATACCCTCGAAGATGCTCTTCCAGGACATGGTTTGCACGTTCCGTCTGACCATCTGTTTTAGGATGGTCAGATGTCGACATCTTCAACCGTGTTCCAAGCGATCGGAATACGAACTGCTGCAAATCCACGGTGAATTGAGGATCACGGTCGGAAAGGAGTTCACGGGTGAACACGTGGAGTCGAAAAATCGTGTCAATAAAGACACGAGCACATCCCTGTGCCGTGATTAACTCAGACACTGTAGCAAGATTCACCATCTTCTTGAATCGGTCAACGGACACAAGAATACCGCAATTCGTGCGGTCGTCTTCGGCGAAAATGAAGACGAAGTCTATTGAAAGGGACTGCCAGCACTCTGCCGGTACAAGTAAAGGATGTAAGTGTGCACGGGATAAAAAAATAGGCTTCACCCATTGGAAAACCTCGTAAGCACGAATGTACTTGCGCACAAACTGATACTGGTGGGGACAGTGAAAGTCACGACTTACCGTAAGGTAGGTCTTTTCTCTACCACAATGTCCACATGTTGGGGTATCGTGACACTCATACATGATGAGCAAGCGCACTTTGTTACGAGCGGGCACGACGACACTAGGCGTATCGCCGGCAACAATTGTGTAATACAGCAGCTTGTTGCGTGTAGTATACCGATCCGATGAGGAACGGTACAAAGCCGACAAATATTTCAACGATTTACGAGTTGAATTTACCAGATGATCCATAAAGCACTTAATTCTTTTCTTCTGCGTAGGCCTTCCTTACGTCGTCTAGTAATGGCGACGACGGCACAATGACTGTATGTGTCGCGATAGTAGTCTGATACCCACTGTTTGATTGCGCGCCCGGCTCGAAATTGGGTCGGCGCGAAAGCGCATCAGCGAAGACGTTCAGTTGTTCTGGTTTATACTCGACGGAGAAGTTGTAATACGCGAAGGAAGACAGCCATTCTTTGCGAGAGGTGTGGACTATTAACGGCCGTGCGTAGAGACGCATGGTCCGTATAGACGATGAACTGTCTATCTCAAAAGAGATAGACACGAAACTTAGCCAGTGCATATTTCATGGCAAATGATTTCTTGTCATGCACTAGATAATTGCGTTCAGCAGCTTGCAGACGACGTGACTAATGGCAGCTTTATCCAATAAAAAGCTGCGTAGTCCTGCGACTCAAAGTAGTTCTGACAAGCGATCGAAGCGACGATGTTACCATACCGTGGACAGCATATTCGCGCAATCAAAAGGATGCCATCATGTAGATGAATGTGGACAAAGAAGAGGACTCACCGGGAATCAAACTCGGTACCTCTCCCACCCGAAGAGGAGACGACACGCTCTTCGCCACATGTATCAAATTACATCTACACACAGCCGATTGCAAAATCGCTGGCATCACAGACCTCATGAACTGACTTGTCCTGATCTGCAATCGCGAGTATGTGAGATTGCAATAAGCTCTGCTAGACACCTTCAAAAGAACGCTGACAGTCAGCGTTCCATGACCACTTCAACTTTTCAAGGCAAACAAGAAAGATGCACAGTCATCTCGGCGCAGTTGGGCGAGTGCTTGTGCAAGTACGCCGCTAGATGAAGAAATCTACTAATTCCCTTGACGTCGACTAGAACTATCCATTCGATGATCGTCTTAATCTTTTTGAAATCAGGGCGTACGCCATTCTTGACCACGATGCACCCAAGAAGTGGTTTTTGCTTCCCACGAATATACACTTCTTGAGGTTGGCGTACAGCTTATGATTGCGCATAAGTTAAAGAACCAAAAGAACGTGTGTTCTTTGATCTTCCACGTCCTACTTTCCTTCGATAGCCCGGCTATGGACGAACCCATCGTCGAAGGATCTCGGTGCAAAATCCCGTACCAGTCTCAACAGATTTGTTACACATCTGTTGAACGTTGCAGAGGCGTTACTCATCTCTGTGGCCTCACTAGCCACTTCAACAGCATGCCTCTGGGGTGCTCGCTTCTGTGTACGGGATGTCCCGTTTACGCATAAGT
This sequence comes from Hyaloperonospora brassicae, assembly GCA_947650285.1. Lineage (NCBI taxonomy): Eukaryota > Oomycota > Peronosporomycetes > Peronosporales > Peronosporaceae > Hyaloperonospora > Hyaloperonospora brassicae. Next base: position 103,157 of record CANTFL010001148.1, on the reverse strand, counting down.
ATCTGATAGAATCCATCCATCAGATCCGTGAACGAGAAGAAGGTACTCTTTGACATACCATCTATGATTACGTCCTTCCTCGGTATCGGCGTCTGAGCCGGTACCGTTGCAGCATTCAACTTGTTGAATGCGTACACTATCCGCCACCCTCCTGTGGCCTTTCGCACACAGAAGGTCGGAGAGCTGTGAGGGGAAGTTGGTCCTTCACATGGCTCTTTGCAAAGCGATCTGCAAAGAGCTTGTCGATCGCTAGTACTTGTTCACGAGACAGTGGCCACTGCTTCATGACACAGTGCTTCGATCCCGGTTTGGGCTCGATCTCGTGTCAAGTGCCTTTGTCCTTAGGCAACTCGCATGACACGGATTCAAGTAATACATCCCCAAATTCTATCAATTCCTTATACAAAGGATTTACCTGAACCGATTGAGACGTGTATCGCTCAATCCGAGTCTTCTCATCGAGGACACTTTCGTCCATCGATGAGCTGCTGAGAACCCGTTCGTTCTCAGCAAATACTGTTGCCGACCGAATATCGTCCACATACTCATCCTCCGTGACGAGCATGCAGATCTACTTGACTTTGCCACCACGCAGATCACGCAAGAACCGTTTCGGTTCTAGCGTTGGCAACTGAGTTATCTCCGAAGTTGACTTCGGAGGCACAATCAGATCAAGCGTATAAGCGCCTACGCTTGATCCGTCATATACCAAGACGTTCAACGTCTCGGTTTCTTCCTGGTTACTTGCTTCCACAGGTTACTGAGGGCCTGATCCCTCAGCAATTGCCTCTTGAGGAATTCCTTCCTCAAGTACGTGGGGACTTATTCCCTCGACGTCTTCTGACTGTGGCTGTGCAACCACAGTCAGAAACCGGTCCTCTACGGTCGACTCTCCAGTCGACCTAGGATGTCCATGTTGCCCTTTGAAGGCAGGCAGGTTTCTTACTTCTAAGATGCTGCCCGCTAGGCATGCATCCATGTCCCGGTCCACCCGACTTATTCGAGTGGTGGACCTTCGGCGCAGCCTGTACTCCTGTACAGCCGCCGGGAGCTTGCTCCACAGTGTAGTGATCAACTACACTGTGATCTTGTGCAGTCGTGCTAGCGACCGAACCGCAAGTGAGGCCATCGCACTCACTCGCAGAACATCCACACGCTTGTGGACGCTCCAAGATGTTCATCAGATGGCCATCTGATGAACAAGCGGCAGGCATCTTCACGGAACGATGCTGCCAGCTCACCCTTGGCTCGTACTTTCTGAGCCAAGGTAATCCCAGGATGACATCAAATTTTTCACCCAGATCTAGTACGATGAAGTCATCATCGTACTGTTCTCCCTCTTACGTGTAGTTGATTCCTACTACACGTTTCTCAACGGTTATCGATGCGCCTGTTGCAAGGCGCACCGTCATCCTTGTGAGGGGAATGTCGCGCTCAACGAACTTGAGCCTACGACCCTCTAGTGACTGGCGTCGAACAAAGTTGTTCGACGCCCCACAGTCTACTAGGGCACGAAGCGACAAATCATTTGTCGCTTCCAACTTCAAGGTGATGAGTGAAACGTCATCACCAGATGCAGAGACACACAATGATTGTGTATCTGGAGCAACTTTCGTCGAGAGTTTTGCGAATTCTCTTGAGGTTGCTGGATCAGTAGGGCGCTCCGCCCCTACTGACCCCGACAATTTTTTGATGGTCCGTCTCGCTGTTGCGGAACCGCAACAGCGCTGGACCCACGCCCATTGCCCTTTCTGGCAAATGGTCGTCCATTTCGCTCAGTACTGTTTGGTACTGGGCGTGAAGCACTACACTCGTATGCGTAGTGCCCTAACTTCTGACAGCGATTGCACCTCTGCAATCGCTTGTTGTTTGAAGAGCGAGGTCTCTCGCTTTCAACATAGCAGAGGTCCATTGGTTCTGGACCTCCAGTCTCTTGTCATCCCGGAGAGCGATAAGAGTTTGAGCTAGCATGAGCCTGTCTCATGCTCAAGTCCTCCTGCTTCGCAGCTAAGATTGCTTGTTCAAGCGTATTCAGATCCAAGTAGAAGAGGTGGTTCCTGACGCGCCTGTCTGCGATCCCTTGCATGAACACCGTAATCAACGTGTGTTCATGTACTGGGTTGGCACTTATACTACTTGCGATGAGTCGTATATGCTGAGCGTAAGCGTGCACATCACGCTTACCCTGCTTGAGTTTCAGGAGCTCTGATCGAGCCCTGAACTCAACCAGTGGCGGTTCAAATGCTTGTTTGATCCGGGTCTTGAAGATAATGAGAGACTTAAAAGAATATGGGTCGCCTATCTCGATCCCCAAGTCCCAAGTCTTGGCCCGTCTTGAATAGTGGGATTGAGCAAATGTTAGTTTCGTTTGCTTATCGTCGATACGACGCGACTTGATGGCTCTGTCTAGCTCGACGAAGCAAATTAACCGGGAGTCTTCGTTGACTCCTCTGTACTTAGACGTGTCAACCTTCAAGATTTTCGAACGACGTGTATGTTTCGTCCCGCCCACAGCAGCAATTTATTGCTGCTGTCTTAACAGCTTTGTCTATTGAGCACCGAAATCTCTCAACTGCTCGGCCTGTTGAGAGCCTTGGTAGTGAAGCAAGGCTAGTGTATCTTATTCGCCGACAAGTTTATTTTTAATGAGCCTGGCTATAGCGGCATGTTGTTGGTCTCTTTTGCAAGAGAATCCCACATGGCGCTAACGGAGGTTTCTCCAACGGTAAAACTCAAACCTCCCTAACGCACTCCATTCCATTTTACCCAAATAGTTAAAAAATTCACGCGTAGCATGAAAGCTTTCGTCCTCATCCAACATTTTCATGTCGAATGAGATGTTCGTGGTCGTTACGCGGACTACTAAGTGCTTCCAGGCGTAACGGGGCACGCTCTTGTCAGATGACTGGTAAGACATTGTGTTGACTGAACACACGGCTGTGTGCACCCGACCCCCCGTACACGTGGCAAGGAGGCGCGAACGAAGCAAACAGAACCCGAAAGCTCTGTCTGTGGGAAAAGTAGAACTGTATTTAATATAGTTATGTTTCCATAATAAACCATCTTTGTCTACATCTAACTATATTCAGCTACAATCTCCTATGTGGGTTTCTTGCTCAACACCCATTGCGTGCGTCCAGCAGCGATTGGTAGTTAATTTGGTTGATGTGCACGGAACATCAACCAAGAAGTGGAGCAACCACGAATATTACCCTCAAGGGTAATATTCTGCCAACATTACCTCTTGTCGAGTAATGTCAACTCAATATTATCTAAATAGACAAATCTCAAAAATTGATACATTCGTATCAATTTTTGTGTAAAGGGCTCACCCCGTCACAACAAATGTACAAAAGTCCCAAAACGAGTATTTTACCCAACTTATGCATGAAAAAGTCTCTAAATAGTGTTGACAACATTATAATAATTGCAACATTGAATAAGAAACGATTCGATTGCTAGGGAGAGGCAAAGTGGTAGCTAGTCAAACAGACAATGACAGCAAGTGAGGCAGCAATGAGTAAAACTATACGTTTATGACCCTTCTGTGCCTAATGTTAACATTATAGTAATCCTTCGTAATTTAATTTTTGTATTTTCGGATATATTATTGTTTCTTTTTGATTAAAAATTTCGAATCGCATGTTAGGTCCAGGACAAATTGAAATGAACTCCCGTACTTTTTTACTATCGATGCCAATAAAATTTTGTTATACAAATATCAAACTACTACCGAGGGATCACTACATATTTTTTGTAGAGTTTGTTGCGTAAGAGATCTCCGCTAAAGTTTTCCCACCTGATCCTGCATCTTTTGAATTATCCCTAAGAACTCCTCTCCAGTCTCCCGCTAGGTAGTGTGTTTCTTAAAAAACAACTACACGTACGTTAAGTGGGGGACGTTACTACCTGCCAGGATAGTGCTGGTGAACTTCATCACACCAGAACCCGAAGGTTTCAACTTTTTACTACAGTCACCATATATCGGACTGGTGACCTCTAGCTCAATGCTGCCACACCAATTCACTTGAGCTACAAGATCATGTGCGATAATCATGCCGAGGCGCCTTTATCACGACATGTAGCACCTATCGATTCAATTTTACCCCCTAACTCTGCTATTTTTCAATTCCCTTGTTTCATCAAAATTTGGCGGTCCCAGCTATACTAAATAAGGGAGACTCTACTGTACATAGCTACCAGCTCCCAACTCGCTTCTATTGAATCGTCTTCTTTTGACGCCTTAATGTAGGCTGGTATTATACTATTGAAGGATCAATTGAATCAGCTGGCGAGACGTCTTCGGGAACACGCGCGGGTGGAAGCGGTGGGCCCATTGTAAACGGGTCTGCCTTCATCATCGGCTGTTGCTGCTGTAGCGGTGCCATTGAAAGCGGCAGGTGGTGCTTTAGTGGCGGTAGTGGCTGCTGGAACGCAACTGGGCCTTGTCGAGCTGCGAGCACGCCAAATGTGACATTAAGTAAATCCATTTCGACCTCCGCCTGATGTTGTTTCGGAGGCGGATCTTATTCCATCGAGGATTGGGCTGGAGGATTCTGCTGCTGCACGTCGTTCCGGCTCTATGCTCGACGCGTGGAAGTACGACTTGGTCGACGGGTAGCAGTAATCTTGGAGCAAGCGCTCGGCCCACCGCGTCGAGACCCAGGCTTTGAAGCCGATGCACCAGGGATGACGCCAGAGATAGTCGAAGCTGACATCAGCAGCTTTTCGACATTTCTGTTCGCTTCTTTACCACTCAAGGTCTCGTCTATATCGTAATTGATAGGGCTAGCGTACTCTTGTTGCGGTGGTCGTAAGGATGACTGAAGATGTTACGGTCCCTGGCCGACATAGGCAGGCTGCGAACCGTTGCCACATTGTCATTCGTAGATACCCTACATGATTTGGCTGTACGGATCGGGCGGGCCAGTGTCCAGCTGTATGCCAGGTTCAGGCGGAGCAGGTGCGAGGTTGTCGAGTGTAATTAGACCCATAGGACCCCATACTTTCTTGACAACTCCGCGCTTTCCAGCTTCGAAGCCTCCAACGGGGTCTGGGCCAGTATAACCGCCGAGCCAAGGCGCGCCACCTTTCCCCACCGTTGCCACCCCACTTGTTGACTTCGAACAATCGTTCCTGGTACAAAAGTGTTAGCTAAGTCGGATGCAATACTTCACTTTTTATATAGCTGCAAAAGAAGACGAATAAATAGAGGCACGGGTTAAGCTGGTAGCTATGTAGCATGTTAACATTAGGCAAAAAAGGGCTTAAAACATATATTTTTACTCATTGCTCCCTCACTTGCTGCCATTGTCTGTTTAACTGGCTACCGCCTCGTCTCTCCCTAGCAATCAAGCAGTTTCTTACTTAATGTCGCAGTTAGTATGATGTGATTGTGGTAAAGCGACTATGGAAATTTTCTGTAGAGGAACTGATCGCATTCCTGTTATGTCCGAGCCAGTTAACGATTGGCTTCCCGGTCCCACATCTTATCCGATCGAGTCCATTGAACAGTCGGACTAAAATGAATATTAGATCGGGCAGGTTGTGACCTGAGATCTTGGGTCAAGGTATGAGGCGGAAGGTAACGTTGGCGATTAGTGGATCAAGAAGGAACCGCGATCAGCAAGGCAATCGCTATCAAGGAGGCGATCGAGATCATGATCAGTGACCAGGTATGTGATCGCGATCGTGATAAGTGATCAGGTATGTGATCGCGATCCGACAAGTATATCAGGTGTGGGCCACGCAAGTACAAGATCGCTACTGTCTAAAGAGAGCGACATGTGGCAAACGATTTCCAAGACATGGGGATAGGGATAGGGTTGTTGGGTTTGATTGGTCAACATTAAACAGAGTTTACTTTGCTTCAAAGTACACGTGTCGACTTCTTCTCCGGGTGGAGCATTGGCCACCCGACGTCAAGGAAAGGTTTACATACTTTAATCGAGTGATATCCCTGGAATGTTTGGCCAGGGATCAAGATCTCTTAAACAACACTCCAACTGCGACTGGACGCAGATAACCCATTTTGGTTGAGGACCCAAGATCGCGAGTCGGCTCAAGTGGTCAGAAGGCTCGCGAAGCAAGGTCTACATTTGGAAAAGGCGATCGGTTACAGATCAGGGTGAATCATATCGAGCACCCCACAAGCATACAAGTGATCGCGTGACGAATTCCACGTGATCACACCAACCCCGATCGTGGTGTGAAGATTTCCACACCGTGATCGAACCTCGACCCCATCGCAAACACGGTCAAGTTTTCCATTGACACGAGTCCACCTGGAAGAGTGCAACCCGCGCTACCGACGGGTACACAAGGTGAGGAAGGCTATCAAGAACACGGAATCGGAGTACTTCCTCCGTTAGTCTATCGTCCGGGCGCCAGTGGAGAGTTGGGATCGACTCCTCAAAAGAGCGATCACCACTCCACCACATGGTCAACACTGCTTAGAGAATTTGTCATGTAAAGGTTAAGTAAAATACCGGAGTTGGGACCTTTGTACATCTATGGGACTGGTTATGAGAATTGCTATAAAAAGGTATAAAAGTACACCTAGATTTATCTTCATGAATCAAAACGAGATCTAAATCAAGAGAATCTTTTTAAACACTTCCTTTTTAATTACATTAATGAGATATATAGGTACACAACCACCTTCTGATACGTACACCCCCCTGAAACAGAGGCCTGTCTTTAAGTACCGTAACCTTTCTAACTTAATACTGCACACTTATACATACGAAATGCCATATAAAAATTATTTGCTTTGCACATACCCGTCCGTGAAAAACAGGCCTCTTTTGTGTCAGCACAGAGCCTTGCGTATGAAATCCGTTCTCATTATCCGGTACAGTACCCTAGAAGTATGCCTAATGCTACCATTTTCCCTATTTGATAGATAAAATATACTGCAGGCCATCCACACCGTGATCCATTAAGTGTTTAGTGGACTTTGGGTATATCGATATGATGGAGTTCAACTTCTTGATCGACTACCACTGTGTAATAATCTTCTCGTATTAATCGCGCGCAAAACTCATGTGCGAGTCAATTGTCAGGCGGAATTGCTAGTCCATTATGGTCTCGTAATCTTGCACCCCTCAGCAGTGGACCTCTAGACCGCCCCCGATCAAACATAAACTGTGACGGGGCTAGAACGTCCCGTCGCTAGCTTGCACAGGCGCTTTGAGGAAGCGTATAATCTAACTACTAGGTATTAAGTAGTTTTAACTCCGATTTTATTTTTGTTTTGATCCGTACTAACTGCGAAGATTTTTGGATCATACTAAATACGATCTTGTTCCCGACTTTCGGGAACCACTCATTTTAGGCTTAATTATCATTGGCTCATATTGGGTCTTTTAGATCCCCAATTATAAACCAATAATGAATAAATAAGCTGTGCCCTCTATTCGGACACAGCACCTGCCTACAATTGTAATCATCGATTTATTATGTAATGTGGCCCATTACACAAACCTATCAGTAGCAGCAAGTGAGTCAACAGCCGCCCTCAAAGAAAGGCTACCAGATGCATCGTCTATGACCAACCGCCGCATTATTAGCGTAAATCTGAGACGACACAAGTTGTGTGCGGTGACAGTCGTCATTCCCAAAGACCTCACAAAACACTTCGGCGCACGAGAGCTCGATCCTCGCAGAATTAATCTGATCATGAATGCCACATTTGCGATATTACGGCGCTGGTGCATTGTCAAAGATCGAACGCATTGACTCCGAGCACCTGAACAGGTCAAAGACACATTTTACATCTACAAAAAGTCAGCCAATAGTCATCCAGAGGTCGAATTCAAACAGGCACGAGTACCCCATTGTGTATATGTGGCACCTGCTCACCTGGTCAAGTCGCGGTGATTCGCCACTCGAACGATCGTGTGACACCCATTGACAATCGACCAAGTAGCTTCAAGTGGCTGCGACAGAGAAGTGACGGCTGCTGCATTGTCGTCCTTGCGCAAACGCCGCTATTCTAAGCAACGAGACGACCTGCGGTCGTGCAGGTACTTTACTCTAGCATATAGAGGAACTCGTACAGCACCACAATGAGGCAAATGGCTGGTACGACAATGAGCAGAACAACGCTCAGATCACATGATGCGCCTCTTTGCTTCTAGACGCGGGAGCTCACACGGCCGTACTGCTGCTCGTATCTTAGGCGTTGTCGACGTTGTTATGGACGCTGTTATATATAGTGAAAAATGTAGTATGAGGTATACTTGTAGGGGGCTGTACCGGATAATGAGAACGGATTTCATACGTAAGGCTATGTGCTGACACAAAAGAGGCCTGTTTTTCACGGACGGGTATGTGCAAAGCAAATAATTTTTATATGGCATTTTATATGTATAAGTGTGCAGTATTAAGTTAGAAAGGTTACGGTACTTAAAGACAGGCCTCTGTTACATCGGGGGTGTACGTATCCGAGGGTGGATGTGTACTTATATCTTCTTCCTTCATTTATTCTTTTCTGATGTACTTGTTACGCATTATTGTACATTGAATATTGAAAGCCGTTATACATACCACACCCTTCTGTTATATGTACCACAGCACATGTTCCGCAGTAAATTGGAATCAAAGTTGTCGTTTTATAAATAAGGGTGATTATGGTCTTTTCAACAACATATATTCAAATTTCTTTAGTGGGACTACAACGTTGTCTGCGATGTGTATTTAGCATTACGATGGGGGATATGCACAAGAGATGGACAAGACAACTAAGGTCACCAGCGTCTCAAACGATGAGAACTTCATCCCTGCCGAAACAAATACGTATACGCATCATGTACGTATTTGTATTAACCTTGGACGTTTAATGTCAGTTGAGATACAGATATTAGGGACTAAACGTTTTAAGGAATAGAAGACCGACGCGACAGTACGGTTTTTAGCAGTACACCGATGTACAATATTGTGGACAAAACTGACAAAGTAAACATTAATAATCTCAACAGGCTCATGACAAGACAAGTGGCAAATGTTTGACAGGAATTAGATTTATAAGATGACGCAGTTTAAACTGTTAAATGCCGTATACTATGTCTGGAATAAACAACGCGACGAACAGTTGACGACGCTGGAGTTGGCGGACGGACTCCACTGGCGAAAAAGGATGAATGGTAGTAGCTACGAGTGTGCAGTCACTGAAAGATGTTTGTGGCGTGGTTTTTTTGTACACACCCACAAGCCAGAGTACGATCAACATTGAGTCGCTGTTGTAATTAATTAGTCAATAAATGCTGCTGCACAAAAAGTACTTTACGGCAAGGGCAACAACACCCAAGACAAAGTATGCTCTACTCGTCCGCGCTGTACTGCGTCATTGTAATGAAGCAGCTTTACAGCGCTTTTAAAAATACGGCAAGATGATGTCGATTCTAACTTGTATTCTTTCTTCGATGATCGCCTAGGCTCTTATCGCTGGTCGAATGTCGTGGGATCAAAGTGTTTGAAAGACATTTCAAGCAATTGAATAAGAAGAAGCAGCTTGTAGGGGTTATTAGTCGATTGCTATGGGCACTGCAAAATGCGTGCTGGAGATGGTGTGTCGTCGATACAGACGAAGCGCGACATACATGTTTAGATTCGAGCAAACAGCCTTAACGTCGGTGATACAAATTCGAGTCACTTCACATTACATCTCTATTAAGGATAATAAAACCATGAACATTGTGTTAATACTATCTGCATTGCAAATATTTGTAGCCGAAATTCAGAGGTCCTTAATCATTCCATATGATTAGGGAAAGTCATCAACACTTGATCTTATATTTTCGATGTCTATTAGGATGCTAGGTACTTAACAAAACTCTTGCTTGCATTCTGCTCGCACTACAGACAAAGTTGGATGCTACAAAATCTATATCAAACAACGACATTTGCGAATGAACACAATTCATTTAATTCTTGACACGTACTAGACGTCTTGCATATACTTTCCGTACTAATAGTGCCTGTGCCCGATGATTGGTAAAAAGTGTGCACAAGTATGCAAATGTACTGGGGAAGACAATGATGGAAACCAAGAAAATTATAATAGATTTTGACGTCGGACGGGACAAATCCGAATGTTGGTTCCTTCCTCGTTGCACTCACCGCATTTTCTCTTCCGTCCTGCAGCTTTTAAAGAACCCGCAGTTTCAATTTTTCCCTTTCTAAATGACGAGGGATTTCTCTGTGTCGACTTTTGTGAGGAGACCTTGGTACTTGTCTGCGGTCTACCACAGCCACAAACCATATCAAAATTAACCACTTGTAGCTATGCTACCACCTTCAGCAATTTTCGTTAACATCTTTCGAAAAACTGGGTTGCCAATGTGGAGCAAGGTTTGCGTGACTTTTTACAATCTTGCATATGGTTATCTTGATTGATTTGTTGAATACAGCATCAGCCATTTCGAGACAAGATTGATGTAGCACTCAGTGCTACCGAAAATCTGTGACGTGGTTTTTTTTGCCATCGGTGTAATGGGGTTACACGTCGGCTGATAGTCGACAATAGGTGTGGTGCACACAATAGATGGGGTCCCCTGTAAAGTGATATTCGAATACAGTAAGTGTATCAAATGTTAAAGACTGATGTCTGTCAACCATTTATTACGAGATCTTTTTCAAGAGGTTTTATTGAGAAAAGGTTAATTACGTTGTTCAACGGTGTTCTTATAGGTCAAAAGAAGAAATAAAGTTCAGTTCCCCTTTTAATCAGTAAGAGACACGTGCCCTACGGGGCGTCTTGATCGTAAGGACTAAGCAACGCCTGTGAAGGTAGCTTGTCGTTGAGCACTTTGTGCTGTGATTCTATTAAATTGTTTGGTCCCCTTTGAAACAGGGACCGTAAGCTCTTGAGCTTGTGAGTCTCTCAGGAGTCGGGTTCTCGAACCGAAGTTGCTCGTAAGAGCGTTAAGTCTTCCTCTGACTTAAGGAGCTGTGTAGCTCTGCTATATTTGGTAGCACTTGTAGTCAATCTACGCCTGAGTCGGGACGGCTGACCCTCTGTGAGGATGAAGCAATTCACAACCCTCAACGAGGTCCAAAAGGTTGCGCTGTATAAGCTGACCACGGCCGTGGGCCCAGAATATGTTAAGTTTCTCGCTGCGCAAGGTCCCGACGTGCTCAACGCGCGTGTCGAGAACTTCATGCAGTATAAAACAGCCCTTTTAGGGCAGGGTCAGAACCAAGTAGCGTCGGATATGCCTAAACACTTTGTGGCCATGCCGAACGAAGAAGCCAGGCTTCGTCCCCTTAGGGTGAACGTCAAGCATTTTACCGGAAAGGAGGGTGAAAAACTCACTCTCTGGATCCGTGAGATTGAGATGGCCATGAGATCTTGCTTAATCTCAATCGAGCATCAGCTATTTTAGCTGGCCATCTCAAAGCTCGATGGAAGAGCTTGAGAGCGGACTCTAACGTGCGGCAAGTCGGTCGAATTGGCGTTGCTATGGAATTTGCTTAAGTTAGACCTATTGCGAGTTTTCTTGCCGCCTAACCAGGCCTATCGCGTGCGCTGCCGCTTTTTGTCCACCCGTCATGGTAATAACGAGCTAACGGACTATGCCCAAGAGTTGAGAACTCTGATGGCTGCTATGCAGTCCGACCCTCTCCCTGAGACCGTCTACGTGACAGTCTTTATGGAAGGTCTTCTCACTGGCGTTGCCAGGACCGAGGTCTTTCGAGCCCATCTCTCGATTTTGAAGAGGCTGTGAGCATCGTTTAGAATGCTGAGCAGAACTTTAAGTCAGCAAGATTTCGTTGGAATGGGTACAACCCAATACATGCGACGGCAATCTCAGCAAATAGCTCAGCTTACTTTCAGCCTGAACCGATGGATCTTGGCAATGCTGAAGATGAAGGTGAAGCTAAGCTTCATGTTGCAGAGAAACGACAAGAAGTGAAACGTTGTTATACGTGCGAAAGCACCAAACATCTACGTCTCACTTGTCCTTTGAGTAAGCAGCGACTGAACTCAATAGATCGCAACCCCAGCATCAACCAATTACCTGGAATGGCACGGGGAAACGTCGACACCCAGTAGGTGCGGGGTGCCCTACTGGGGTAGAACTGATTTATGTTGCTTCTCTACGAGGTAGAGCAAAAGAGGGCTTAGCCCCAGGGCTCTGTGCCAGACAGCACAAAGCGTGGATACAAGACTGGCTGGTTAGTCACCGAGGCGATAGTTAAAGGCTTTGAGAAGCACTGGTCGATCCTAATCTATTCTGTGGCGTCATGCAATTATGCTCGACGTCGTTCCCTTTAGGGGAGTCAGCAATACGCTGAGGCGCTCAAAGCGCATGAAGGTGATTCCATCACCGTTCCTCGAGCGAATAGTAGTTGCGTGACTGTACTTAAGGTTCCGTTGAACTTGGGCGTGAAGTTTTTGGACTTTGAAAGCACGGAACGCTGTCTTGTCCTCGATTTGGATTCGAGATATGATCTCATCCTGGGTATGGCTTGGCTTGGACGCCATGATCCATGGATTGATTGGATGTCTAAGACCTTAGGCGCCACGCGCATTGTTTCTAGCGAAGCTTTGGAGAGTCATGAATCAATTTTTGCTAGACAACAAAAGCGCTATTGGCGCAAGCCATTGACAGAAGCTGTCAATGTGCTGAACATTGGTATGTCCGAGTTAATTAATTGCAATGTCTACGACATTAATATTGAGCGGAGCTCTTTAACGTATTTAAAGAGAGTTGTAATACGTTGAGTGATACGCGTTGTGATAATGAGTCACTGAATGCTGCAAGCATGGTTGGCCTAGGGCTGAGACATCAAAAATGTAATTCCTCTAATGTTAGTGATGTGGCACGTGAAATTTCCCTGAGTAAGGGCGGCCGCGAAGGCACCTCACTGAATGTCGGGAATGACATTGTTGGCAAACAGCCAGAGCATTCAGGGCAAGGCCCACATAATCCAAGTAAAGTGGTACGCGTAAAATCGCTGGGTGAAGTGTTCGAATTACATAACTCTCCACCAGATGTCGCTCAAGACATGATCTCTCGTATAGAGCGTGCTAAGACAACTAGCAACTACGGGGTCCCTACTGTCCTGGCCTTTGAGAAGCGCAATGAGTCTACAAATCTTCAGTACCGACGTCAGGTGGAAGCTGATGAGCGCCCCACGTCAGAAACGTCACATAGTGATAATAGTAATAAACACGATATACACTTGTTAATGGAGTAACTGGTCGTGTTGATGGTAACATACGTCTCTCAACTCTTCCGTCCATGGACGCTCTCTTCGAACTAGACGAAATGTTTGATGGCGACGTTAGCTAAGCGTTGTTGGCCGGAGAGTTATCCGATTAAGTGGTCATCCGACCCGATGTAGAGTTAAACTCTTCCTCGTTTTTGGACTAGTCCGTCTTTAAGGACACGAAGGCGACACTAATTGCGCGTAGTGGATCCGCGATCCTTAAGGATCTGCTTGATCCGTTTTATCCTTTGGCAAAGGAATTTCAAGACGTGGTGTGTCACGACCCGCCGTCTGTCCTACTTCCTGATAGATTTGTACATCATTAAATTGACTTGGTTCCTGGAACTAAATACTGGGTAACACGGCAGTGGCCTTTTCCAAAGGAGCAGTGTGACGTCATAGACGACTTTGTTCGTGCAAAGCACACGGCGGGCTTAGTTCGTGAGAGCAAAGCTCTTTATTCTACGCCAAAATTTTGTGTCCGAAAACTCAATGGAAAGTGGCACACTGTTCATGCTTACAATAAGCTTAATGCTGCCACCATCCCGGCTCAAACACCAATCCCTATATAAGATGTTCTTCAAAGCAACATGGCGGGATGTACGATGTACAGTGCGCTCGACTTTATCGATGGTTATTACCAATTGGTCATGCGTGAGGTCGATATTCCGCTGACAGCGGTCAGCAATTCGAGCGGTTTGCTCTGGAAGTGGCTCGTTATGCCACGAGGCTTGTCAAATGCCCCAGCTACGTTCAATTGTCTTGTGACGCAACTTTTTGTGACCTAATCGAGGTTATGCACAGACATACTTTGATAACAACTTTGTCCATAGTCGTGCTACGAACGGTCGGTCAAATGTGGATAATCACATCGACCATTTAAGAGTGGTGCTCGAGTGCATGCGCACAAACAAGTTGTATGCGAACGACCCTAAGTGCATCTTTGGTGCAGAAGAGATTTCCTTTTTAAGGTGCTTCATTGGGAAGCGTGGTCTTGGAGCGGATTTCGCTAAGGTTAAAGTCATAGTTGATTGGCCGATTCCCAAGAACCAAAAGAACTTACTTAAGTGGCTTGGTCTTGACAATTATCTACACAAGTATAGTGCGAACTATGCGGAAATAGCTCGGCCATTATCCAATCTCCTTAAAAAGGATATGGAATGGTGCTGGGCTAACACCGAGCATAAATCCTTGCCGACTGTTAACAAGATCCTTCGTCATGCGCCAATCTTGTATTTGCCTGATCCTGATCGATCTTTCAGTGTCGTCTGTGACGCATCTGACTTTGCCATAGGCAGCGCTCTGATACAGACAGATTCTGATGGACGCGAAAGCGCTATTGCGGTTGAGTCCCGACAGCTGAAGTAGCTTAAAAGAACTATTTAGTTTATGACAAAGAGCTACTTAAAATGAAGTACGCTTTAGTCAAATTCAATTATTACCTTCTTGGCTCAAAGCCGTTTGTAATCAATACAGATCGTGCGTCACTACGCACTGCGACCCCGTCGCCTCCCCTTTCTCAGAGAATGGTTTGTTGGCTTTCCATCTTTGCCGAGTACAACTTCGAGGTGACGTACAAGCCGGGCAAGAAGAATAAGTTGGCTGATGCGTTGTCACGCGGGCCTGACTATGAGCTTGCTCATGTTAAGACTCTGTCACCATCGGTCACTGACCTCATATGCTCCACATATGTCAAAGATGAACACTGTGTAGCGCTGCTACGTGCTCTAAGGAGCGAGGAGTTTGAGGGCTCAGACATCGAATTGTCTGCACGATCACGTGCGAGGCTACATCAATATTCCATCGACCAAGGCTTGTTGTGATATAGCACGAATAAGGCGGATACCCCTTGCATCGTTGTCCCTCATGAAGAGGAGTTGAATTATCGGATCCTCTATGAGGCACATGATACTGCGTTGAGTGGTCATCTCGGTTGTGAGAAGATCTATGGCTCAGTTAGCCAATCATATTAATGGCCCAAACTATACGAATGGGTGAGCATATATGAGCGTACGTGTAAAACGGTCAACGGGTGAAACCCTCACCTCACGCGGCCGCGCCGCTGGCTAGTTTGCCTCTACCCAAGGGGTGTTGGGAGTCCATCAGCATGGATTTCCTGTTCAATTCACCAAACGATTTGAAGGGAAATACTGATATTGTGGTCTTTGTTGATTGTTCGAGCAAGATGGCTCATTTAGCGGCGGTGCTGGCTGGATACCATTGATGGTGTGGGTACAGCTACGCTGTTCATCGATCGCGTGTTTCGACAACACGGTTTGCCTGTGCCAGTTATCGATGAACGAGACCCTAGCTTCACTGGGAGGTTTTGAAAGTTTATCTTCAAGGTGCTCGGCACACGTTTGGACATGTCCACAGCGGATCATCCGCAGACTGATGGTCAACCCGAGCGAGTGAATCGCATCAACAGAGACATCTTGCACAGTGTTTGCGCTAATACACCAAACCGTTATAGTTCGATGCTTTCTGTTGTTAAGTTTGCGTTGAACAACGCTGTTCACGCCTCTACAGGCTTTTTCCCGCTCTACATAAACGGTCTCACACACCCTTGCGTTCCGTTAACGCTACCACTCCATGGTTCAGGAATTGGTGGGGGAGAGATGGCCAATCGAACTGCTGATATAAGCCCTGCTTCTGTTCACAAACAGGTAAGCGAGTTTCTCGCAACGCGATTGAATGTGTCACGACATGTGCCTGATGCACTGGCTGATAGCCAAGATAAACAAAAGGAACAAGCTATGCTCGAAGCAGAGGTTGTGTTAGACGTTATAAGGTCGGAGACCAAGTTCTACTCAATGCTAAAAACCTACCTACAAATGTAGTATCTTCCGTCTTCAAGGCATAGTTGCGTCCGCGCTTCATCTGTCCATTCACGGTCGT
Organism: Hyaloperonospora brassicae; assembly: GCA_947650285.1. NCBI lineage: Eukaryota > Oomycota > Peronosporomycetes > Peronosporales > Peronosporaceae > Hyaloperonospora > Hyaloperonospora brassicae. The sequence goes on along the minus strand of CANTFL010001148.1, from coordinate 87,041 downwards.
TTCTAAGAAGGGAGTTGCGAATACGCTCAACCTTCCGCGCAAAATGCGCACGCATCCAGTTTTCTAAGTTGGCTTACTTTAGCCGTATCAAGACTCGTCCCATGTGACCTCGAAGGCGCTTGCGTTAAGCAATAGAGCCTTGATGTTGGCTGTTGCATCCGAACCAGGAGGTCAATCTGACCATTCATTTGGGATAAGGCCAACTCCAATGCTTGGACTCGAGCTTGGCCCGACTCAAACTCCTGAACGCTGGCTTGCATCGCGTCGAGCGCACTCTGGGTCTTAGCCAATGTCTCTGGGAGACCACTCTGCTCGAGAAGCACCTTCTCATGCTTTTGCTTTGGTCCCCCGACCATTACCGACGCTGCTCGATGAGCAAAGGAACCGCCAGTTCCATGTGGAGAAAAACCCGAAGCGACGTCGGCGTCGTGGCCAATACCGATATCTGGTAAATTGGCTAGGGTACCCGGAGTCGGAGAACTCGTGGAAGTATGAGACATCCCTTCGGCAAGACTATCCTTAAGCCGTGGATAGATTCGAACATCGTGGTCAGGGTCTCCCTGCGACCAGAACGCTTCTCACCAATTGTGGTGGGAGGCAGAGGGTTGCTCCGCACCTTAGGCTCGAAACCCGTTGCTACCAACGTAGCCGGAGCATAACGTGTACGTGTACGCAACTGGCCTCTGGCCTTGAGATTGGCGTATTCGAACCGGATCTTTCGTTCTAGACGAACGTTAGCCACATCGGTGCTGGCCCGCAGCGCGAGCACACTGCTAAGATGCAGCTTGCGTTACACCCAACGGATGAACTGATTGTCCTCTTCCTCGGGCAGTTCGCCAGAGAACAACAATATGGGCACGCCCTGTATCGGTCGAACCGAAGCACCACGAGATGAGCTCTCAAGGTGCCCAAGGTACTGACCTTGCGTGATAAAGAACGATTTGAGATACCTCTCACATAGAACCTTGCGGAACGTAATTTCTTCTGGCGACGTAGCCTACGGTGCGATTGCCCATGTTGCGAGGCTACGTCCTTCCGTTTAACGGAGACGTTGCTCCAAGCCCGGTGAAGAAAACACGCAACCACTCCGGTTCTGAATAATCGTCTGGATATGCGCACGACGCCGAGCCCTCTCCTCTCGCTGAGGGATTATAGCCTGTTGATAGTCGAGCGGGTTCGTGAAGATGTTTTCATCTGCATCTGCTGTATGATGCTGCACCACCACTGGCGCGGTAATTTCACCACTTTCAACGAACAGATATGGTGCTGTTAGAGGTCGAGCCTCAAATACAGCGGAGTGGGACGATATCCCGTCATCTCCGGGGGCAGTGGTATCGCTACCATAGTCCACATCATCATCAACGTCGAGGTAGGAGGAAAGAGTCCAAGGCTCGCTGGGTGGCGATGCCACGATATTTTGTATTTGGCAACCGTGAGGTAAAGCGCACCCACACCTACCTCTTCGAGAAAAGAATCAGATTGAAGTTTTGTGGTGACATCAGTCTAGTGGGGGACTGTGTGACGGGGTTACACGTCGGCTGATAGTCGACAATAGGTGTGGTGCACACAATAGATGGGGTCCCCTGTAAAGTGATATTAGAACACAGTAAGTGTATCAATTGTTGAAGACTGATGTCTGTCAACCATTTATTACGAGATCTTTTTCAAGAGGTTTTATTGAGAAAAGGTTAATTACGTTGTTCAAAGGTGTTCTTATAGGTCAAAAGAAGAAATAAAGTTCAGTTCCCCTTTTAATCAGTAAGAGACACGTGCCCTACGGGGCGTCTTGATCGTAAGGACTAAGCAACGCCTGTGAAGGTAGCTTGTCGTTGAGCACTTTGTGCTGTGATTCTATTAAATTGTTTGGTCCCCTTTGAAACAGGGACCGTAAGCTCTTGAGCTTGTGAGTCTCTCAGGAGTCGGGTTCTCGAACCGAAGTTACTCGTAAGAGGGTTAAGTATTCCTCTGACTTAAGGAGCTGTGTAGCGCCGTTAAAATTGGCCACCATGCGCTTCACAATATCACAGTACGGAGTTCCCAGTATTGAAATGTAAATTCTAGTACAAGAAGGGGCGTCAGCCGGCATTGAATAGATAAGCTGATAGCGACCAGACATTCATGTTAAATCTTCGTATTGAATAGTTCTAACCACATTCGACCAAAATTCTGTCCGATGTCTCATTCTAACGTTCCCTTTAAAATTCCGTACCATGACTGATCTGAGCCTTCTTTAGCGGTTGGTGCAACGTGTTTTGGTCGTGAACTGCTCCACGATCACCAGTGGATACATAATATCAAATCTATATAGTTGCATGACTGCCCTCGAGTCGCCATGTCACAAGTAGATTGTGATGAGGGTATGAAGTACCATGCCTTGACAAACTTCTCTTTGTGCGTAAGCGATGTCTTACCCAGATAAAAACTGACAGTGAACCGATGCTTAACCTTCATCGCTTTCCATTCATAGTTAAAAAATTTTGGCTGGGTCACCATATTAAAGAGTCCACACCAGTCTCCCATTAAGCCGTCCCATCTCTTAGATGCGGAAAACTAATTTATTAGACCCGCCAGCACATTTTGTTAATGTGCCTTACGCAGAGCAAGTTATAGGCGGCATGAAAAATGCGTTTGACTGCGTTCATTAGTGCAATCAATCCGTCCGTTACAAGCACCATCGCATTGGATCTGTTGAGCGTTTAAATACGATTCCTCAGTTGCGTAATCGCCCACAAATAATCATCCTCCATTTCCGCAGCCATGAAGCAGTATGCGAGTGAGAGCGACGGATTCGTTGCCGTTACGCCCATGATGTGTAGTAAAGGCGTTCATACTTGTTGGTTTTGTTCGTTGAGGATAAAAGATGAACGTTGCTTGCAGAATTACCCTTCGCAATAGCTACGGCGGAGGTCGGGCGAGATATAGAGGTAGGAAATCTTGCCTGGGTCATCTCGACGTAACTTATGGGTAACATTTTTATCAATCAGCATGTACTGAACTATCATCCAATGGTAGGACACCAGTAATAATTCTGTTTTTGATTTTTGTATTGATATAATGGATTTCCCAAAGGAGGACTATTGACGATGGGTCGGTCCGGCGCAGGGTATTGAGCATTGATTTTGGCTGGACGACTGCTCAACACGACTGTACAACTGTCAACAGCTGCTCATCGCTAAGGGTCCTTGCTGCCGCGTATGCTGCGACGATTTCGGATGCTGCGTCGCTATGTGTAGTATTATCATCCATCAAAGTGAATGAGCCGTCTGACTCATTTCGTCGCAGTGTTTACTGGAAAGGGTAGCGGATTCGAGATGTGCTAGTACTGCGGACACCCTACCTTTTCTATTTGGGTGCTCTGCCATGTACACAGTGAACGATATGTTTGTCGTCCCACCCTTGCTGTTCCTAACGGTTAGCGATTTTCCGCATTTACATTCGTAACATTCTGCTGATGCATAAACATGAAGTCTTTCCACGATAAAACAAGCGACTAGAAAGTCGCACTAGCCAGTGATGTTATCGGCATGGTGTAGTGATCTCATAGACGGCAATTGGGTCTTGTGGGCCGTATTATAGATACTACACAGTTAGTCTTACGAAATCGTATCTAGTTCAAATGAAGCTGTGGTACTTTTATAAAGATGTAGACCCTATAGAACCTATATGTTCCTGAATGGGCTGTGGTACCTATAACAGAAAGGTAAGTCTTGCAAATACTTTTTATGTAAAATTGGCTGTAGTAAATGAAATTTATCAGGTGCGGTACGTATAAAGACTCCCAAAATATTTTGACCACTTAATAACTAAAATTTATAGTCTTATTTATTAAAATAGATGGCTCTTCATTCGCTTTACGAGCAGTTTTGAAACCCAGCAGTACCTTTTTGCGCAAACGTCCAGGGTCCAGCACTATTGCATAGACGAACTCACGCATAACACAGATAATTTAGCATACTCTATTTGTTTGTTTGGTTGGTTAGTTGGTAAAGTTAGGTACATGTAAGAAGTATATATATAATTATTAAGATGTCTCCCGGGACGGCGAAGATCGACATGAAAGGGTTTGGAGGTACCAATGTCCTGTCGAAGAGACAAATTTTTCGGACGGGCTTCTGCAACTATATTTGTAAAAGACTATTTTGTTAAAAATCGATATTACAAGGTCAAGAGGTGTAGTGGTGGTAGCAAAGCGTATGTGTGCCCACAAGACGGGTGCCCATGGGAAATCCGGGTGACGAGAAGATGGCGGAAGATTATGTCTTTTAAGCACTACATTTCATCTTTAAACGATCATCACTCCGATATATGCATTGAGACTGCCTAGGCTTAATCACGGCAAAAATAGGATCTACCTACTATTGATGCTGAGGCTCGAGGTGACAAGGACATTAAGCGCAAGGAAATTGTGGCTCTAATCCGTGTTTCTGGAGTAACTAACCTTCATAATTATCGAGTCAAGACTTACGAAGCCAAAAAAGCAGTCATTGTAGAGTTGGAAGGAGAATGGATCTCAGCCATCATCTTTCGAGCTTCTAGCCCCGTATTTGGTTCGACCAATGCGTGAATACTCCGGCACTGTGGCGCGGGATTTGGACCAAGATAATTAAATATTTGGCTTGTTTGAGGCCTTTGGAGGTTCTGGTAGCAGCCACCCCTTTCATTTTCTGGTGGTTGAATTTGATGTTATACCTTCGCAACAACACTTATTCAATGGTGTTGCACTTTCTTTAATAGGTCGAGACGGAATCGGAGAAAACGTTAAGTTGGTCACTGGATTCGTACCTGGAGAACAAGGACAACATTTTGAGGTTCTTCGCTCATTGTATTCAGGCTGAAATGAATTTAGTGAATTTTGCGATAATGCGTTTTTGTAGAAAGATTTAAGATACCGTAAAACAAGTGTTTTATATTACAAGTATCAGCCTATAGATACGATTCTGTAGCTTGTACCTTTGCGGAATATCAAACGCAATATTGAATATTCTGTTATTGATTTCGAGAATGCCGCACATTGAAATTATTCTGCAGAGTCTGAGATCGACTACAACGCACACTTAGGGCGGTACAAACAGATTTGTAGATGGTGGCACCGCATACATTGGGGATATTGGTATAAATTATTGAGCTGTGTTTGAAAATATGCAAATAGAGTTGATGGTAAAAGCATTAGTCCCAGAAATTTCACAACGTCAAGCATAGATTCGGCCACAAGCACGCATTATAAAGACCGTCTTGCACTGCCAATGGTGACATGTTCTCTTTTCGAGTAAAGCAATACTATCTTTGAAGAAAGCGATAATTAAACCGTTCACGTCCACAATATCCGTGATGCAGTGCCTCTGGAGGCAAATAATATATATAACACATGCGACTACGAAAATGTTTTGTATGGGTCAAGATTCAATGAAGAAGGCCAGCAAAAAGTTGCTGTGACTACTCGTGCACAGTCTCTGTAATAAAAAAAACAAACAGCTGCGGGTCAAAATAAGGTTGCGTGGTCAAAGTCCGGCGTTGCTTACATATAACGCTTTTAGCTTTCAAGCGGGAACAAAAAGACAATATGTCGGCGCCGTGCGACTTTGATAAAAAGCACATGTATTTTGTAGAAAATTCAAATATACTTGAGTAACATGATAAATCCTGTAAGATCCGGCGTCAGTCTTTGTGACGAATACAGTGATGCTCGTCACAACCTCAAAAGAATTCCACCTGGGTGGGTTTATTGCCTTCATACTCTAGTAAAGGTGCTATTAATATTTTTCCCATAAAATATGACTGCTACAATATTTTTGCTATAATGTTGCTCTGAATATGCTTGTTATATGTGATTATATTACAAGCGTCCCATTCCATAAATTTGTAGGAAGCAACATGCAAAAGCATTGTCAGGTGAAAAAACAACAGCCTTTAAAATGACAGTATTTTCTATCAACACCCTTGCGAGCACTGCTTGCTTTGAACACGGGGACTCCCATATGTTGCAAAACCAAATGATAATCTCATCTGGCCCTCGGTCCGAGCTCGGCTTTCAATGGTCGAGCCGTTATGGCGCAATCCTTAGCCTTTTCATTGTTTCGCAACTTTTTTCAGCCCTTATATCCGATCTCTAATGAATAAACAAGTAGCGACGATGTCAAAATAACTTCATACGTACATCAAGTCTGGAGCTGATTGTTCGTACTCGACCTGCAAGAAATCAAAACGAGGTCCTCACGATATTAATAACGTATTTCATATTACAATTTGCATTCATTCAACGAACAACGAGATAAAGCACATCAAATAAGTCTATTTAAAAAATTTATTCGTGGAGTACGTCGACTTCCGTCCCTACACCCCGAATTTTAATCTGCCCGCAATCCTTTGGGTGTGCAATGCGTCACCGTTTCTATCACATGCACAGAAATGAACATAGACTCTTTTACCTTTTCTCCTATCAAGTGCAGAAAGAATATTAGATCTTTTCTTATACCGCATCACCACTTGGAATAATTCCCGAAACAATGAAAGAGCCACCACATGAACAACGCAGATGCCTATATTATTCGTTTTAGGCGCTTGTCAATCGTCCAATTGAAGTGGGCCTTCTGTTTTATAAAGAACGCTTATACAACGAGGTCAAAATGAAGGCTTCTTAAAACATGGATCTTCGTAGAAATCGCGCGGTATTATACAATGTGGCAGTTAAGCATACTATAGCCCCCATTATTCGTATTCTGCGTGGGCTCGGCTCAAAAATGGTGCTAAAACCTGGACATTTGCAGAAATCTGTTGATGAATTCTGTATTTACTCTCACTTACAAGCTTTTCTAAGCATGGAAATGATTCATGCCTATAGCGTTCATCACGTCTAATCAGCAGAAAGATATAGCTTTTGCAACGCGTCAGCCGTTTTATTGTTGAGTGGATGATAGCATCTCGTTATATACCATAATCGTTCGGTGAATGAAAAAGCCTATTCTTTATGTCGAAGACGAGTCGAGGGCACCTTTTGTATGTAAAAAATATGCTGTGTGGTGTTCATGACGATTTGCTTTCCTTCCATCATGGCTGCATTGCTAGAATAACTGGTCTCCTAACTAAACCATTTCTACGATAAATAGTTTGAGTTGGTCGAAGGTAAGTCGCAAAGAGGAAAAAAGGTTCCAACAATTCGGAGAAGTGAAGAACAAGTATTTTGCATCCGTTGAATCTTGAAGAGTGATCACGTAGACTTAAACAAAGCTTTTGATTACGTCGTGAGAGACGAAAGTAATAAAAATCGAAAACGAGTATATATAACAAATCCCCATAATAATGTGTGGCCTCACGTTATTTTAAAGGGAGTGAGCAATCCCCAAAGAGGGAGTGAATCGATCGAGTGCCTATATTCATGTACAAACATTTATTAACATCGTAATTTCCAAAACTTTACTGCACTATGTAGTACTACAAACATATGTGCCAATACCTAGCTACTTCTCACTGTGCGCGTCTAGCAATACTTATCTTAGCATTAGCTAGTAATATGATAATTTAATCAGCCAATTAGTAAGTCTGTATTCACTTGAGTTAACAGTAATATTGTCAAATGTATATGGTTTTGTATGTGATCCGCTTAAATTATACGCACGTTCCATCCGAAAAGATATTAAAAAGTACAATACATGAGATCGATTATCGAAGAGACAAAAATCAAAGAAGAAACAGTGTTCGAACCTGAGATCAAGGCTACTCAGCATCGGGTATTAAAAGAGGCAACCCATGTTGCTTAAAGTGACCGTAACGCCTAAGAAACAGCACAATAGGACGAATTTTAAGGTATGACCAAGGAATTAGCTTTTATTTGCTCATATAACACATTGAATGTAATGATAGGTAAGGACTCGATGAAGTAGTTGCCTCCCGCGATATGAAATAAACTGTCATATTGCAAGTCTCTAGTTTCAAAAACGGAGACATTATGTGGTCCACCCACTTTAGGCGCAAAATATAACTAGTGCAGTCCGAAGATGACACATTTAAAACTCACACATCTATAAGCAGCCGATATCAACATTGTAAAATTTATTGATGGTTCTTATGAAGACAAGCACCCGTATTCATAAGGACGCGCCTTGTGAAATTGACGACACTTGGCAATAGTTTGCGACGACAAATAACATGATGATCGAGTCGCATCATGCAGATCATTTAAGACTTGTCAGATAACCTCATGGAATACTGGCGAGGCTCGATAGAAGAAAATGGCTTAAATTATTGGAATTTAACGAGTGTGGAATAATTAGATATTGAAAAATATACACAAAAGTGATCGTCAATAGAAATTGGAGAGTTGGAGGTGTGCACGTCCCGAATTTTCATACATTCAAACTACAAGACTATACAATGACATATGTGAGCAAGATACAAGGCATCGCTATATCCGTAAAAAATAAAAATGTACACACGTCACGAGGTCCGTAATGTAGCCGGCCAGCTAATGTGTGGGTGACGTCATTGTATTACATATGGCAAAACCTTACCAACCTTCTGGAACCGACATTTTGTAATATTTTACAGTGAAGTAACGGACTCTGATACAGATCGAAAAAACGTATTTTCGGTACTCGCGGGATCGTATAATCCTTCATAAGACTGTAGCACGTGTACGATGTGGTATATTACACCTGTTGTCTGCGATCCGCTTTTGAATAAAAATTGGGCCGTCGGCACTAAAAAAGGTATGTATTACCCGCTATCCGTGTTTCGATCTGAGGTGCGTATATAAAGCTATGTTATAGTGAAAGTACAAATAATTATAAAACTGTCAATCTGCAGATCTGTGTAGTTCTCTTTTTCTCTTTGTATCCGTCACAATCAGTATTCGTCCTTTGCGATATAAAACTTTAAGCTCACGAGAATTATCGTTGTCGATTGTTCATACATTGATCATTTACAAACGGCAAACCAATTTATCATATTGTACTAAGAAATGAATCGCGGTATCAAAAAAACGGCTATTGTAGTTTGCACTACCTTCCATTATTTCATCGACCCCCAGAGGAAACGTAGGTAATTTCTGTAACGGGTAACCGGTAATATGTACTTACCATAGTAGGAGGCAAACACTTACTGACAACAGAGTTTTTCAGTCACTGTCACCTCACGTACATGCAAAGAGAGAGGAAAGCAAATCGCTACAGCGAAATAGATTAGTAGTAGGATAAGCAAAACTGTAACTAATGTGTAAAGAAGTACGACAACCTATCTATTTAATTGGCACTTTCATAGTCATATCATCGTAAGAACATGTATTGTGTTGTCTATTTATCACCCGTCAAGCACCATAAGTATCGATTGGTGGATTGATGACATTCAATGTATCACGTAAAGAGTTGATTTTTTGGGTCACTGTTAATAGACCACCATGACTTGTAGTATCCTTTTATGAGCATTCAATGTCATGTAATATATTTTTAAAATCATATCGCATATATGATAATATTTGTAACAAATTCGCCCCATTTCAAATATTAAACAGTCTATTTCTTCCCGATACAGTCGCAGACGTTGCCCTCGATGGAACGAGCCACGCGTTAGAGCGCCTCACTGCTAGCATAAAACATGGCATTTAAAGTTTATGAAAAGTGTCCTGGAGGACAGGTATGCGTACGTTATTCGAGAAGCTTACTATTTTAGACCATTGGAAAAGGTTAGTTAACCATTTCTCGTAAGGTATTGGTGGATCAATACCGGTAATTACTTTCGATTTTGTATCCAGTCCCTAGAATTGCAGTACCGTCATTAATCCGATAGAATGGGGAGGTAACGATCCACAGTAGATGGCAATATCATTTCTCCAACGCGACATGTATGTTCTACACGTGGGAGATGGGGTTCTAGGTGAGCCTAGTGAACGTATATACTGTCTTACAATAACTACAAAGAACATCATGGCAGTGACGACTTGAAGCAAAAATCTCACCGCTCCATCTCAGCCTGCTTCGACAAAGTTTTGGCTGCCAAAATTATATCCGACGCAGCATCATCCGCGTGATTCCATGTTCTCTAGCAGACATCAATCAGCGCTGCTACATTCCCACTAGAGAGCAGGGTTACCTGACTTTGCCGAAGTCATGGTGGACCACTTGCAGCCTTGGAACTTTACCCTACAGATCCACTGCGGCCTTTCAATACCTTGTCTTGAAAGGCCTACAAGCACGCTTCATGTCCCGCGGCTAAACCTATTCCATATAAAACATCGAAGCTATTGAACAACCGGACAGTCGTGAAAATAATAGCTTGTTGTGTATTCGAGTACACATTCCACCAACACCACTCCACCTGCGGCGGATACGCGAAATCGCGGATATGCGTCTAGTATCACTGGGAATGCTAATGAGGGCGAAAGTAACACATCGCGGTTTTTCAACGCCAAAAATAGCGAAAGCGACATTGTTCAGGGCACTGTCCTTGTATTTAAAGATCGGATTGGCCGGGAAAAATAGCTGTCTATCATACAGGCGCTCGGACTGGAATGGACTGAGGAGGCTACTACAGCACATCCGAAAGCTTACATCTTGACGGAAGATCAAATTCGAACAGCACAACAAGATCCGGATATAATTCTTTATCATGTACACTACTATGTTTATCGAGATGAGCACCTTAACATTCTGGACGTTTAAGTCCTGGTTCACTGGCTTGACCATTGACACAGATAGTATTTACAAGAAGGCCTGACATTCTATCGAAACAAGGTGACTTCTTTCCCCGACAAGGAATGGCTGCATCAATGAAGTTATTAGCACTTTGCAACGTAATACTTTATCCCATCCACCCCCACTAATCGACAACACTAATGATTGAAACAGGATGCGCGCGATGAAACATGCGGCGGATTGCATCTTCAAGTTTGTGACCCTCGGCGTTGGGTTCGATTTAGCTAGCGTTTATTATGCGCCATCATGTACTACCAAGATATGGCAGCACTCACAGATCAGTAGGAAACAATTTCTTCCCCCTCTGGTAGATGATATAGGCACTTCTAGATTCTACGAATACGCCGCCGATCATTCAGGCTGCTACCCGGGAGGCAACAAGCAGACCTACTGGCGGACATTCGGATACTTCTTATCTTCTGCTTAAACGTTAACTGGTGAGAAGAAGCTCGTATTAATTGGTGAGAAGAAGCTCGTTTTCTACTAAGGGCAACTTTTCGACCATGTTAGCAACCTATCTGCAAAATGAAATATGTAGGTACGCTGACGAATTAAGGAGACATGCACTGCTGTCTGACTGAACGTGTAGTGACTTTCCACAGCGCTCGCATGGTAATATAAAGCACGACGATATCACGTACGTCGCACAACGGGGCGTAGATTTAAACAAGAATCAAGGGCTAGATGGATGTCTGCTTAAATAAACCTGTCCGTCAGAAACCGACCTCAAGCGTGGTGTCTACAAGAAACCTATGTTACATCCTCTGACGAAACGAGCGAGTTGAGCTTTCCTTGGGATAAACTATGGGGGAAACACTGTCCACACATCCTCCGCATCTGAATGGACCATACATTTGTCAAGGTTTGGAGGCGTAGATATTTTGCAAACGAAAACTATCTACCTGTACACTTTTTCATGGCAGCTGGATTAATGGACCACGCGCGATACGGCTGTTTCGATCGAGTGTTTCGTCCTGGTCAATGTTAACGCTTCAACGCTACGGACAGCACGAATACCAATTGTTTCAATCCTGTTTGGATGTAACTTCTCAGCCAACAGATCCTTAAGGGCCGGCTGTTTTAATCATGTACAAAGCCCGTTGTTAGATCAGCTTTCTGATAAATGACCCAGCAGATCTGAGTAAGGCTCCTACCTGGTTTTTTTTGGGGGTTGAGGGCACCCCCAGACCCCACCCCCCAAATAGATATCCGCCCGCCCTCCGGGCCTCATAGGGGTTTTCGGGGTGCATTTGCAATACGTGCTCTGTCTTTCTTGTGTAATCGTCGAAAAGTAATGCTACGCAAATCATACGAATCGAGTGTGCAAGTGTCTCTAGTATTACTGTCGCATCGTGACGAAGTCAATCAATTAAAACACTGACTTAAAACGACTAAACCCTCTCTCTGCTCACGTTTTACCCATTTGCCTCCACCCGTTGCCATTCATCACATCTCAAACCAGTGCCGAAGTACCCAACGAATCTCTTGCGCCTACCACCACCCAAAGTGTCAAACGTACTGAATTTGGGCTCATTTTAGGGCTGATACCGACGCCAATAAATTCTTTTGCCAAGTCGTCACGAACCGAAGGACGGGCCGTGCATGAGGTCTCTCCTTTAACCTTGACGAGTCTGGCAGCATTAAGAACATGAATGAGCACCTGACGAATTTACACAATCTCAGCTATCCAAAGAAGAAGGGCGAGAACAATACATATATTCAGAAGTATTTCCAAAAGGGAACTTACGAGAAGGTGACCTTGTGAGACACATGTAACCTGCATTTGCAAAAGACTACTACAGTATATGCTGTAGAATGTGTTGACCGAACAGGACCTCAAAACTCACATCGAATTCTTCATTGCTGACGCCAACCTGCCGTTCTACATCATCAAAAGAAGATCTATTATCAATATTTCAAGAGCCTGTAGCGAGAAAATACCTTACTTGATGTTCAAGGTCGACGCCATCCAGAACCATATTTTCCGAAAGTATGCATAGCACCGAGAATCCATCAATATCAGTCCTTCCAAGGTCGAATAAATCGCTTTTACTTTCGATGCTTCGGCCTCACCCAATGTGAAATCCTTGCTGGCGCCCACTGCTCATTAACTTAACACCGATTGGAAAATGAAAGAACTATTGCTGGGGGTTCCTGCTGTGACGATTAAATGCATTTTCCTAATTGCATGGGTACTGTAAGATTTGACAACCAGATCTTCTTTTTAACTCTAACAATTAATATTTTGCAGGTGAACATTCTGCTTATAATTTTGCAGAACTGCATTACAACATTCTTTACGACTATGGCATAGTTAGATCCCTCTCTGCCATTACTTCCGACAGCACCAGCACAAACTTCGCTATGGATCGAGCTCTTTCACGCATCGAACATGTGGATCTCAACCATAAGGAATAGCTCTTAAATTGTATGGCTCACGTGATTCATTTGGCTGAAATGGAAGGAATCACGGCCCTTCGAGGAAAGAATACCTCAACAATGAACACGATGACTCCACCGCCACATGTGTCATGCCGGTGCACAACATCACCACCAAACCTAATGTTTCGATATCAACTTAGCTACGGTCCTAAAGCTTGTACATGGCGTGTCAGTCTATGTACGATCTTCTGATCAACGTCGCTAACTTTTTGCCCAAGCTATGGAGTACCATCAACAAGGTTCTACTGTGAACTGCTTGATTCTCGATGTCAAAACGCGGATGAATTCGACTTACCAGATGTGCTCACGCTTTTTGCACTTACGGTATGTACTTGTGAATTATTTCTTTGACTCATTATTAATACTGTTTCTCTTTTTGGATCGACAGCCTAACCGTGACTGGAGTCAGCATCAGCGATGTCGATTATTAGAAATTGGTCCTTTTAAAAGAGGAATGGAAAAAGCCTGGTCAGACCATGAAGTTTTTTCAATCTCTTATCACAGCCACGGAAAGTATTGCGGGTTCACGTTTCGCCACGATTAAGAAAGCTATTTCGATCTTTTTTGCCCTTATTGTTTAATGTAAAAAGTGCGAAGCTATGATTCTAACGTAGATAATCTGAGATATCGATCTTCATGTTAAAGCATATGTGAATATTGCAGCTGAAACAGACCTACGAATTAGAGCACCTTCTACAGCAATCTAGAGAAATTATTCATAAGATTATAAATTTTCTCAAGACGCGTCTCAAGAAACCTTTTACCTGCACCCCGTCATTCTCGGTACCCGCGTCAAGATTTTTCTTCAGCAAGAATGAATGACATTTTGCTCAAAATGGCATCCATAATCGCATGATTCTTAAGAGCTTTCATATTGCTGCAAGCCGCTACAGTACCCATGCAGCCGTTCCCATGGCCACTGAAGAAGCAGGTAAAGCGGTCGACGATTTTAAAGATTCATTTATATAAAGAGGTAGGTCTAAATGTGGACGGGGAAATTGTAAAGTATTTTGGGTGAATACCTGGCCGATACGGATGTGGATCCTTTGATATATCGGAGCCGTCGACAGGTGTGTTTTTCTGTTTGGGGCAAGATGTCGACTCTCCGTATGGCAATTCTTGCTACCAGTGTCGCTTCCGAGCGTGCTTTTTTAATGAGTGGTTATATTCGCAGGGATGAAACGGTATCTCTGAACAGGAAAATTATTGAGATGCTGATGTGTATGCAGGACTGGTACAAGAAGTCGCCGAGGGTTGTTATGTAGAGAAAGTAATATATCTATAGGAAATGCTATGCAATATATACCGTTATGTATCCACCACTTCATATGTAACCCCCAGGGACCTTCCTGGGTGTAGACGTACCTCCTTACCTCACCCCTCGGTCCCCCCGGGGGTCAAAAACCTGGGAGAATTCCTGTCCAGGTAGGGGCCCCAGACCTCGGAGCCCCAAATCAGAAGCAATCGCTGAATAAATCGGATGGTCTGGAGCTAGTTTACATTGACATATGCAGACGAAGAGGATTTTGTCAATCCAGTCGAGCATTTCACAATTAGGGAAGGCGTTAAGGCCAGCCGGATAGACATTTTTTTTAACTTATCGTATGTTGGCTGCTGTAGTGGTTTTAACGGAAGTGTACCTACCGACTCGATATAGTAATAACCAACCTGTGGAACTGCAAACACGAGTGCGAAAAAAGGTGATGCCTACTCACAGCAGCCCGGTGCAGTATTTCGATTAGACTGGTAAAACGGACCGTATGATTCACGATATTCTCGACGCGATGACATACTCAGAGGTCGTCTGGACAGTCTCTATATGTCAATGGGACGCTACTGTCTGAATTGGCAAAAGCTAGTTAAATTCATATTACAAGTGGGCACGAAGACGCCAATATAGACACAAAATACAGATTCAGCAGCGAGAACTGCCAATATCAATCACAAGACAACTTTGGATCCAGGCAACTATGGAGGAGCAAAGTTGGGCGTACCTGGTTTGACTAAAGAGAATCTCGATGGGAGAATGCAAGGGTTTCTGGTCCTACAAGCATGCGGTGAACTAAGAACGCGATTTAATACTTATAGCAATCGACAATAAGTATGAGGCTTCGTCTTTATAAAATATAAGCATTGCAACAAGTTTGCCCCGGGACGGTCGCTTATTCTCGGCACAGTGCATCGTACCAAAAGTTTAGCGACACTTTTGAAGGCACTTTATGATTTTGTGTTGACTTCAAAAGAATGGTTGCTTATCTTCTTCCACAACAAGAATCAAGATTTAATTTAAGGAAGCGTGGTTTCGTCATGCTATAGATTACCTCAACAGTCACAAACTGCAGGCCCGATGGGACTAATAACGAAACCTACGATGATACAGCATCTTTGACGGTACCAGCTTTGGTGACGGTCATCAACCAAATTATACAAGTTGCAAACATGCCATCTGCAAGTTTAGAGGCATTAATGGTTTTAATGGGCATAAAGGGGGATTTCTCAGACGAATTAGACTTTCGGCCTATCTATAAGATTCATTCAAGTTACAAAAATGCTAATCGTTTGGCTACTCGACTGCCGTAGATCCTACCGACTATATTTGGTGACTTACCGCAATTTTTTTAGTGGTAGCCAAATGCACAAGCTGGTCATGATAATGGCGGCTCAACTGGTAGCATTTTGGGAGAAACTGAGCTTTTGACAGCCATCTCTACCGGGTGATTTTTCTCTTCGACCTCCAAAGTCGTGCTATACAGTCAAGTGCACCGAAGGCTTTTGTCTGCAGCCCTTTGAAGCTATCACTCGACAAAAAATCATTTAACTCATTTGGCGTGTCATTCCAGGCCAAAATCAAGATTTTGGGTAAATAGTGAACAAATAGACCCTCTTTTTTGTGCTGTCTGGGATTCGTCAAGGGTGTCCCCGAGTGCTATTCCATTTTCTTTTTGTTATAGAATTACTATCACTAGTTATAAAGAAGAACTAGGATCGACAAAAGTTACTAGTGCCATAATGCTCAGAGGAAAGGCACATATTTTCGGTTTCCTAACGCCTCCACACTTACCTCGAGCGAGTGGATTAAATCGACCCAGTGCTTCAAATAGTCGATATATTTGGGGGGCTGTTCAGATCTTTACGTGGATTCGACTAAAAAAAGTTTATTGTCTTGGACATTACAGTACAGCTGCGACAATTTCGAAGTATCACGGCCCTTCACGTAGCAAAGAAATGGTGTGTCTTGGTTGTGAAGCGGGCACAGAGTAGTTGCTTAGCCCAAAACTTATCTTCGTATTCGCCATATACAGTGGCGACAATAAATTAGATCGAAAGCTATGACTAAAGTGCAACACCGGGTTCTCAATTTTTAAAGGATCGATGGCTAACTTTTTGGTTCGCAACGGCTGAATATGACGTTCCAGATTGGGGCGTAGAAGGAGGTACCCCATGCGAAATATATAATTGTTGGATTCTCATGCCACCGCGATCTAGACCATTTGCAACAGACTGATCCCGATCTAGTGATGTCAAAGCACGCAGGAGAAGTCGGACCAGCATCCTTCGAAGTGGAATACATAATACAGCGAAAAAAGAATGCGCTCTTTTGGCTTACCCAAGAGCCTGAAAAAGATAATATGCATAAAAAACTATAATTATCAAGAAGCCAACCGTGTGTCTGCTTTGGTGCCTGCGGTATCCCATAACTACAGCATTCCGTTTACGTTTTCGACGCCTTTTGAAAGGTAAACGATCGCATCATCACGACAGCTTTAGTATCGACAGCGTCTGAGCAAGTTTAGTTTTTTTATAGCGAGGTTAATTGACTATCACTCTCGCATTTTAGACGGAGCTTTTAAACGGCGGGAGGGCCGCGAATGAGTAATACCATCCCATCACACTTTTCCCAGCCCTCTGGATGCCTCAGAATATCTTCCCAGGATAATCACTAACATGTGGGATCACTGTTATTGCACAAAAAACCATGGAATTAGGACATAACTAGTAAGCCAATTATTTGCGCTCCGAATACAACATGACTTGTCTTTGAATTATAGACATTCGTGGACACCGCAAAACCCTTAGATGTATAATTATTTACTATTCAGATCGCATAGAGGATCCCCACTTCACCTTTACTTATACCTATAACGATAAGCTACTAATCTCTATTTCTCTTACCCCATATTTTGATCGGAACGGAATTATTCAAGCCGCAGCTCGCTTTACGAAACTCGCTGCCCCTGCGATACGATCATCAGTATGTGCCCTTCACCCAGTCTTTGATTGTTATAACGCGTATGAACCTCTATTCACCGGAGGCATCCGTAAAATATCTTTTTTAAGGCGTTAATAAACTGCATTCGTTTCGAACAGCGATTTGACGTGGAAATAATATTTACAGAGTTGGAATTAAATTGATGGCGAGACAAACTACATAAAGCATGATGTTTTTGCACTCCCAATCCTTCATCAATTTGATTGGAATGTGCACGATTCGGTGAACAAAGCTATCATCTGTAGATCGCTGCTACTGTCAAGCGTATTGTTGTGCAGAGAATTTTACGACCGTGGTATCCCCTGCGTTCAGCCTGATTACAGGAGTGGAGAATCCGACGAGAGAAGGCGGAGCTAATCGAAGTCGGTGAATCAAAACTCGACGAGGAAGACTAGACGAGAGAAGACTCGACGATCTAAGACTTGACGAGGAACAACTCGACGAGGATCTCGAAGAGCCAAGAATCGACGAGAGAAGGCTCGACGAGTTAAGACTTGACGAGGGAAGACTAGATGAAGAAAGTCTCGACGAGCTTAGACTCGACGATAAAGAAAGATGATGACCAGTCCGTCTTACTAAGTATAAATAAAGGACGACGAGGGGTATTAAGGAGAACCCCGAAAGAGTCGTTATGAAGTCAGGAAGAGAAGAGGATATAATCTATACTGAGCAGAATGTTTAAGTCCAATACAACGTGTACACTTTGATGTGAGTCTCTGCGTAAGCTGTATAATACCTGCTGACGAGCCTCGAGGAGCATAGATTGTAGAGGTCTCAGTTGGAAGCGCCAAGGGTTAATTCGTCCCGGAGTGGGCATTGCTCGCGTCCAGCAAAAGATCAGTCTCATCGCACGGTGAGCGAATGGCCATGTTTACGGCTCAATTTAAGAATAGCGAACGGTGAGCCAGTAACCCAAAAGACAGCACAGTTTACAGTCTCGTCTCACGGCGAGCCGGTTAACCAATAAACAGTACCACGTTAAGACTTTCGAATAGCGAGCCAGTGACCCACAAGGCGGCACAGTCTAATGACTCGTCGAGAGACGACCCGATGGGCCTTTAACCAAGGACACCATAATTCTATTAGTCGGACGTATACCGCCCCCGGTGGCCTGTAAAAGGTAAAAAAAAACCGACGTATGCCTATTGGTACGAGGTCACAGGATTGGAGGAACACAAGAAGCTGAGGTCTGGGAGTCTTATGGAAAGGAGTATAAAAGTCGGATGTGTTCAGCTAGGCAATAGACACAACTGAACTTGAATGGGGAGAGCCGCAAAGGGTATGAACCCGAAGTACAAGCCCAACAGCGCCGAATAGCTCGGAGATTGTTGTGTTGTTACGTTAAAGCGGTATTACCACATGTCCGACTAACTTCTATACCACAGTGTATTTACATAAATAACTAGATGGACCTTCTTTACAGGATTGGATAGTGCAATTTGTTGTGTTGACTGAGACAAATGTTTGGCAATCTGTTGCAGCCCATTTAAGATCATCAAACTTGTGGAATCACTCAAATGGACGTACTGAATATCAAGTGTGGACGTGATATCACTTTTAAACGAATAAGCGCACCCTATATTGTATACTGGATGAGTTTACGACAATTATTGCAACGCATGGGGTGATCAAAGACCTCCGCTAACATTGTTTGATGTTGTACAACTGCCCAAGCGTTCTGACGACAAAAATCCAAAAATGGAATAGCGAGAGTGCGATGTCCATGATTGTATCGAAATATCTGCCATTCTTTGCAAATCAACAAGCTAATCTGATATATAATCGACTACTTCATCGGCTACAAGACCATTTTTAAGGTGTTTACAAGCTTGTCTAAGTGAAAGTTTGACGCATATCATTTTTGGTCGGCTTTATTCGAAATGTGCACATGTAGTTTGAGCGACACGCGGCGGAGTTTAAGGCGACCTATCTACTCAAACGATGAGTGCAGCGATATACTGGGACCTCGAACTTCATTGGTAAAATGTTATCTTAATTCTCAAACATATTTCAGCGGTCCCTGCGGCATTTCTCAGTAGTCATGGCGATATTCGACACATTGCTTGTCTTGTGCTTTTCGTCTTACAGCCACAAGTATTTGGCCTTGCGCGGGAGTCAGACAAGAAAAGCTGCTTTATCCAGCACTTATCTCCTAAATCGGATAATTTTGGACATCTTGCACACATTGACATGTAAATAGACGAAGATGAATTTCGTTGTCCTTGTCTTTATAACCTAGACTAAGTGTTCGTTAGCTTCTTTTCTTCATTTTTTTATTACGTTAAGTTCTGTTTCACATGGGTAAACAATTGCAATGCAGATTACCTTATTCTATACAGTACTAAAGGAAGCACCCGGTTCATCTCACGTTTATGCGAGCAAATGTTGTACGAAGCATGAGATTTCGATCGATCTAGATTTCAGAGATTGGTGTGATACACGAAAGCACACACAATAATTTGCTGTTTATGTTACACACTAATGTGCTATTTATGTTTATAAGCGTGAATAATTCAAGCAGAAATCGATGATGTGGGATACAATGCTGAAAAAGTAGGATAGATCGATAATTTATAAGCAACTGGCGCACTGTAAAAGACACATCGTTGTCAACAGATTCTGAGCTATGTCCCTTCTTTCAATTTATAGAATATTTTTTTAAGGTTTTGTTGTCTCTTACCAAGCTGCTATTAATCATTCGTACTTAATGTCATACCAAATAATTGTGGAGAAGCGAACCCTAGAATTAATAAAAGCTGAAGTAGGGTTGCCAAAAGATTACGAATAAGTACGAATCGGATGGGTGGATCACAACTGCCAGACCTGACTCCTTACAGGATCTGGTCTGAGATGAAATCCGATTTTAAAGGTGATCCAGTTGGAAGTAGATCCAGGACCCGGATCAAGAGAGGATAATGGACCACGATCGATGGATCTGGGATCGATATCCTAGCCAAGGTGGATCCGGGTCTGGAGTGGGATACAGAATCCAGATCCAAGTCAGGGGTAGGGGATGAAATAAGGGAACATCGGTGTGCAAGAGATAGGGGTGCTTGATGGGCGACACGTGGCAAATACTTTCTATATCGATAGGCTTAACTGGCGACGCGTGGCAAGTACCTCCTGTATAGATTGACTATATCGTAGGTATAGCGGAATGGCTGGCTAACTTTAAACAGAGTTCAATTTACGTCAAAAGACACGCGTTGATTCTTCCGGGCATTATCTTTGGCCTCCCGACGATCAAGAACCACGCTCCGTCTACCTAAGTTTCGCACCTAGTTGTTTGGCCAGGTGCATACAAGGACTCTCACAAACAACAAGCCAACTGCGATAGGACACAGCAAGAACGCAAGGGGGATCAAGATCGTGAGACGGCTCAAATGGTCAGTAGGTCAAGCAGATTAAGATCTACATTTGGAAAGGGCGATCTCAACGAGATCACGGTATCTCATATGTAGAACCTTACAATATTACAAGTAATCGCGTGACAAATTCCACGTGATCACACCAACCCCAGTCACGGTCAAGCTAGCCATCGACACGAGTCCACCGAGAAGAGTGCAAATCGCCCTACCGATGGGTACACAAGGTCAGGGAGAAATCAATCACGGAATCGGAGTACCCATTTCCGATAGTCGGTCATCTGGGCACCGGTGGAGAGGCGGGATCACATCAGAGATTTTGCAAACTACGTTCAACAACATTATGGGCTCCAATATCGATGGGATGGCTTCTTTTTGAAGCCCAAACGACCACAAAGATATGCCAATAGTTGACGCCTTATATGAGTCATCCGATGGTCACGCCATTCTTGTCGGCCATGGCAGACACGTCAGCCTTCAAGTATGGGTAAGGGTCCCAAATTACTACCTGGGATGGATCCTATCGAAGTATTTAAACGCTGACGCTCTTATACTACGTGTGATTTTTAACAATGGCTCTACAGTAAGATATCAGGCGCTGCAAAAATTTTGATAGCGGGATATAATAAAAAGCTAAGTCGATAAAATTTGCGGGCAAGCCAGAACGGTTAATCTACTGCAATATAGCTACTCGCAATCCACGCGATATCGTCGAATGCAATTTAATATATAGCATGTATATGGAAAACTGCATGAATTGGTTAAGTGCCGCCTGATTAAATCTGTACGTAATTTGCGCTTGCCACACGACAATGAGAAAAATCATAGCTTGCGCCACAATGAGCAATTCTTTTCTATAGCTTGTAACGAAATCTCTTATTTTGTGCCAGAACTAATACTCTAAGCTACAAGTTTTCAAAACTGATATTTGGCCTCGCAAATCCAAAGATTATTTCCCCTATAAAATCATTTTTATGTATATTTACACGTTGAAAGAAAATAATATGATTAAAACGCATTGCAAATTATTATGAGATGCGCGATGTACATCTTATGTGAATTGTACATTCTATACCTTGGCGTCGCAAGAAGCACAATAGATTATATATCAACAGTATAATGTTTCTCACATGATCCCCTACATGTTTTTTTGGAAAGAGACTAAAACCAATCATCGTTAAGTTTTTTATGTCAGGGAAAGTAGGCTTCTCCTTTCATGTAGTTTCGTTTCAAAGACATTAAATATGATGATCGCAATCCCCATTAATTTGTCCGGATTCATATTCATGGTATTTCGCTTATTTAGTTATAGACACGATACTTTTGTTACATGTTCATCGATTTTATTTTCAGCAAGATCGGCATCAATTTTCCTGGATTTTTATGTCCGTAAAAGAGAATACTACGACTACCAACTAGAGTATCATCATCTCAGATGGATAATCTTTCTTTTAATTTGATGTTGATGTCACAGAAAATATGTGCAGTAGCCATAGCGTATTGTTCTGGATAAAAAGACTAACCCCACTTACGCTAAAGCCACATTCAAAGTACGAAGGGATGTGTCGGATTACATCAGGATTTGCGTGGAATGTTGTGTGCGTGAAGAGAACAATAAATCCACTTTCTATAGCTAGTATTAGAACTTGGCTCTCTCTCACTTATAATTATAATATGGAAACAATTGTTTAAGCATTTTTATCAGGGCGCAAGTTGCACGTTGTGCATTACTTTCATAAACGAAAGGTATCGCTTGTGCTATTGAAGACTAAAAAACGAACGCAACGACACCTCCATGAAACACAGGTACTGAAGGATTCGTGCTTACGGAAGGAATTGTAATGTCAAAAGCTTAGGCTTAATTCGAAAAAAATGGCAAATTTGTGCAATGAATAGTATGCATCATTAACACAAGTGAATTAAAATAACATTTATCTTCTCAAATACTTCGTGAACTTTGAAGGTAAATTCGGTGTAATGGACGGCAGGCCTTCTGCCAAAATAATCGGAGACTGCGAATAGGCACATATATATGGCCCAGATTATACAAAAAATGGACAAGCCGCGCTAAAATGAACTTTTTACGCACTAATCATACTTCGAAGCCTATCATGGCTCTTACTCTTATGACCAAAGAAGTAGTATCTTGTCATGTAGCTTACATCGCGAAGTATCGCGACAACTTTCTATGATTCAACGACAAAGTCAGTCATTTTGTTTGGTATCGACAACACGATAAGTCTCGCAGAACTTAATTGTACTATGCTAAGCATTTTTGCGCGTCGTGTGCCTATTTTACAAAAGCGGATAAAATCCGAAAAAACGTTGATGAGTTTTCCGTGATGATATCGATGAATATATATAGGTTGATCAACGAGTATTGTGTCCAGTGCGTACACCTTTGTCACCTCGACAATAAATTTGTATGATGGTACAATTGACGTTATGGTCACATCATTGGAAGTCTGTCTGAACGTCGGAAACGGATAAAAGCGCATCCGGCTTAAATCGCGTCAGCGATGATTGTAGCCTATATGGATTTTTTGAGACGAAGTAGATATATTTGGCATTAACACTCTCAATTATTCATTTTGAGATAATTGGTTTGGGATGGTATGTCAACGTTCATAAAACGTTATGGTTTATATCGACGATGATGAAGATTTTCTGGCATATTGATCTTTATTTTTGTAGTTCATGTATTATGCAATGTAGTTCATTGTCAAATATTAAAGAATTATGCTTATCTTGGTGCAGCTAATGCAATTGAATAAGTTGAAACGATACGCGGATTCTATATTGTATGCAATATAAGTCATCCCATTGCATGATATCTATGGTAGCATATCGTAAAAAATATTCCAAATTTGTATGCAATTTCAAAAAGTGTCGGCTTTGGCGAGCTTTGGCTGAATGGATTACAGCACTAAACTCATAAAAATTAAGCCAAATGTATAGCTTTCTTGGTTAGGTATTCTATAAACATGCAAAGCCATTTACGCGTCGTTGCGCAAAGTTTTAGTAAATCGCTCAAATATTTCCAAAAGAAATTAAGAAATGCCGCTTTATTACATATAATAATCTATATTTTGTGGCGCATGTGGGTAAATGTCAGCTTCGTCTTTTTAAACATGAAAATGCATCTTCTATTAAATCGACTATATGCAAGGGTATTTATAAGCTATACGAGAATGTCTGGTCTGAAGATTTGCGCATATGTATATATTTGCATGATGATAAGATCCCGCCAACAATGCTTTCATGAATCTAAGTCTTGATGCTCCATATAGTTTCCGTCTGTCGTCGACTACACCTCCAAATAAAAAAGTATGCGAAGTTTATCGCCTGTTCTATTATTCGGGATCACAATTGTATAAGTAATACCAATGTCCCTCTTGGGGTACCAGCGATTAACTTAGCATTAAACTAGGCATGCTGACTGCAGTGTATTATGGTTACGATTAACGAAAAATGATCCAAAAGAGTGAATTCAATCGATCCATGATATATTAGATATGACGCATCGAGCTTGTATTTGTGACTGCGTTTCTTTTCCTTATCACCATCGGAGATGGATTCGTTGTAGTATTTAAATTCTTTCCTTCGTTCACTATTTGCCATTTACCCGTGTCATCAAGCACAATCAGATAAGCGAAATGTATAATGGGACGTTAGATTTATCAAGATATCCGCTGATTGACGCTTGGCAAGCATCTTGTCAATCACTGTTGCTTGCATAAAGGATAGAGATTGCTTTTAAATCATGATATTCAAATATGAATAACACAGTTCGAAGGTCTATTGTTATACATATGTCTCTTTGCTTGAGATTTCTATCGGTTATCGAGTGAAAGAAACGTTTTTGATGTGTATATACTGTTGTTGACTAAGTACATATATTAATTTTATGATTTGCGACGAGTTTACAAATTTGCTTGAGCTTTGTGAGCGCCTATTGACCAGAACCCCTTCACATTTTCACGCCACAGCGATCGTAAGAACAAGCACCACAGGAGCGATCAGATCAAGCTTGCAATTTGTACTTGAATGAGAACTTTCAAAATCTCTTTTCTTTCGAAGTGATTTTCCACTGTACATAATGATGTACCAGCGCAATTACATAACACATTTTAGGTACGGTTTCATGGCATATACATGTTGTGGCCCTTAATTTGATCTCAAGCACGGATACTTATTTGAATCGACCTTCTGGAAACAATGTGCACAAAGTCTGGTGAGAAATGCGTGAGGCAAAGTAAAAATAAACTACGTAATATTAGACTGAGTAAATAACTACTCATGCTCGGTCGACTACAAATATTGCTTTAGGCAAAAGATTTAGTTAAATCAAAGCATAAATTATGTATTTAAGAGACATGAGCTGACTTATTTGTTGATCGACTTCCTCAAAGGAACATGTTGATATCCAGATGTAATCGACGTAATTTATTGGTTTGATAAGTTTAAGTATTTTTGTTTTGGCCATACGTCAGCAGTTTTTCTCGATTGTATTTGCTTGCCATTCTGATCGGTTATAAATTTTGCCTTACCATTAGACCAAAAGTGATGGCCATGTACTAATTCCCACAGTGTTCCCCGCAACGAGCGCTCTATGTAACATAAGTTGGACGTTGAGTAATAAAGAGGCAGCAAGTACAAATTTATACAGATGGATGCTTCTAATGGACAAATAGCTCCTACCATTGACGATATGGCTCCCGCAACGACTGTACGAACAAATGAATCGGATTTGCAAAAGACAAAGACATTTTCGTCGTATACTTAAATTCTTTCATGTTGCAAAACATACATTGATTATGAGATCAATGTTAAATGATTCGTCGTCATCTTTGGGCTGTTTCGGCTCTGAATTTAACATCTTCATTATTCCAAGTCAGATGGTATCCGATATAACTACATCTACTACTCACATTTAATTTAGCGCAAGATTGTGCATGCAATGCGCCAGTCATTTTCTTATTGTAACGGGGCTTCAGCCCCGTTACCGTCGTACACTTAATGCTTTGAGGAAGCGCTGTTGTTTTTAGATAGAAAAATCAACTCTGCTTATATATTTTTCTTTGAAATCCGTACTAAGTACGAGGGGGTTCTCTTCTCGTGAGAACCACTCAAAGTAGGTCGATTCTCTATTAGGTAATTATTGGGTCCGGCACCCCAATAATAGCGCAACAGTAAAAGAAGATGCTGTATCCGCTATTCGGACACAGCAAGTACCTACTTATGTCATTATGTAATAAAAAGCTATAACTACTTAATATAATGGGTTGCCCCATTACTTCACCTCCCATTTAAAGTTGCGCTTACCTCAACGTCAGCGCTATACGCAGAATGTTGCTACTCAACAGATGGTCTCACGAGCACCACGAGCAACCCACAGATTGTACCACATCGATATAGTGCACCAGGTGCCGATCCCGAGGAAAGCGACCACAGCAAGTCATGGATGAAGACTTGATTCGATAGGCCTTGTACAGACTTGAAGGTGCTGACGATTTGGAACCGCTTGAGTCGAAGAAGGACCTCTTCACACAATACCGTACCGTGCGAGTCAAAGCGACGAATCGTGCATACACTGACGACGCACTGCAAAGATCTTGGTGTGCCTTCATCAGACGCTGGAACGCGAGTCGACGGGAAGGAAGATCCCTCGTGTCCTGGTTTGAACGACGGGAAGGAACTTATAATGCTTACGCTATTGGTGATTTACGCAGGCGTGTTTGTCGTTCGACTCGTGACGATTTTTGCACGAGCTACGTCCATGTCCATATAGGATGCTCATCGTGTTTCGTGAAACGACCGCGTCCATTTCAGCAGGAACGGGAGGACTTAGTGTGTTCACGGGGAATGCTACAGCACATCCAACCATGGATTGGCCGCTATCCGAGAAGTCTCTCAGAGCTCCAAGTATCGACGCTGCGTCACATGAGAGAGCGCCCTGTCGCCCAACGGAGACGCTCACGCAGTTGCGACCGATTGATGTACGACTGTCGTGGTCGCTCACACATTCGCGACCGATTGATGTACGAACGTAGTGGTCGTTCACGTAGTCGTTGCCGACCGTCATCGTATCCAAGTGCTCCCGAGCCTCGGGTTTATATCTCGGAGTCGATCGGGAGTTCGTCGTCGGTCGCCATCTCGCGAGTGTCACGGGTCGCGAGATCGTGGGTTTAGCCTTCAGCGTCGGTCGCGATCACCGGCCTCTTACTGCTTTCGTACTCCTCGACAACGTTAGGAAACGAAAAGACAATGTATTTCGAGGCTCCCATATGTCGTCTGATGCTAAATAACCCAGCCATCGGACCTTGTAATGCGTCTCGTAGCTCTTTGATGGCACGGAGTCACTACTCAGTGCATGGCGTGTGAAGCCTTTGTGAATGATAATACGATACACAAACCAGCGACGCGCACCCGATGCATCCACAAACCGAGGGGGAGCGTCACGACGGATGACCTCTTGCGGTGGACGCCGGTTCAGGTAACCGGACGTCTTTTAGTCGAAAGATGAGTTGCTGTCCCTTCGTGCTGAGACTGAAGAGACGAAGGATGGTCTGCTAGATGCTCGTGAGCTGGCCGAGAGTGCTGTAGCGGCTGCTGCAACGTAAGACGCTGAGAATACTCGACGGGTCCAGCAGGGGTTGGTTAAGCGTCTTCGCCAACTTAAGACTGCAACTTTTGGAGGGCCCCAGAAGAACGAGTTTGCATGCGCTCAGGCAGGACTTTGTCCCAGGCGTCGTCATCAAGGGGTGTCGGACTTTCTCCTGGCACAGGAGAGAGGGGAAGACTCGAAAGAAGGTCCGCCGGGAAATACGATTTGAGGAGCCGACATAAAATGTCGGGTGCAGACGCATTGAGGTAGGTATGTCTAGCGTGTAGGCGTCTCCATGTACCCGAACAAATGAAATGAGGCCAATTTACCTTGGCACTAATTTGATAGAGTTACTGATGTGTCTGGCAGACCACTTGTTGATTACAAGACACTGTCGTCTTTGTTGAAAGTAAACATGTTCTTTCAACCTCGCTTGTTTGCGATCTCCTTTCGTTTGTCGACGGTTCCTTAAAGGCCATCATGCACAAAACGCGTGATGGCTTGCCGTAGTATAAGAAATTCATTGACTGCGGCCGAAGTTACAAACGAAGTGGACTCAGGAGAAAATTAAGCAACGAGAGCCGTGATGTTATGCATCGCGTAGGGACTTGATATCCCGTTGGCCACGAAATTAATAGCAGAAGTGACAGTAGCAGCAACCTTATCTTTAACGTAATTAATCATCAAGTGTTAATGCGCAACACCATCGGTAGAAACTCCCCCAACAAGCTGAGAAAGAGGATCTTTAGGAGCTGAGAGAGCGAGAAGCGGTGGAACGCGAGGGTCCCTCGCGTTGTTTACTAAGAATGGCGTCAACCCTGTTGAAGCGTCTACTGCATTGCTAATTGCAACTCGGCAAGCGGGAGAAAAGAGATCCATGAAGTAAATGATGTCGCATAACTTCTCAGAACATCTTCAAGCACTTGATTGACGCGCTCCGCTTGCCCATCCGTTTCTGGACGGGCTGCCCCAGACATGAGCAGACGCGTGCTCAGTAATTGAAACAATTGTGCACAAAAAAACTTAGTGAAGCGCGCGTTCACGGTCTGAACGATGAATTCAGGCAAGCCATGGTACCTGAAGATAAGATCAATAAAGCTTTTCGTGCTTGTCTCCGCCGTAATGTGCGCGGAGACTGGAGCAAATTGCACCATTTTCCTGAATTGATCCACGAGAACCAAGACATGCATGCTGTACTTCTCAACCAATGAAAGACCAAAGTTCAAGTCCATACTGACCAAACGCCAGGTTTCCGTAGCAATAAAAAGAGGTCGTAGTAAGGCTTATGAAGATGACGCAGTCTTCACACGATGGAATATTCCACAAAAGCGTACCCACTTCTAAATGGGGTTTTTCTTCCGTACCCTAAAAAACACTCGCGAAATGGCCGCGAACGTCTTTTCGCGACCCAGATGACGACCAGCTGGATTGTCGTGAAACTCATGGACCATTCGTGCTGTAAAGTCGTCATCGGCAGGTATGACGAGGCGCGGCGCATCAAAGGCGTTCATCGTGTATGTTATCAGCGGGCTTTCAAGCGCGTAACGATTGATGTTGTCGCGCGTCGGCTTCGTCATCTTCGCGAGTGACCCCTCACTTTGGTGTCAAAGATAGTTAATAATTATTATGTAGAAGATATCATTCGCATAAGACTCAGCGATCTGAGTCCAAATTGGCAGCACATGTGTCGATATCATTGCATAACGACCCAGATCAGTAAAGCACAAACAAACGTTCTCGTCGTCATCATCAGCACTATCTCGCTGATGACCCATGTCGCGTTGAGGATCGTAATCGTGACGCCGAGAGAGAGCGTCAGCAAGGATTTTATTCTTGCCGGGCTTGTAAACACCACGAAGTAATACTCTGAGAAGAATAATAACTAACGAGCCATACCATGGGATGAGTGAGAAGTCGTGACTGAAAGGTCTCACGACGCGCTCTAGGCCCTCATCGTCGAATTGCATTAGAGAAAAACCGATCGCAAAGTTGCTCGCATTTCTGACAACGTAAAATGGCTTGGAAGCATCAGGAAACAATTGTAGTGGTGCATCAGACAAGCTCCGTTTCACGGAATTGAAGGCAGATTGATGATCTGCCGTCTTTGACCAGATTGGATACTTCTTCAGTAAAGTCTATAATGGCTGAACTAACTCGGCATAATTCTTCGTAAACTTTTGTAAGTAATTATCCAGGCCGATCTATTGTCGTAATATCGTTTGGTTCTTGGGCTTACGCCAAGAACATACCGAGGATTCCTTTACTGGATTAGGACGGACACCTTCCCTGCTGCCATAGCAACCGATTTCTGGAATCTCGAGCGCATAGAAGACACACTTCTACAAAGTTGCGTATAATTGATGCTCGCGCATCACTCGAAACACCAGTTTCAAGTGTCGAAGGTGAACTTTCGTGGCGCTGAGCTTTTGCTCAGCGCGGCTATGTACATAAATTTCGTCGAAGTAGCTTGGTTCAAAATCGCGTAGTGGTCGAATAAATTGTGTCACCATCCGATTAAACGTATCTGGAGCGTGCTTTAGGCCTTGTGGTATAACTAACCACTCCCATAGCATTCCGCTTGGAGTGCTGACCGCAGTGAATGGAATATCACTGTCTTTTATTAGTATCTGATAAACCCCGTCTGTCAGATCGATGACACTGAAAAATTGCTGCCGTACATTGTATCCAAAACCATGTCTTTGCGTGGAATTGGCATTTGAGCCGCTAATGTGGCGTCATTCAGCTTGTCAAAAGCGTGCACAATGCGCCAACCGCCGATGGCTTTCTTCACACAAAAACTCGGACTCGAATGTAGCGAGCACTCTCGCGAACATGGCCTGCTTTACGGCAGCCCTAAAATAGTTCATCAATCGCGATGACTTGATCCCGGGGTGACGTCCACTGCCGCACGATGCAATATTTAGATAAACTCCACGATCGGCTAGAAGCTCAGCCGAGATTTCTCCAGAAAGACGTTGGCATACTCACGGGCGATATCTTAGACAGGGTTGCCTGAACCACGGTGGGATTCTAAAGACTGTGCCGCAAAATGTTCCTCACGCGCTGATTTGGTCTCGGCACTCTTTGGGCGAGCCTTTAAAACTTCTTCTGAGGTTTTTTCGGCGGTAAAAACGATGCACACTTGCTCAATGCTACCTGGCTTGAGGTTATGGAGAAAATATTTTCATGGGAGGCCTGATAGAGATGTGATCTCTGTAGCAGTACGCGGAGGGCTCGCTTCCTCAATGTAGCGACCGCCATGTGGAAATCCTTCCACATATTCGAACGCGCATTGAAATTCCGTCACACAGAATTATCGTGGTCTTTCTGTCGACGAGAATGTCATTGTCCCGGCGATCGGCGTGCTACTTTTTTGTGTTGACGCCGTTTATGACGTGTCGAGCCACTGCTCGAGACCGGCACGTCACTGTCGCTGGAGGAAGCTATACCCCCCACTTGACGTAAGGGCTCTGTCCCCACCACGTAGTTTACATACGGACCCACAGTCCGCTCATTCTCGTCGATAAGAGGAGGAAGGTTGCCATCTACCGCCTCAGATATGTGCGATAGCCCTTGCTCAACTACCGCAATGGAAATTGGGAGCCGAAGCTCAGCCGATGTAGAATAGTAAGTGATCCCCTGCTCGGCCGCCTCGATATAGATCGGTAGCCTCCGCTATGCCGATGTGTTAGTGTGCGGGAGCCTTGCTCGACCGCCTCGCTTTGAATCGGGAACCCCTGTTCGACCGATGTTCTTGTATGCGTGAACCTCTGTTCAACCGCCTCGCTAGTAATTGGGAACCCTTGCACGATCGATGTTCGTGTATGCGGGAATGTATGTTCGACCACGTCGCTTTTTTTTCGGGGGCCTCTTCTCGACCGATGTCTGAATGTGCGGGAACCGCCTGTCAACCGCCTCGTGGTGTGGTTTTGTCAGTGTGACTGAACATACAAGGCACAGAAGGCCAACGCTCTCTCTGAGTTGACTTTTGGTCGGAGCTTATTCGTCCACGACCCTGACGGGGGGCCGATCGGATGACGCAACAAGCAAATGAATGAACACTTCACTCACGTCATATCCGCTTCGTCATTTAAATGACCGAGATAGCCAATATTTCGTCGGCTGATACCGTGACAACCACGGTGTCCCCAAAATTCAATCGAATCGTAGTTCATCTCGTTATTAAAAACATCATTACTTTTATAGCCATGAAATTTATACGACAAAACCACTGTTCTGCGCGGGGCACGCTGAGGTTGTCTGTCAGCAAGTTTGACTAAGATTTCACCTAGACCTTGTCGAACTGTAATCTTGGACGGGATAAAGGACAAACACGGTGCCCGAAAGAAATTGTTGGATGCATTTGAATCCAACAAAGCTCGGAGTGGTCGCTTCACTTTATCGACGACGAGACGGATGATGGTCAGTCTCGAGCCGTCGCGTGTAGTGGTGTCATTGCAGTAAGTGTGTGTCACTTTGAAACTGGAAGCCCGAGCTTCCACCGAAGTACCCGGAGCTCCATTTCTGCCAGTTGGGCACCCCTCACTTACTGGAACCGCTCGTTATTTGGCGTGACCGCCAACGACTCAGTGTCTCCACGTGGGACAGCTGTGTTCATGGTCACCGGCGCTGGTACTCAGCAGACATCCGCACGATGGCCTGTCTTGCCGCACCAAAAGCACCTCATCATGTTTACACTGCGAGCGTCGCGGCTAGAGTTATTGCCGCGACAATTTGATACATCAATCGCATCAATTACCATGGGCACTGGGTCAGACGTGCGTGAACGTTGCGATTCTGCGTGTAAGTATGACAACTCGACCGTGTAAACTCCACGAAGCCTAAGTGCAAATGGCTATTCCAGACTCTTCGGTTTAGCACGTGTGAGGCAGTAACATGTCATGGCCTCCTGCATACCGAAGACAAAGACATGGACTTGTGAGGTCATGTCGATCGGTTGCGCGATTATACACTACTTGAGATGTCGTGTGTGCTGTACGTAGTAACGCATCGACAGCTTGACTTGTTAAAGCTGAAAGAAGTCAGCGTGCAAACGTGACTCATCTTGAGGTGGTTCGAACGACAGTAGGAATTCACGCTGGATCTCGTCCAGAGTGGAGGACACGAACTCGTCTACGACTAACTACCCCGAGAGCCCATTCTATGGCTTTACCAACAAGCCGTGACATGCGAAAGTTAACCTTCGGGTAGGAGCGTCAATTAACCTTGACGCTATCGCGATGCCGATCTCTCGAAACCAGCGATTAAGGGGAGGCAGTCCGTACCATCTCCTACGTATGTGGACTTCTCCATCTTGATCGCGTCATAATGGTAGGAGCGCAAAGGAGTCTGCACTCGCCGATTTGCATTCGGCGATCTCGCGTATTATGTAGTATTGAGTGGCGGCACGGTGTTGATCGGGCGTTGCTGTGCTCAGCAGCGACGTTACGCAGTTCTTACCAAATACACCCGCAAGGCGATTTAATGCCTGCCATTTCACGAAAGTGAGATGTGCTAAGTCGGCAATCTTCAGCGAAACCGCTGGATCGATCGAAGGCTCGTTAATGCTCATCTCAAAATTGGTCATGGAAAGACTACTAAGTGCTACCAGGTGAAACGGGGTGAGATCCCCGTTACCGTCTTTCACTAAATAGCTTGAGGAAGCGCTGTTGTTTTTACATTGCAAAATCAACTCTGCTTATATTTTTGTTTGAAATCCGTACTAAGTACGAGGGGGTTCTCTTCTCGTGAGAACCACTCAAAGTAGGTCGATTCTCTATTAGGTAATTATTGGGTCCGGCACCCCAATAATAGCGCAACAGTAAAAGAAGGTGCTGTATCCGCTATTCGGACACAGCAAGTACCTACTTATGTCATTATGTAATAAAAAGCTATAACTACTTAATATAATGGGTTACCCCATTACACTTATTTGACGAAATATTCCTCGTAAGCGTGTGGAACGGTAATAGTGAGTGTGTCCATTGAATCGGGTTACATTCTGTCGTCTAAAAAATTGCCTGCATGATTTTTAGCTATTTTAATTATAAGTGCTTCGCACCCGCTATCTTAGGGATATTGTATAACAAATTCTATTCTATGTTTATCGAAAGGTAGATGGTAGGAATACTTTTAGAGAACCCCATTTCAGAGCGAGCAACAAGAACACACCGTTACATTGGTGAGGAGCTGTAACATATATAGTTGTATTATTTGTTTTATCTGCTAACTGGATATGGACTTTATGTAAGCGCAACACTATCATATAGCATGGACACAATAATTATCCAAATCGAAGCACATTAACCTTTATGGATATAAGGGTGGTGGCTGCGATCTTGTCAGGCACGATATCCGAAAGTAGTAGACAAGATAGATTTAGCTTCTGTCACTGCTTCAAACTATAGACTAAAATGACGAGTGGGTAAGTCGTAGCGGTTCCAGAGGTATCAAGAAATGAAGTATATATTTTAGGTGCGACACGCTCCACTGTCAACTGCAAATGTAACGTTGAATTTTACCACCAACACATCACACTTCATCTTAACGAATTAGACAAGTCTGGACGAACAGCACGAAGTGAAGAACTGACTTTCTTCCCTTTCAAAGGCTAATAAATAAGAATATTTATTATATTTGCGATTTCGAAACCGCTCAGTAGGCTATGTTGAACGGTCCAAAAGATCACATGGACATGTTTTAAATATAACTGGGACAATATTTGTACAAACACTAAATTTATAGTACTTTTACGAATTTTTGTTGAACAAGTGACATTACGTGCCTGAATGACATCCATTTGAGCAGAACGATGCAGTAGATTCGGTTTTCGGGTACGCAAACGAATCAATTCTCATATAAACGATATAAGTACAGAGATTTACATTCGCACGATGGAATCTGATCAGTGATGCTAAATACTGCCTAATCAATACTTAATAGCTGTGCACCCAATTTATATATGTTATTTCGGCACTAAGTAACACTACTTAATCGAGATGATGGTGACATATTTCCCTGCAGAAGCCAAATTGCACCAATTTCTAACAATAAATAGCTCAAACCGCATTGTAGCGGCACGCCCGAACTTTTGCTACATTTTCAAAAGCGTCCGACAAGTCTCATTTTGCACACCAGATGGTGACACGAGACTTGGAATCTCAGGTCGTACGTATCAAAAGATGTATGAGCTAGTTATGTTCATATATATAAACTATAGTTATTTCCTACGTACACGATTATAAAGAATACGCGAGGCTCCATATCGAAAAAGCCAGTTCGCTGCTCTTAATGTCAAAAGATGAGAAATTAGCAAGAAGATTGCTTATTTTATAATTGCAGGTCGCACATACGAATGAAACAGGGATCACACATCGGAATAGCACTAGACAAACGAAGATTTACAATTTAACAACAATAACTGAACGCAGATATATTCGCGTCCTCGTATAATAACACATATAGATTCTGAGCGAAAACTGTTAATAAAGTTGCTCATATAAATGTTTGAGTATCACAAGCGATCATAAAAGGTCTACGGACAATTATAAATAGACATCAATGTTTGCACTATTACGTGGGTAATTAATTGAAAGTGTTGACACAACAATATCATCGATAAGATGTTCAAATTGCATCAAATGGTTCTTTTGTGAATAAGTTGTATATATTATCGAACGGGTATAAACTCCGAATAATGGATTTGGATTTCTACCGTATATCCGGCGTTTAAAGCTATTAATTGATCAAATGGATCGAGGAGGTCATCAGGTAAAGTTAATCTGGGGCAATAAGGTTGTGTAGGCTGGTACGAGAAGGCGAACATTTTCCATCCTAGCGCAACTGAGATTGTAAAGAAACTTACGATAAATTCATATACTACTCAAGCAATATTTATAAATTAGTTGAATATCTCATCTTACATGCGAATGAAAATTACGAGCTTCATGATGGTTTCGTAGACGTGCAGGTCAAATTTGTACGAAAAGGACGAATACATTTCAAGCATGTATGATTAAGATCCGTCTAAAAATATTATACATATGGCGTATTGATATAAAACGATGACTGTGTACTATGTTTATTAAGCAATTAGACTCGAAAGGCAACGCACATAGGGAACTAAATTATCGCGTTAAAATCGCGGCTTAATATGTTCACGTATGTTCGTATTATCAAATTTTACATTTTAGAAGGCGTACATCTGCACTAGATATAGTGCGGTGCTAGATATTACTTGCGTTATCTCGTATTTTATCCCGCTGTGGAACAGAACCACCAAATAAAAACCGTTGAACTGTTTGAATAATCGATACAGTTTTTGATCAGAAAGGTGTACCGAATTGCGAGGTGATGATTATGATCAATTTTAAAGGGCGGTATTCGGAAACAACATAGGATTAGAACGAGCCTAAAGCGATTTTGAATGACGGGATACCACCAAATATGACTTGATAATCATAGTGCGAGGAATGCACACGGCGTATGTCTTATGCTAAACAAGTTTAAATATGCGTCATCACGACTTCGTTTAATTCAATTCATGCACTATGATGCGTAGCTAA
This sequence comes from Hyaloperonospora brassicae, assembly GCA_947650285.1. NCBI lineage: Eukaryota > Oomycota > Peronosporomycetes > Peronosporales > Peronosporaceae > Hyaloperonospora > Hyaloperonospora brassicae. The sequence goes on along the minus strand of CANTFL010001148.1, from coordinate 51,111 downwards.
CTGATAAAATTATGCCTCCGGTAGTGGGCCTACAACATATCAAGCAATTGTAAGATTTTGTAATCCAAAAGGTGATGGGAGCTAGTTTGTTGCACTTAAACATGTGCTTCTCAGGGTGTATATGATGCGAAAAATTATATTAATATTTAGTTCTATATCAGCTTGTGCCGTATCCAAGGCTATCTTATATGTAAGCTTCAGGATCTTAGTACGCGTACCATATCTATGGCTGGTAAGTATTTAAGTCACACACGTTTTGTGAATCGTTTAAATACTCAGAATTTTAATATGAAATCGCGCCATCAATTTGACCAACGGCTCGACTTGACATGGGCGTCCAGGTCACGACATAGTCACGAAAAGTGGCAAAATTTGTCGTATTGCAAAAATCGACCAAGAAATAACTTTGGGTAAACATCGCCACGCGTAAACGGAACATATATACGTATTTGCACGCGGCTAAGATATGGCGGCAAATCCTTTATCGCGTGATTAAAAAAATCATATAGACGGCAATGGTCACGTTTATAACGTATTTGGTGTGAGACCTACATGCGGTGTATGTGAATAATACGATGGCAAAAGCAATACTAAAATATAGGACGCCATCAAAAACAGTAATTCTGTGAAGTATGCACTTCATGTATAGAAACAGACGCTTGATTGGATTAATCCGCAATAGAGAACTATATGAAGGTCCAAAAAATTGAATATGCACTGAAAGTTCACTAGAATGTAAATGATGGTGAAGCTAGTATATAATTCACATGATGAGATAAATACTTAGTTATTTAGACAGATACCGGTGCGTACGACGACACAATTGATGGCAGCGATGGCATGGCGAGAAGGTCAAGGTACGTTATGATAAAACAGGTTACGAAATAGACACAGTTTAAGTCGAAATTGATTGATGCAGATTAGACTTGGTGACGTTGGATGATCGTTTTAATAGAACGCAATGACTGCTAGAATCAAATGAGCTATGTTGTAGTAATCATGATGATGACAGTTAACTGATTCAAGAGACACTCATCTTGAGGACGCAATCGTGATCCACAATATGCGTACTTTTATGGAATCATGTATCATAAATAGACGATAATCGTTTATATAAGCTATTTATCATCGATAATAAACTTACATGCACAATAACATTTAACTTTTTACATGTTGGCGAGGGCATGTCACGGATGATGGGAGTAGTGGCTGTCGCGTTTTCTGTTTGTAATCATAATTTGCAATCGTATATCAATCGTAAGTCGATCTTTGGTGTATACTACACATGGATACACGAGATAAAAATCCATTGCATTCAATTTGTGGTGTATCCCACATATCTTGGATCGCCATAGCGCTCCGATTACATTCCATATGGACGCGTTCTTGAGGTGGATCTTACGAATAAGTCGACGGTCTTAGAAGAGGAAGGCAAGTGGCAACACATAAATATGAACAATGGTGCATAGTGGGATCTAGGTTTGATCATATAAATATTACAACTTGTTTGAATGATAAGTGATACCACTTATCGACCTTCTTTTAATTAAGCATGTAAGTGGCCTTACGAATTTTCTATCGCATCTCAAGGCCAGCCCCTATACACTTCAATTGGGCACGTTAACAACTTCCGTGTCAATCCCTACCCAACAATCGCACATATTAAACCCATGGCAATAAGATACTAGATCGCAACTCGATTTAATTGTTAAAAATGTAAGCGGGTCAAGCTTTATTATATGGGTTTTGGACAAGAAAAGGTACATAAGTGTGTGTCAGGGTAGCTCATATTGGGCGTCCCACCAAAAAATAACGCGATCGATTTAGTTTTTATCTCCACACGATCGACCCTCATTCTGTCCCCAACAAATGAACGTTACGCACCGACTGGAGTACATTTAGAAGGTGTGACTGCCCTGGTGACGGAAACATGATGTTAGGAAGACTATACACACGAAAACGTAGTAGTCTACAAATAGTCGGTGGAGAGTCGAGGTCACATTGATACATTTTAAAATTACCACTGTACCACAATAATTGATGAAGGATACGATTAGATAGCCGATATAAGATTAGATACTTTCATGATGTAGTTTTTTTCATCTCACTGTAAAGATTATTTCGAATAAATCATTCAATTTTAGGCAATCCTTATGTAGCATGATGTGATTCATTCCAAGAAGTAGATGATCGGTAGTTCTTTCAGCTCGTCAATGGACGTAACTACGACAAAAATCGCTAGTATAGCGTGTTGTGAGTGCCAGCGCATAAACTATGTTTACCCTGCATTGAGTACAAAAGCTGATCCTCTATGATGCAGTCGGCGCTGGTGCTTTAATTACCTTTCGGTCAGCGTTTTATCATGTCATGTGATTATAAAGCTAATATTTACAAAGGTAAAGCCTCGACGAAGCTAATACATCTGACTCTGTCAGATTGGACAATACAACCTTTATTGGATCATCTTTCTGCGATCCCAGGGACCTATAAGATATGTAACTATATTTTTGATGACATGGTCGGTACATACCTTACAAAAAAACAATTTACGATACAGAGTAGGAAGGAGGAATGAAAATGCAGTGATCGAAGAGATTTCCATGCTAGTACAACTTCTTCAACACATTTTTTTACCAAGATTCTCTGTTAAATCAATCTTATGACGGGATGCTCGTGACTCGGACATCCTTCTAAAGATGCTACAGCATTTAATATGGACTTATTAACAAAAACAAATAATTAAACCGACTGCGCGACGTAACATAGCTCACAGCGTTGCAAAATTGTAAAACGCGCGCAATGGCCGAAAAATTCTTTGCACCCCTTTTAAGAAATACGGATAGATAGACCGATTATTTACGATTGCAAATATGGCAGAAGCGATTGTTGAGGCTTTGAAGATCCATGTAATTCGTCAATTGGAATAGCAAGTCACCTGTGTGATTATGTACAATGGCGTCTACAATTGCTTGCAGATAAATCGGCGGATCGTGGCGGTGAAATATCGTTTCTCATCTATAGAAAGCTATCAGAGTTACGTTTAGCCACTAGTTACTCACAATTTTTCGGAGCAGCAAGCCACGAAATGAAATGGAGCGTGCTTCATACATTCTTCGAAGGGTTTTCGGCTTACTAGTCCGTTAACAGACTCAACCTTTTTGAATTCGTATACAAGAGCTAAAGGTACTATTTTATTCTATTGACGAAGCTGCAGCGGAACATCCATACATAACACTTGATTAAAACTTTTTTATACATGAACACTTCAAAGACCCACCACGACCTACAGAAAGATATCAAAATATACAACTCAGAAGATGCGAAAGGTTTCAAAACCTGGATATTATAAATAACATTACTGCCATAAACTGAAAGAGTTACGGATGGATCTTACGCCACGACTAATCCGCATCTTACCTGCAAATGGTCAGAAGGATGGATTTATGTAGTGACATTAGAATCTATATAGGCACGGTCGAGCAGTCCATGTCTTAGATACACTTTAAATTTTACCTTTGACTACGCAAGATCCTCTCAAGCACCGCTAGCGAACCAATCAACCCTCTTCAAACTACGGATGTATCATTTAATTAAAAAATGTGATCAATATCGTATAAGTAAAGAAGGTGTGGGAAAGGCGTCTGTATCATGAAACACCCTAATGAAGACGCCTACGTTAGCTACACCATGGTAAATGCATCAGCAAGTGCCGACAACTGTGCAGAGACGGCATTGATGAAAATCAAGAAGTTCTCAGGCGGAGCTCCACATGAGTAGATTTGCAGGAGCAGCCGGTTTAGCAGACTCGCCCACAAGAAACGTGAGTTGATGAACAGAAGGCGTATGACATTGTCGCGCTTATTGACGGTTACCTCGCAACGGAAATTAAGGTGTTTTCCCAATACTCTCTTTGCCTAGGCAGGGCCTTTGAGCCTTTTTACAGAAGTAAGATTATATTATTTCTTGCACAACATAATAAACAATGTGGACAACGATCTATACAAGATTTGGATTAAAAGACGTGAGACTGGGCTCAAACTCTCGCGGCGGTACAAAGAAAATACTCGGCTGCTTACTGTTATCCCACGACGCTGAAAAATTACTTGAGTCCACAAAACCGCTACTTCTGGTACGGAGCTCCCTGATCACGACAAGAGAAGTTGTCTGCACCAGGCGTTGTTAATGATCACCTAAATGACCTAGTGATTAACTTGTCACGGATAGAGAATGTCGAGGAACAGATGACCGCCTGCGACCAAAACAAATATTGTATACCGAAACCGTATAGTAAGCAACAGAAAAACAATAAGCGCAAAAGTCACTGTCAGCAAAAAGGACATTAGAACTGGCTAGAAGAGACTATGTGCAAATGATAAAAACTAGAGCGACCCAACACAAGCAATGCAGGTAATGTTCTTTCACCATATGGCTTCTCATTATACTAGCACTAGCTGCACACTGAAGAAAATATTGGTAGAGTACAATATAGACGAATCGTCAACCGCACAACTATCGCAAAGCAAAGCCGTAGAACCCACGTATTATAAGAATGGGTAAAACGTTTTGTGAATTAAGATTAGATTCGAACGAGACAGGAAAATAGCAAATTTTGAAAATCCTGACTTTAATGGAAAAGGACAAGCTCTCCGCCAGTGTACCATTGCGCATCATGGTCAAGCTCTATTGGAATTAAGAGTCGATTAAATCCCTGCCCGACTGTTAAGCCGTGATGATCGTTAGGAATGGTAAGAAACTTGTGTGGAAAAGTCATTAATTAAACTTTATGATATGGATCGGTGGCCATCTAATTGAGGCGCCACGTACTGGTGAAAAATGGCACCAAGTGATCTGGCGATCCGATGAGAGACGGAAGGTGATCCCACGGAGATCGACGGACCGATACAACGGTCGGCCGAAGGATGGACGTGGAACGGTCTGAGACGAGGCGCAGAAAGGGGTGATTTTCTTGGAACAATCTGGGACGAGTCGCAGACATCGATGATTTCCACGGTGCAATCTGGGACGAGGGACTAGATTGAACCAGAAGACCGATCTGAACTGAGAAAGGTACTTCTAAGACCAAGCGATGCGACGTGACTCTGTGACAAAGTTGCAGCATCCAGGTGATCGAAGATACACATCACCGATCTCCAATGGGAGTACTGATTTAGGCTAATTATGGACCGATCTGGAAGTGGGGATGTTTGTGGGAGTCCGTGGGACCGTTTTGAGAACTGTGGATGGTCCCATTGTGCGGATAAACCCTTGAGGATGGTATCGGACCATGCACAACGAACGGAAGAACATATAGGGCCGGATCGCACTGTGTCGATCCTCAACGATCTCGAATTGGGCATCAGATCGGTCATGTTCCCTGCTGATTATGGATATATCGATGATGGAGCTATTGGATTGTGATACACATGCTTGTTGAAGGTCCATGAGTGATGTCGCAAAAGTTCAGACCGAAAGAGCCAGTGGAAGCCGGTCAAATTGACGTCACAAAATGGATTTAGACACATTCGGCATTTGGATACTATTTTGGACTTTTCGGTACCAAAATTGGGTATTAGGTACCGCATTTGGAATTTGCTCCCTTTTTGGTGTCTAGGTACGATATCGGGAGTATTGGCGCTATCTTTGGAGCACAGGTCACGAGATTTCGACCCGTGTTCAAGGGGGCGGTCAAGCTTAAAGGTGATATTGGTTTGGAGAGTGACCTACAGTTTGGAATAGGCTTAAGGATAGGATGGCTATTAATTTGGTTGGATAATAAAACAGTTACCGTTTTTACATATAAAGCACGTCGCAGACTTCTCTTCCGGGCAGGATATTTGGCCTCCCGTCGATCAAGAGACGTCGCACGCGCCGTGTTTCGTGTACTCACCTTGGATTGTTTGGCCAAGGTGGGGTTAAGGTAACTCAACTCAACTCAAACTGCTAGGGTAGCAGCAAACAACGGTAAAGGAAAAGGATTTTGGTTACAAGATCGCGAGGCAGCTCAAGTGGTCAGAAGATCTGGACAAGGAGCTCAAGACAAGACCGAGCAAGACCGAAGCGATCTACAGGTCAGATCGGCACGTTTCATTTTGGCGAAACAAGCAACCGATACACCCACATTGCGCACTTCCGGCAAGATCAGCCGATACCAAGACCAGATCGGACCGATCCCAACGCAAGATCGACGCAACACTACTATTTGCTGAGTGAAGATTTCCGCACAGCAAAGACCCCGGTCCCGAAGACAAATCGAGATCGGTGTGATTCAAGATCGAGATCGCGACATCTCCAAATAGAGATCGCCGCGACTCAAGATCAAGATCGCAGAACCCCGTTCGTGGTGTGAAGATTTCCGCACCGGAAGCGAACGCTCAACCCTGAACCCTCAGCGAGATTGACATCTCCCAAGGCCGTTACGAAGAGCTCAAGCCAGCCCAACCGACGGGTACACAAGGTGAGCACAAGGTTATAGAGCAAGGCACGGATGGGAGTACCCCCTCCGTGAGTCGGCAAGTCTGAGCAAGTGGAAGATCGACACCCACTAAAGTAATTTTGTGAGATCGACTTCACCACACTTGCTGGGATAGTAAACCATGGTCGAAAGTTTGCTACCGTATTATCATATGTCTTCGACAGAATGCGACGCACTATATTAAGCAACAAACGGCGGTGGCACAATTCTTTTTCTCACAACTTAAGCCAGAGACAATCATCACGCTTTCATCGAAACAGTCAAATCTTGCAGCAAACTTATGGTCATCGGTAGACATCATGAAGGTGCTAGGACTGATTGTGAGCTCCACAGACCGGACACTGCAATGGGTTGATTGGTGGATTCGACTTAAGATAGGGCAAGATAAGTCGAGAAGACGTACAATGAACCAAGAAGACGCGGCGTTTGCCGAAGAGATGAGCGCAGAATACACTACATTATCCCACCCAGAGGCTATATTTTCCAACTATATTGACCCCGACATAAAGAATAAACGCCTGGCATTTTCGGTTGAGTACAAATTTTTTTCTCTGACACCTGAAGCGAATGGAGTTTCTTTATTATACACTGCCAACCTACGCATCTTACAAACAACTTTAAATGAAGGCCTAATTTATCGTGCGCATTCAGGAAATCAAAGAACAAGAGATAATATAGCGGGTTCTTAGTCCTGACGTATTGAAGCATATTTGTGACGCCCAGATGGCATCACCCGCAATTGGCGTCATATGTTCCGGTGGATCACCGCGTATTTAGGACAGATATCGCACGATAATTAAGTACCTTTGAAAGAGGCCATACTACGTTAAATAAATTTTAAAGCGTTTTCATGCGCTGGTAATGCGCACACTGTTGTAAAAAGTTTGACACATACAATTTATATTATGCACGACGAATAGCTGGACAAGCCGTCCTCTGTCATTTTTATTGTATGCCCATAGTCAATCGATAATACAATCGACAAACGATGTGTATATCAACTTACCCTGATATATATCCAGCTCGCATGGATCCCATTTATAAAATATTGCTGTTTATAGTGATTCTGCTATGCAGTTTTTTGATCTAATATACTGCAGACGAAGATCATATCGCGCATTTGCGCTCTTTATTTAAAATCCTGCAGAGCTTTGGCATTTAGTGTAATGATATAAAGCACAATACCGACGCAAATAGATTAATCACATTAAATAACGCTATCTACCGATGGCAAAATGAAAAAAACATCAAGAAAAAGCAGGTCTTCAAAAGCTCGCATTGTCACGCAACTAAAAGAAGTTTCGACGCTTCTTAGGAATGATCGGTTACAAATAAGACATAATACTTATCCATACAGCTGTGTACAAGTCTTTATATCGATTCAAAAGCGCTTATGCTTTTAAACATGGCTACAGAGCGATACGAAGGGCTTTTGAGACATCAAGCGTGCTTTTGCGAAGGCAGTCCTCTTAGTTTTTTCGAAATCAACGAGCCTATCCATATCTACGCGGGTGATTGAAAATTCAGATGAGTGGATATATCATGCAAGGCGATGCCCGCCGCGGTTGTCTAGTGGAAGAGGACGGGAACCGGTATCGGAAGGTACGTGGATTGATATCCACGCAGGAGCGGTACATATACACATCTCCGGAAAGAAGTTTATGAAGCCGGATATACTGAGTCGTGAGCGACCCCGAATAATCCTAAACTTTTTTTTACCTTTACCATACAAGCCATTAGGATTTTGACATGACTATTACGCAGCCTAGCCAAGCACCAGGTTTTAAAACTACCACGAAGATGACACCTTCTTTTATCGTTAACATTTTACGCGAATACCAAACGAGTCTTTACCAGTAAATGTATATGCTGACAACAAAAATGTGATCTACTCAAATTGAAAAAGCCTTCGAGTTAAGATGTAGAAACTCCTACTTTCTTAGTATCGCCTGACGATGACCTTAAATAAAGTGTTAAACGAGATTGGAGCAGATGTTTGTCAACGCATGCGATTAGCAAAATTTCAAGGTCAATCACTCTAAGCCGAAGTCAGTTCTCTCGATATGACAATATAGTGCGGTATGCATGGTCCAATAACTTTTAGCGCAAAAAAACGAAGAATGGATTGCATTTATCATGCTGTCATATCGTGCAAACAACAATTATCTAGACTAATTGCTAAAGACTTCTATAGGCGTATTTTGCAGGGTACAGGCACCGAAAAATACCTTCTTACATTCTTTGGAAGACCTGATCGGCTGATCCTACGTACTCCTCGGCCATCCGCCAAGTCATCAGAAACACTAACGATATGAATTACATTCTACGTGACGCACATACATAATCATCACCGACATTTTCTTCAATGCATTACCTTCAAGCGAGATAAGTTCTAGAAAGGGAAACAACAATTCACGGAATTTTTCCCACGACGTATCTAATAGAAGTTTAACCCGTTGTATACTATCCACGTTGATCTTATCGGACTATACGAAGGTGGATACTCCGATGTCATAATGATTTATCGGGCAAACCGGTGGCTTGAAGTTTGTTACGGCCAGAAACAAGTATCAATTAAGACAGCTAAACTTTTGACCAAGAATGTCTTTGCCTATTATCGCGTCCACGAAGAGTTATACACGACCAATGGTCAGAGTTTATAGCAAAACAAATCCCGGAAAACCTATGTACGATTACAGCCTGAAGTTAAGCTGATCAGAGATAAGAACAGGCAATCCAATGCGATACATAATGGTGTGCACTCGGAATTACTGAACGGTATACGTATTTGCACAAGCAAAAATTGAAATAGGTTTTTTCATTACGCCGCGATTTCCGTACGAGCAGGATACAATACACAACATAATAACCCCCCAAGACATTAATTGAATGGCGATATATGATTATGCACCAGATGCACTGAGTTATTTGGAGTTACCTGTCAACATAAAGTGTTTATGGACTATTCGCTGTTAACATACACGAGAATGCAAATCATATCAAGTTTTTATACCATTCCAGCAACCACGGCATTATTCGAAAACCAAACAATTTTGGTGAACATCAAGTAAGCATCAATCAATATATTTACAGGAAGTTCCAAACGACGCGTCGAATGAGGCGCAATACCTAGGGGCTCATAGTGCTCATCCTTTAACACGTCAAATCCAGATGCAGAGTACCCAGGAAGAGCTCCGGACAGCCCCTATATCTAGTCTGGGATTACAATAATAGCGAATTCTGAACAGAATCAGTGGGCAGTTTCAATGGGTACTAAGTAGGAACGTGATTAATATGGTTTAGGTCCACATTAGATAATGGACAGCATTTCCTACCTTTCTACACCTCAACAACCACGTCTCGTCAGAATGGCCGTCGATCCTCTGCCGGACGCATAACACCATTTCATTTTCAGCGCTAAATCATACCTAGGGCAACTATACTGTGATGCCGGCGGATTCTGTTCTATACCCGGATACTATTTTGCTCCTGATGAACCACATAACACTAGTTTAAGTCCTCGGAGCAACTCATTCACCTTTTTTTATTAGATATCAGGAACATAAGGGATACAGCATAATTTAAGTGTGTACTCTTAAGCTCTGCTGGCACCAGCGCTCGTCAATATCGGCATAAAATTAATGCACGCACATGCTTCTCTCGAATCTTTCTCATTAAATTATTATGTTTGACTGCACACGCAAGGGTATCCCAATATATTAATACATCTCATATCAATAGCCGTGTCTCAACCTGGTAATAAAGTTGTCGAGAATGGTATATCACACAGGTTCGTTTAAGTCGTAGAGGCCCTCGACAAAAATGTATATTAGGGCTTTGACCAAAATCGACAGATAAAATTTAACAGAGATGGTGGTGTGGTGAAGTCGATATCACAAAATTACTTTAGTGGGTGTCGATCTTCCACTTGCCCAGACTTGCCGACTCACGGAGGGGGTACTCCGATCCGTGCCTTGCTCTATAACCTTGTGCTCACCTTGTGTACCCGTCGGTTGGGCTGGCTTGAGCTCTTCGTAACGGCCTTGGGAGATGTCAATCTCGCTGAGGGTTCGGGGTTGAGCGTTCGCTTCCGGTGCGGAAATCCTCACACCACGAACGGGGTTCTGCGATCTTGATCTTGAGTCGCGGCGATCTCTATTTGGAGATGTCGCGATCTCGATCTTGAATCACACCGATCTCGATTTGTCTTCGGGATCGGGGTCTTTGCTGTGCGGAAATCTTCACTCAGCAAATAGTAGTGTTGCGTCGATCTTGCGTTGGGATCGGTCCGATCTGGTCTTGGTATCGGCTGATCTTGCCGGAAGTGCGCAATGTGGGTGTATCGGTTGCTTGTTTCGCCAAAATGAAACGTGCCGATCTGACCTGTAGATCGCTTCGGTCTTGCTCGGTCTTGTCTTGAGCTCCTTGTCCAGATCTTCTGACCACTTGAGCTGCCTCGCGATCTTGTAACCAAAATCCTTTTCCTTTACCGTTGTTTGCTGCTACCCTAGCAGTTTGAGTTGAGTTGAGTTACCTTAACCCCACCTTGGCCAAACAATCCAAGGTGAGTACACGAAACACGGCGCGTGCGACGTCTCTTGATCGACGGGAGGCCAAATATCCTGCCCGGAAGAGAAGTCTGCGACGTGCTTTATATGTAAAAACGGTAACTGTTTTATTATCCAACCAAATTAATAGCCATCCTATCCTTAAGCCTATTCCAAACTGTAGGTCACTCTCCAAACCAATATCACCTTTAAGCTTGACCGCCCCCTTGAACACGGGTCGAAATCTCGTGACCTGTGCTCCAAAGATAGCGCCAATACTCCCGATATCGTACCTAGACACCAAAAAGGGAGCAAATTCCAAATGCGGTACCTAATACCCAATTTTGGTACCGAAAAGTCCAAAATAGTATCCAAATGCCGAATGTGTCTAAATCCATTTTGTGACGTCAATTTGACCGGCTTCCACTGGCTCTTTCGGTCTGAACTTTTGCGACATCACTCATGGACCTTCAACAAGCATGTGTATCACAATCCAATAGCTCCATCATCGATATATCCATAATCAGCAGGGAACATGACCGATCTGATGCCCAATTCGAGATCGTTGAGGATCGACACAGTGCGATCCGGCCCTATATGTTCTTCCGTTCGTTGTGCATGGTCCGATACCATCCTCAAGGGTTTATCCGCACAATGGGACCATCCACAGTTCTCAAAACGGTCCCACGGACTCCCACAAACATCCCCACTTCCAGATCGGTCCATAATTAGCCTAAATCAGTACTCCCATTGGAGATCGGTGATGTGTATCTTCGATCACCTGGATGCTGCAACTTTGTCACAGAGTCACGTCGCATCGCTTGGTCTCAGAAGTACCTTTCTCAGTTCAGATCGGTCTTCTGGTTCAATCTAGCCCCTCGTCCCAGATTGCACCGTGGAAATCATCGATGTCTGCGACTCGTCCCAGATTGTTCCAAGAAAATCACCCCTTTCTGCGCCTCGTCTCAGACCGTTCCACGTCCATCCTTCGGCCGACCGTTGTATCGGTCCGTCGATCTCCGTGGGATCACCTTCCGTCTCTCATCGGATCGCCAGATCACTTGGTGCCATTTTTCACCAGTACGTGGCGCCTCAATTAGATGGCCACCGATCCATATCATAAAGTTTAAATAATGACTTTGCCACAGTGGCGCATTTTTGTGATGACGGCCGGACTGGATCAAGTGGTAGATAATTCGAGTCAATTAAATGCTAGATCTTATCGAGATGTACGACACAGTCTCAAGAAGATTCTTGTTCGAGATATTACAGTTTTCAAATTTGCAAAATTATTTATGAAACTGATTTGACGGCAACATATCGGTACCACAGCTCGTATCTATGTCAATGGGATTGTATCGAAATTTATCTCTGTCCTCACGAATAGCGACAGTGTCGTTCATTGGTTCCGCATCGGGCGATTAGTAATTCGTGCCCGCAAAAGCTTAGGACAAGACGATTTCAAGCCTCGCGATTTTTATGAGCAAATAAGCATGATAGTATTTAAACATTCCAGATAGCTCGACTATCAACGCAAGAGCTTTGTGAAGTCGACGAATCAACGCCCAATTATCTTAATTCATTAGTGCATGACCTTCAAACAAAAGGTAGTATATTGTCGCGTCGTTCACCTATTCAATTTGCCTCACATTTGTAGATGCTACGAATCACATATTAATCGTACACACTTAGCTCAATGACAACTATAAAAAGGTTCAATGACCCGATCTGGGGATGATGGTCGTTGGTAGTACTCCTTACTGTCAATCATCACAGAAGGTATGACTTCCATTAATGTCCCACCGATATACCCCCTTAGACTTTTAGCATATAGGAAGATGGTATACTTGACATTGCCCATATAGATGAAAGTAAAAGCAAAAATTTGAGAGTTTTAACCTCGCCTGTCGATACTGCAACATGAAGGCCACCTTCACTGCAACTTTACTAGGCTAAGTTGCACATGGCGTACGAGCAGCTATCATAATATTCCATGCTGGTCCCATGTTGCACCCGCATTTTAATTTCGTATATGTCACCTCATCTTAATAATTTAACGCTACGACCGTATCACCTACAATGGCTTTCACATGTCAGCTAACCAGGAAAGGTAGGAACGTAATTGTAATGCACCTAGCACTTGGGCTTCAATATCCCTATAACATTTTAGAATCAAGTAAAGATGGAACAAAATCGGTGAATAGCGCCATTTGGCGACTCAGTTATTGTCTTACGCTTATCAGCTATAGTGGATGAGATTCATATATGTTCCCAAACTTCCGATGGTTATTCTGAACGTATAAATCACGAATAAATATGTTCATTGTCTCGTATGTCCTTTGTCACCGACAATGTGCTTGTATTCTATTAAGTCGCGGCGCAGACCACCGCAAACGGTATGCGCGACAGCTGACCCTAACATTCTGATCATTTAAGATGACCGATTAATTGAACAAATGCTTGACGACTGTTGTCTAGATTGCTGTCATGAGAAAAAGACGTCTGGGTTGTTTTTACAGTATACATTGACGTTGTTAAGGTATCTATGTCATGTAAACAGTAACGAAACGTTGGCACTGATATGATACAGTCTACGTACATATTGCAGATCACTTTAAATAAAGGCTTGCCTATCCGGGATTGACAAGCGTATACACGTATTTATTGAAAACACGGGTATCGAGGAATAGTGTTGAAGGCCGATCTGTCCGTTTTTTGTGGCGCATTTAAAGTGTTATTCTTTGATTGCGACGTTATAATGAGTTCCGGATATTCAAGTGTACGGACCACTCGAATCAACTGAAATTGCCACTATTTACTATCGGTAGTAGCAAGGGAGTAGAAGCTCGAATTGCCTTGTTCGCATAGGCCTTATGTTCGAAACGGCAAGAAAGGCCAGGTCGGTACAACAATCATGGTAGGACTTGTTTTCTCGCCGTGAAACCATGTCACTTAGACAGACTTGACTCTCCTATGTCATGTCCTACGCCATTTAAAGTTAATGTGACATGGGAGACCTCACCCTACCACTGACGACAATAGAAGCATTCAACTTTGTTTACCGAGCAGAAAGCGTCTCACGATTTTGATTCGATCGACGGGAAGAGGAAGACCATGTTTGGAAACGGGATCGTGAAACATATTAGTTGATGCAATCAAACTCACCGAATTATAATTGACTATAAAGAAAAATCAATTCTAGGCATAATTTCAAGACTATGGTCTGATATTGTACATTTCCTTTAGGGGCGTTCAAAGAGACGTCTTTGGAGGAGGGGTTTAATGTGATCACATAGATTGCTTAGACAAAAGTTGTAGCAGTGACGTAGATTGACGAAATGAGGGAACAAGTTAAAATCCCGTTTATATGATAAGAGGAACACACAAAAGCTTACACAAACCTACTTTTTCGGTAAAATACTAAATCTACACAAAAATTTGTTGGCCGAAGTACTATGACTTTATAGCGCAAGCAAGCGAAACCGCAATGCGGTATACTATACAGAATATGGTCAAATATATAGTATAAACTTCAACAGTAAGCCTGATTATCAAATACTTATACACCTAACAGCACAGATGAATCATCAATATCTTCCTTTAAATAGCGCCTCGCACTACAATATGCAACGTTAGTATAATGGCTTACCATATTGAAAGGAACGAGTGAAATTGGTGATCTGATGTTATCTTGAACGTAGATCAGGATTTTTTCCAGAATGGGTGTGTATATCTAAGTTTAGCCCGAGACAGCGAATAGTGTAATATCATGCAATAGAGCTAAACTTAATCGGTACAATCCAACACACAAATATGGAACGAATAAATTCGTACGTTCATGTACACTTACTAAAATCATGGGAATATTAAACCTACTTTCTATGAGTAAGCTTTACTCATTAAAATATTCAGACTACTTATTCAAAGACGACTATGAATATTTCTTTATACGAATTCGATGTCATTTTTAAAATACACTTTGCCTTAAAATCACTTCTAAATGGAGTCCTATTACTAATTTTCATTCGGGTTTAGGCTCCAACAGAAAAAAAGGCAGGTAAAGGCTGCCGTTTGCTTTTATCGTATATCAGAGACGCAGTTATCTGGTGTTTAAGCAGCGAGAAGGAGATATTTGGTTCTTAGTTGCAACATCTTCGACCCAGGAAATTTATAATGATCCACCTCGTGGTTTCTAATCAGCGAAAAAGTCGCGTTTTGCGGCTTCTACCATTGTTAGGACATATCTTTTTGTCGATCTTTTTCTTTTACTATCACGTACTTCATCTCATGTCGTAAGCAAGGAGGACGACTGGATACGTAAAAATAGCGAACACAATGAACGCTACATAATCAATATCAAATCAATATCTTCCGTCTCGGAGTAGTTTAAATTGGAGGCAATGAGAGAAATCTCAGTAGCACACAATTTTTAACCAATAAGAGGACAGGCATATCGCAGCGGTACTGCGACAATTGACCAGGCTTCCAATCGTATCCAGATTACATAAAAGCAGCAGCATATAAAATTATGATTGGTATTATGGTTAAGTATTAAGAAGAAGTCAAGCAGGCTATTTCCACAAGGTATCAGAATAAGTGTTGTAAAGAATTCTGAACCTTCTGTTTACCTATGGCACCATTTGGTAGATGTGCAAAGTCGGAGGTCAAAGATAGTCCCATTAATTACCGGTACATTGTCAACATAATATATTTACAGTCCTTACAGGGATCATCTTTTATCATATATGCGGTGATAGAGGTAAAAATACATATTAAAGGCCAAAAAAAACAGATCAACGTACAATACGGAAATGACAGACCTCATCGATAGATTCCCTATGATTAATTTTGTCTTCAAAATGATCTGTAAATAAAGACGGCTGCAAATTACATGTTTATGGGATATATCTTTTATGGCTTTGTAGACAGAAAACGGCGCCTTTGGACTAGTAATTATGGCAGTAAAGTGCTACAACCCCTTATTATTAAATGCAAACTAGTATGCCATTTATAGCTAATTTTTGAGTGGATGTGAAATGTCCTTCCAGGTTGTGGCTGAAGTTTTATCGGTAATGATGTTGTGGCAACTGACAAAGGTATCCTTTCAAGGCGCATTCTGTCAAGACTATTGGCATTCGGTCTTTGGGAGTAGTGTTTATTGGATTTCAAAAATATGCTTTACATGAAGGTTTTTACACCGTTTAAATTGATCCTCACAAAAATCTACGTCGGTAGACACGACAAAAAACACTCAATGGCATATAGAATTTGGAAAAAATCAATCGAGGTCGCGACAGTCAAGGGCAACACGATTTAGTAATTTAATTAAATCTGCTGTCGTTAGTGTTTCTCTTTATCGATTTCGTTATCCCACTAGTATGATAAATTGTTTGGAGAAACTGCGGAGACCAACATATCGACACTTATATCCGAGGATTCCTTCCTCAATGATAATTACGTAAGGCATAAGTTCAAACAGATTTATTTCCTCATCGCACCATCCAAACATCTGATAGATGAAAGGTAACGGTGCACAAATTCCATCGAAGCACTAAATCTACTTATGTTTGCAAATCTGCAGCTTGACGTCAATAGTCGCTCGGTGCCCTTGCGATGTACATGTCCATACAGCGATGTAAAAGACATGAGCATATTAGCTTCTCATGTGCGTCACTTCAATCTAAAAAACTGTGTTCGACAGTTTGAAGTTGACGAAGGCTGTATATGGAGCGCACCTGTAAATTCGCTACGATCCAGACATTTAATCAGTAATAATAAAAAAAATCTGATATAGCATAGATTGTCATTTAAATATATTTTAGGGCCTTATTGCGTATGATAAATCCCGTAGGAATGCAAAGAAGATCGAAAAGATATATTTTATCCCGCATGTACAAAGCGCTACACCGTTAATGATCCAAAATAAAATGTTGCAGTATTGCCGAAGCAAAATCCATGTTTAGATGCGTACGTTGTCTTTAAAACATCACGAACTACTTTATGTTCTTAGGTATAGATTAATTCTTGATGTTCTTATTTTAAAATAATGTTGTCATAATAATTGATTTATGAATTCCCCAGATTTTGAAACACGTGGTATAAGCTGAGGGAATCACAGACTGGGATAATATCCTGGAGTTATTGTAAAGCTTTGCAAGTCTATCATATCATATCGTGTTTTGATCACATTGTGTTGTTGATATCAAAACAAAGCTGTTAGTAGCGTGGTAAAGAAAGTCGATTAGTGTGGACCGCAGATCGCGCTGCAAAATAGTTCTATCTTTGCTGTAAGTGTGACACACCGAGATCTTGGACACCGCGATCTTGGATGAGACGGTCTGGAATAAGGCAGTCCTGTATGAGGCGGTCTTTGAAGATGCAATCTCGTAAGATATGATCTTGGGTGACGCGATCTCGCGCATCGCGATCTTCGAATGATCAGATCACGATAATCTAGCGTGAGCCACCGAATTCGACAAAAAATCAAATTTATACAGCGCAAGGCGACAAATCATAGTCCATCCTAACAAACGACATAGATTTAGTAAGTGGTTCAGTCGTTCCTGGATGTCCCTTAATTTAATTATAAGTGACCAAACGTCGTTCTTCTTTCAATGTAGGGTTTTTGTCCTTCCAACGTCTGAGACGATCAACCAATTACCAATAAAATCGATTCTAGGTTATTTGGCCAGGAGTAAGGTATATCTTAACTCCCTCATCTGCAATTGGACGTATATCGTACGATTGCGAAATGGATATAGTGGTCAGAAGGATCGCGAATCAGGCTTCTACATTGGAAAAGGCGATCTCGTTGAGATCAGAAGAGCTCATATCAAGAATTTTACAAGTTCATTTGTGGTCGTGTGAAAAAGTTTCATATGATCTCCAACCCATCTCATACACGGTCAATCTAGTCATCGAATTGAGTGCAGCCCGCCCTACCAACATGTACTCAAGGTACGGAAGAAAACAAGCATAGAAGCGGAACACCGGCGTATGGTCGGTTGTCGGGGAGCCAGCAGAGTGTTGGGATCAAAAGAAACTTGTGATCGCCACTCCTTTACATTACGAAGTAAGCACACAAACTTCACGTTTTATAATTGCATATCCTCTAGCTTTATAGCAGCAGACAACTTTTCACTGAAGAAGCGTATCGTGACAAAGCTGCGTAACGTTTTTTTCACCGATCATCGATCTAGAATCATCATCATCATTGTCGTCGTCGTCGTCACTGTCTAATTTCTTCCCTATCATTGCGGTAATAAGTACGATTGATGATTTCGTGATCATCTCAAGATAAGAATTGTGATTGTCAATATGCCAGTCGTGTCAGTCAAATTTGAGAACGTCTGAACCGGTGCGTATCAGCAATTTTAGTCGCAACAGCACCACCTTAAAAAAACATTAGAGGTGGCAGAAGAAGGTGTAGATGAAAAAAGCAGCACAATTCATTAAATAGTATCGCTGTCATATATTTATATATCTAATATATTTGTTTTGTGGGACGTCCAAGGTTTTGCTGCTTGTGACAATTTACAGCGCATCCAAACTTGCCTTGTGGATCGGAACATAAAGAGGAAAGCACAATGACCATTAGAATGTCACCCGGAACAATAATAACACCAATCATTACCTCCACATTTTCAACAAATCTTGTTTGTCGCTACTTCAATAAATCATTGATTTACGTGAATGATGGTCAAAATAAAGAAGGTCAATGCGAGACTTAATCATTCGCGCCATGCGACGGGTATTATTAATGGTGTTTTTATGTACTCCCTGATGACATCGTTTTTAGTAATGAATAATTGAGTAGTGAGGTGGTGCCAAATGAAAATGAAAGAGGAACAAAACTAATCTCATCAACAGCTACACCTCAAAAAAAATATCGTTTGATTAGTATTTAAAGCTGCTCTTCTACCGTTCGAGCGCGTTTGGCGTCGCCATAACATTTTAAATGGCTGGTTTATTCGTGTTTTTCACATTTTATTTTATGCAGTTTTCATGCAATTCCATTGAGTACTTACCCTTTAAGTATCTATATATATAATACTATTCATCAAGTTGTCATCAATAGCTTGTTCAAACCATAAATTAGGATAGAAGGCTCATATGAGTCCTTTAACCTATTCCGTGCTATTTCGATGAGCAACATAATTTACAGAAAACCCATCTGCATTGCTTTACTTTGTCATTGTTGTATTCATCGCTCATTCAATGTGTAAATATACCTGAAAGTGATATCGTTAAAGATAATTGTCATGGATTTATCTTTCATTAGTTCTCAAGACTGGTCAATTATTTTCAATACCATAGACTAGTAAATCATATTGTACTATCGCTTCTAAGTGCAATAATTTCATATGCATGGCCTTTACGAAGTGGAATAGAGTTAGATCCAAGATTTCTTCGACATGTTCATTTATTCATTGCTGAAATACATATATATATATATATATATATATATGCGTTGCATTGCCACAGTACAACAAACACAAAGCCATCCTCAACCGATAACGTACAGACACCGTAAAGTGCGTTTCGTTATCAGGAATCAACCTACCTGTCTTTTGTTGGCGTGTTGTCTGATCTCATAGATCGACAAGACAGGGTAGCAGTCTATAAAACGATGACCACAAGTGGACGTTATTTACTTTGTCAATTTTGGGAACCAAATCAACCAAAATTTGCAAAAGCTCCAGATGTCTATTTTTTATGATTAGAACAGCGCCAGAAATATCATTTAAAATTTAATTCGCCAGTTATCGATACCAAATTCAATCAATGTATCATCCCGTACCAAATACTTGCCGGTTAAGCGAGCAAATCGTTTAATCTATTCGGATCTGTACGTCTATCTATCCCTCATTTTATTAATAGAACTTCACTTTAACATGAGTGTGATTGTAATTATTAATACACTTTGGATGGTTAGTAAAAGACACCAAACGCAGTAGCGACGAAGCCTATATAGAAAAAGCTATCGCTAAACAAAATTTCATCGGTAAATGAAAAGAAACTCATGCGTATTTTCTTTCTGTAGATACCAATAATTCATCCTTCTCCATTCGAATTTCAAAATACATTTGGTGTGCTAAGGCTGCGAATCGCACACCAAGCGACTATTTTCTTTCTTTTGAACCCTGGAGCAGTTCTTTCAATATGACTGAAAGACAAATGATGTGCAACGAGTTTAAGATACGGCTGGCCTTTGCAAATACAATGGAAGTTTAAAAATCTGGACAATAATCTTGTCACAGAGATTAACAATGAGATTCGCACACACTGTTAGCAAGGGGTTTGACTTTCTACCGCGGTTGAAACACTGCATTTATAACCCACGGAAACGCTATCGGCGTCCCATTGGTTTGTTGGTTTCGTTAAGACCTCATGATTTGTACCGTGGATCGCGAAGGTCATCAAATGCCTGAGATATCTGTTATAAGCGGCTCCGGATGTATATATATACATAAACAATCTACAAATGTCATTACTATATTATGGTGACAATAAAACCACGATTAAGGTTTCCTTGTAACGCTACAATTCGCATGACACCTCATTATAAATCGGAAAAGTTCGATGTAAGTGTCATCGTACATTTCACATGTGATTGCACCATCTACCTACCGCATGGTTAGTCATTGCTAGTATGTTACCTTTGCCGAGCCTAACCGTCAAGCTCGACAAAATTCTTCATTCTTAACAAAATGAAGGCTGCAATTATGCAACGGCTGGATTCAAAAAGAGACAAGTCAAGATTGATGTCAAGTACGGCGCTACATGACTTGTTTATTCTCCTCTTTGATCGGAAGGTGTAAGGAGTATACCTCGTCAATATTGTCGGAAAAAAATCGTTGATTCTCTGTCTTGACAAAACAATCTGCAACGTCTATTTTGTAATAAATACCAGTATTGTGCTGTGCAAATATTAGCATGACTTATTCCGCTTTGCTTAAACGACTTTATAACCTACTATACTTATCTGATTACTTTTTTCTGTCATTGAATACTGATATAAAATTCTACACGAAATATATTGAGCAAAAATAAATTTTAATGTATATAACATTTGTCATTAAACCTACTCCTGACAATCGAGTGTGATATCAAGAGCAATAATTCTTGCAATTTAGACAAGTATGATTTATAGGCTCAGGTCCCCTTTTAAACTGTTATGTGAGTAAGCACCAGGGTACAAGGCTAAATCCGAGTAATTTTCGCCTTTCATCATTCCAACATCACGTTGTAATCGTCCCGACTATTGTAACGAGGTGAGATCCCCGTTACCGTCGTACAATAAATGCTTTAAGAAAGCGCTGTTGTTTTTACATTGCAAAATCAACTCTGCTTATATTTTTGTTTAGAATCCGTACTAAGTACGAGGGGGTTCTCTTCTCGTGAGAACAACTCAAAGAAGGTCGATTCTCTTAGGTAATTATTGGGTCCAGCACCCCAATAATAGCGCAACAGTAAAATAAGGTGCTGTATCCGCTATTCGGATACAGCATGTACCTACTTATGTCATTATGTAATAAAGCTATAACTACTTAATATAATGGGTTGCCCCGTTTCAACTTTCAGCCATATTGTATACATCGTAACAATATCTTGTTATATGCCCTTTATGTACACAGTATCGATTTTGTACCATGAAGAGGCGCACACTTACACTAAAGAGTTATCGAAAATTTTAAGCGTGATCGTGTAAGCCACGCTTAAAATACTTTACATCACAACGATACTAGATCGCCGTTTTGACACTCATTCGTGTATACATATCGTTAAATGATGTATTTTATTGCTTATGCGCTATCCGATTTATGCGGGACGTCAACGCTTGTTTCAGGTACCGAATTCGTTGTACGCTTTCTTTTGGTACAATTGTTGAGCAAATTATGCATCGCAGCGTATTTTGTGGACCAGTTACTCAAGGCGTCATGTTTACGTTACATTTGCAACGTAAAATGTTTTTAAGTAATATTCGAAGAAATTGTCAAAAAAAGCTCGGCCATCCTATTCGAATAATAAAAAGTGGGAGGTATACAGAAAAGGCTCACGTTTCGTATTCAAACTAGCAATTATAATTGATTAATAATTTTCCAGATAAACAAGATTGACAACCACGATATTGATAGGCCCTCCCATTTTTTTTCAGCCGCTGCAGCTAAGGAGGTAGAATCTGGACTGTACATTTATGCTTGAATCTACACTGGGCATAAATGAATTGAATGGCTCATTCACATTTTTGTTAGACATAATGAGATGTCAAACTTGATGGATGCTACAGCATCATGATCAATTTATCGGTCCAGATAGATACAAGAGAAATAAACCGTAATTAGATTCAATCAAGGCTGTGAATTGATACCATGCCAATCTAATTGAACATCTGTAGTTGTACCTGTTTCATTATACTACAAAGTCGAATCGATCAATATTATCGAAATTATGCTCACTGAAGGAATTTGTTTTTATTTGACAAGATATTACACTGAGTAAAGAGATAAAGCCTTAAATTACCAACTTTGCTTTTGATTAGAAATTATCTTTCCACGATAAAACATTTGTGTATATATATATATATGGTGTGCGCTTTCACACAGGTTCAAGTGTGATCCATGTGATGGGTATGGTAATGACTCAATTCCAAGACTTCTGTATTACGTTGTTATCGCTACGTTCCCGAATTCACCTCCGCTGTCGGATGCTACTTTCTTGACCATTTAGTCGGAAATTGTCGCTTTCCACATGAGATGTAGCGCTTAATTAGTTCATTAACCTCCGATGCATTTTTCAAGTAAAGTGGATACGTGTTGTATACCGTGCAAATCCATTCACTATAACAAGCACCGCCTTGTATGCTTTTGGACTCGAGCTTTGCTTCGTAGTAAGTAAATCGACGAATATCGCCTGATTCATCTTCGTGGTATCACGCTCCAAACGCTTGAGACATGTCCTATATTTGTATTTGTCAAAGCCATAGTGTGGCATGCTTCGCAGTCATCAAATCGCTTTGTGCTTAAATACATTCCGTGTACCAGTTTGCGATCTTTCATGCTCTTCACGTTCTGCGGATTAAGATGAATAATCCTATGGTGCCAACGTTGGATGTCAGCATGCCCTTCTGCATGCGTACGATTCACCTAAGGCTGGAAACACTCATCGTTGCACTGCGCCTCACGCTGTACACTCATTATTGGAAAAAAGTATTTATTACTTCGAAGGTAAACAGACAACATTCGTCTCTATTGATTTTTAAAAGTTTGTGATTGTTCTGCCAAAGTTCGTAGACCTTGTTTCCCGTTTCGCTGCAATAAGTCACATTTGTACCTTGGTCCTCGGCTTGCGTATGAGACACTAAATTTACTATCAGGAACATTTAGCACGTCATACAGTGTTATCATGATGTTGAATGACCAATTATGAACTAGTATCTAAATAGTTCCTTTGCCAACCGGCTTCGTCGTAAATTGCTTCTGAAATCCTCGCACGCTTCTAAACTGTGCATCGTTTACAAATGCTAAAATAATAATCAATGAAGTATCGTATATCAGAAGCCACGTGCGCATTTGACGCATTGTCGAGACACCACAACAGTTTGCATGGGTCATTGTTTCTGTGTCTACCCACAGGAGCATCAGGGCCTCCTGGTGTTTCGATATTTAGCTTCACGTCATTCAGCTTTCCTTCCTCTCGTTCCTTAGACTCATTCGGCGGATGCTTTGCAAATGCGACCTTCTTATCACTTGTTCCTGGTTCATTACTGGACAGTCTGTCATGCGGTGTCCAGGCTTATGGTAATTGAAGCAGGTTCCATGATGCTTATCCGCCTTTGATGACGTTCTCTGTGGCTCTCTGTCATTCGAGGTCAGGTTTCTACCGTTAAATTGTGATCTTGAGCTCATCGCGCTATGCCGGTTCTTGGAAATTTGACTGCTTTCATGTTGTGAAAATTCCCAATGACACCATGAGCACCAAGATTTCGATCACACTTATGGAATATATCCATTCGTAGAATCTGATCATTTAATTTTCAGGAGTATCAACCTTGTTGTCGCCGCTCTCAACCATTTCACTCAGACGATCGAAGCGCCCATCAGCCGTCAATTATCGGATTAACATCTGTGGGAAGAATGGCTTTCGAACACTTTCGTTTACTGCGGTCAATTGATCTTTGGCCATAAACATGTTTACCACGTGCTGGGTGACGTCCCAATTAGGTTTACACTTCATTGCGTTTAACTTGTCATAAAGAGTAATTTCTTGACTTGTTCTCGTTGCCGCATTAGTCTTTCCTTCGTAAAAGGCCTCCAGGTACTTTCACTTTTCGGTGCTACTTGCTTTTGTCATCACGCGCTGACCCAAATCTATCGATAGAGAAGCAAGAATTAGCTGCTTATCGTTACTTGTGCTTCTCGAAACTCTTTCACTTCTATTTCACTTGCATCAAATGCGAGAACCCTTGTCTCCAGTTGCATAATTCAACACATCTTTCTCCTCAAAAGTCAGCTTCATCATTATTTTGTAGTACGCCCAGGACTGGCCATGCCAACTAACAGGTCGTCCATATTTGTTCAATTCCACCTTGTTGCACATGTTGCCACAACACCCCAGGTAGGTTCCGCCTCGTAAATTGTGTTAACTCCACCGTCCGGTTCAATGTTTAACGTTCGGTCTCACTTACAAACGGAGTCTTTCTTCGCACCCACACACACACACTCATAGCCTTTGCTTGTAAATACGTTAAAGTTCCTGGTTACGCTTCAGTCTCGTTCCGATTCGGACTCGTTACCCTATTACAATTTCTATGCGTCAAACTTGTTAGCTAGTACTGAGTTCCTGAGAACATCAGACGTATATACCATGACACACAATGATATACATTACTTAGCTTAGCTCTTTCTCGCTACAGGCGACTTGCCCTGCACCTTACATTTTTCCGACTGATCTTTGCATGCATGCGGTTGGAGATTATCTGCAAAACTACACCTTTGTCAGTCGACTCGTCCCGTTCTGATATCCGTCGTTTCCCTTGTCTCTTGGTTCAACCAGATCCAACCATCAGTAAACGAACTCTAGATCCTCCAACGACTTCAAGTTGGGAACATATCATATGGTTCGATTTTGAACCGAACTTCATCGATATGTTCTTGGGAGAATTAAAATGCCATGCTCATACTATATTGCGTCTGCACGTTCAAAGACCTCGAGCAGATGGTCCCAAAATCTGTTACATTCGTTTCTCTCACTACCATCCGCCATCATGACCGAAAGTGCTTTCAGTACATGGTTGTTTATCGCAAGCTCTTGACTAGGAAGGCTGCCGAATACGCCGTAGAGAGGTAGCGGTCGCACCATGAGGTCCCAAATACAATTTCAAGGGATGTGAACGTTCTTGCTGCTGCCAATTATTGTGCTTTGCAACGGGTTTGGCAAAATGCGATGGATTTTGATGGATTTATATAGTTGACTGCGTCGTTTTGTAGTAGATAGAGAACACAGACACGCAAAACAATGCCGTTCAGGGTGATGACAGCCATTTTTGCACCTTTAAGACTGCAAAAACGGTTCTTTTACGCCGGTTCATCTACCTGTTGATAAGGTTGCATGTAAAATATTTCGAAAAAGTCATAAAAAGTCTACCCGGGGAGTTTTACTTAGGGCGACCAAGTGTGGCTCGTCGCGAGCCATTATTGACGAAATTCTCCGCGATTTAGGGTCCTCTGACTTCGCGAAAAATTTGTCAAACTAAGGTATTAGACTTGTAGCCACCTACGGTCTTATAATTATGTTTAAAGAATTATGGGGTGAGTAGCTGATTGATATAGATCGGAAAATGTTATAGGTTCTGGATGGGGCACACTATGCCACTTTTTAACGATATTCTTGCAACAATGGACAGAGACAAAGCCTTTCACAAGGCCAGTAATATGGCCGCTTACCTTGGACGAGAAGACCTCCTTTGGTGTGGCAAAGGTAAAAAAAGCTAATTTGTTTTAGCTGCGAGAGCTTCGATAAGCAATTTGCCGATATCCCAGGGTACGAAGGGTGCCGACAAAGAGCGACGTCCTCGTGCCTACGCTAGTTCCTGCCCTTCACAAAGTGCATCTCCTTCCGCCAACTGGCTCGCTGCGCGCGAAACTCGCTTCCACAAAGTGAACTCTGCCAAGAACGTGACGATCTGTTGAGATTCTGTACCGGCTGTTTATGTAGAGTAAGCACCAGGCCATGATACGCTTCGTCTCTTGATGCGCCAGGGCAAATCTGCACTCGATATGCACTAGGATCAGCCCGAAGATCAGAGCAAGTCGACTACCACAAAAGCGGGCATGGATGACGTCAGGATGACACGCTAGGACTTTCTAAGAGGTATCGGTCTTTTAACAAAGCGTCCCCTGTCCCTTTTCGCAGATTGAAGCGACGCGCATCCCAGCCATCCGCCCAAGAGCGCGCAAAAAGTTCTAATCTCGGACTTGGTCAACAGTTACCATCAAGTGATCTTTCTGAAGTGTTTTCCGTTACGCCTGGCGTATCGAGCCAGAAGAATGAGGAACGTGGTAGGATACATTTTGTGTCATTGTTAACGACCGACGTAATTCTTACAATACAGACGTCTTATGTAGCGATCAGTAGCTATAATAGACATTCTGCCTCTCTCTCTGTTGTATGACAGTGTGTCAAAATTCCAGATTGCACGTCGTCTAGCTCCGCGCGTTGCGTTTTAGCTTGCACTCGCCGCTCAGGCAAGACCTTCCATGCACGTCAGTTTGGTCTCGCCTGATACGGGGGACTCTGCGCCTAGAAAAAGGAGATCAGCTTCCAGACGCCTCAGAAAGGCTCATCACGCACGTGTGTGCAGAATGCTGTCAACGGGCTAGAGATATGGTGCTTAGCTGGTCTGGGAGAGCCTATGGACTTGCGTACAAATTTACAACCCAGTGCATCATCATAGCATATAGACGGTCCGCAGGATCGGCAGACGGTTTTGTCTCGTACCGAAAGTGTGGGCTACTGGAACAATTGGTCAGATCGTGACATGGTCATGATGCATGCGCATGGATCGGGCGTCATCATGCATTTACTCGAGTGCGATCATGCCGGTACCCTTCAAAAATGATTTACAAGCATCGTTGGCACATTTGCGCAGCTCAGATTTAGCAGGTTCAAGCGTCCACAGGCTCCGGTGAAAATTTGCAGATGGTCACACAGAACTAAGAGGTGACAGCTGCGCCCGTCCCATCTACCAATCAGGTGCCAATCATCGGCATGGACCTACTGTGTAATGGTTCGCTGGGTGCTACGCACTGTTGTCAGTGCGTATCAAGCTCTAAATGACTGCAGTGAGAATTAGTGCCCGTGTTATTGCGTACACCATACACGTCAGAGGAAGACTGAATACTAGACAACTAAGCTTAGCAAGAGAAAAGAAAAGAAAACTAGTTTAATATAGGGAGCTACTTTCTACCACTCACTTTTCGCTAACTACCCCTCACCACTCCATTAAAAGCCCTGCATAGTCCTCTCTTGTTGTAATTGGATAGATGTAAATTAACACAAAGGATAATAAAGAAGCGCAAACTTGAATGCTCAGATCATAAAATCGTTAAAAGGTACGTATGTAATAAAGGCTTTTTAGTTATTTATTACTGTACGATGGTTGACTCTACGCAAGTGCTACCATTTCCAGGTACCAATCTTTTGATTTCGGTAGGTGTTAACGTGGATCCATTCGTCCTCAGCACCAAGAGCATTAAAGAGTTAATCATGCAGTAACTGCGGAGGTTGAACGAAGTTGCGGACATCCTATTCTGGTGTACCCTGCTTCTCCACAGTTAGAGCGTCGACGTACTGACCACAAACGATTCATCCTAGCTTTAAGCTGAGATCGATCCCGATAGGTAAAATATGCGATTATTGTCTTAACGATTGATGCTCAAGAGCGCCGACAGAACTCCCGCAGCCATGTAACTAGATGGGAATATAAAGCGGAGCTACAAAGCTCCTTTAGTCAGAGTAACACTTAACGCTCAATGAGCAACTTTGGTTCAACGAACCCGACTTAAAGAGTCAACAGCTCTACGAGCAACTTTGGTTCTAAGAATCCGACTCAGAGAGTCAACAAGCTCAGATAGCTTACGGTCCCTGTTCCAGGGGGACCAAACGATTCAAGAGAATCACAGCACAGAGTGCTCAAGAGCAGCTACCTTTACAGGCGTTGCTAGCTCTTCCGATCAAGACGCCTCGTAAGGCACGTGTCTTATGTTGGTCAAAATGGGAACTGAATTTTGTTTCTTCTTTTAACCTAAAAGAATACCGTAGAACAAAGTAAATAACCTACTCACTTATGTCCTAAATAAACCTATTAAAAGATCTCGTAATCAATGGTTGACAGACATCAGTCTTCAACAATTGATACTTGTGTTCTAATATTACTTTAAAGGGGATCCCATCCCTTGTGTGTACCACACCTATTGTCGACTACCAGTCGACGTGTAACCCCGTTACACCCTCCCCCACCAGAATGGCGTTACCACGAAACGTCAATCGAATTCTTTCCTCGAAGAGGACGGTGTGTGTGCACTTCAACCTTACGGTTGGCAAAACACAAAACACCATGGCATCGCCATTCCATGAGTCCTCGACTCTCTCGTCTTACCTCGGCGTCGATGTGGATGTGGATTATGGTAGCGATACCGATATCCATGGTGATGAGAGGACAATGTCCGACGCACCAGTGCAAGAGGTAGCGGCTCATATTGCACCAAACCCATTTGCCGAGCGTGGCGAAGCCAACGCGCCATCGGCGCCGCATCAAACACCCATCGTGGGCGATGCCATCATCACCAATCCACTCGATGAGCAACAACAGTTGGCTATCCAACGAGAGGAGAGGGCTTAGCGCCGCATGCAGCTTGCTGCAACCCTTGGGGGTCGTCGTGGCTATCTGTTCACCCCACTCAATGTGGAAGAGCGTATACATCAAACGACAGGTCGTTCTTTGATAACGTGGGCCATTGGCGCTGAGCCTACATCTTGTGATGAGGTGGCGAGTCGACAGGCAGTTCGTGAGAGGTGCCTGCAACCCAACTTCACGACTCAGAGTCAATACAAGTTCCGACTTGACACGCAAGCACGGGGTGCACCGGTTCCACCGATGAAGGGTATACCCATCCTCTTATTTGCAGGCGAATATCAGGAGAAAGAAGACAACGTTTTTGTTCGCTGGGTGCATCGGAAACGACACCTCATCAGCGTGTTAGCTCTCAGATCAAGTTCCGATGTGGCAGATGTTCGTCTAAAAAGAAAGCTTCAGTATGATTACGCCAAGCTAAAGGCCAGAGGCCAGTTGCGAACTTGCACACGCTATGATCCGGCTGTTCCGATTGATGTGGGTGTTGGTCGAGCGGGACCCAACTAACCACCTGCCTCCACCACTATTGGTGAGAAGCGCTCTCGGTCGAGGGATGACCCCTGCCACGATGTTCAAAAAAATCCACGGCGTATGGGTAATCCTGCCAAAGGGGTGTCTCAAACTCCCACGAGTTTCCGACTCCGGTTACCCTCGCCACTTCACCAGATACTGGTTTTGACCTTGACGACGACGTCGTTTCAGGAGTCGCTACACATGGAACTGGGCGATTCCTTGCTCATCGAGCAGCGTCGGAGGTGGTCGGTATACCGAAGGAGGAGCATGAGAAAATGCCTCTCGAGATGAGTGGTCTCCGTGAGACATTGGGTAAGACCCAGAGTGCGTTTGACGCGATGCGGGTCCGTGTCCAGGCATTGGAGTCGGGCCAAGCCCGGATGGAGGCTCAGCTTGATCTCCTGATACGGATTCAGCAACCGATGGAAAGGCCAACCTACCCGGCGCAAGCATCTCCAAGTTCACGTAGGACGGATCCCGATACGGCTTATGCAATACTATGTCGAACACGGGGTGTGTGCGCAGTTTGAGCGGAAGGTTGAGCGTATACGCAAGTCCCTTCTTGGCGACGACCATAAATGGTCCAATGAGGCGCGGGCGCAACTTTGTCTTGAAGACGGTAGACACTACATTTGTAGGTAGGTTTTAAGCATTGAGTAGAACTTGGTCTCCGACCTCATAACGTTCAATACAACCTCTGCCTTTAGCATCAGCTTGTTCCTTCTGCTTGTCTTGGCTATCAGCCAGTGCGTCGCGCACATGTCGTAAGACATTCAATCGCGTTGCAAGAAACTCGCTTACCTGTTTTAAACAGTAGGAGGGCTGATATCAGCAAGCCGATCGGCAATTCCTCCCCCACCAAGCCCTGAACCACGCAGTGGTAGCGTTGACGGAACGCGAGGGTGTGTGAGGCCGTTCATATAAAATGGTGTGTAGCCGGAGGAGGCATGCACGGCGTTATTTAACGCAAACTCAACGACAGGGAGCATCGAACTCCAACGTTTAGGCGTTTCAGCGCAAACGATGCGTAATATGTCCCCGATGATGCGATTCACTCGCTCGGTTTGACCATCGGTCTGTGGATGATCCGCTGTGGACATTTCCAAACGTGTGCCGAGCACCTTAAAGATTGATTTTCAAAAATCCCCTGTGAAGCGAGGGTCTCGGTCAGAGACAATTGCCACAAGCAGACCGTGATGTCGAAACACGCGATCGATGAACAGCGTAGCTGTAGCTTCACCATCAATGGTATCCGGCACCGCCGCTTAATGAGCCATCTTGCTCAAACGGTCAACAAAGACTACAATACCCGTATTGCCATACGAATCCTTCGGTAAACCGAACAGGAACCCATGCTGATGGACTCCCAACACCCCTTGGGTACAGGCAAACTAGTCAGCGGCGCGGCCGCGTGAAGTGAGGGTTTCACACGTACGCACATATGTGCTCGCCCATTTGTATAGTTTGGGCCACCAATGACATTGACAAACTGAGCCATAGATCTTCTCACGACCGAGATGACCACTCAACGCAGTATCATGTGCCTCGTAGGGAATCCGATACTTCAAACCCTCATTCTGATGGACAACGATGCTATATTGGGGTATCCTCAACATCCGTGCTATAGCACGACAGGCCCTGATCGATGGAATATTATCGATGTAGCCTCGCACGTAGTCGTGCCTACAATTCTATGTCTGAGTCCTTAAACTCCTCGCTCCCTAGAGCACGTAGCAGAGCTACACAATGTTCATCCTTGGCACTTTCCGTACGTATTGGGTTAGTGACCGACGACGACAGAGTCGTAACATGAGCAAGCTCATAGTCAGGCCTGCGTGACAACGCAGCAGCCAAAGCATTCTGATTGCCCGGCTTATACTTCACCTCGAAGTTGTACTCGGCAAAGAAGGAAAGCCAACGAGCCATTCTCTGAGAGAGGGGAAGCGACGGGGTCGCAGTGCTTAGTGACGCATGATCTGTATCGATCACAAACGGCTTAGAGCCAAGCAGATAAACTATGAATTTGACGAGAGCATACTTTATTGCAAATAGCTCTTTGTCATGAACAGGATAGTTCTTTTCTGCAGCCTTCAGCTGCCGGTTCTCAAACACAATGACGCGTTCCCGTCCATCAGAATCTGTCTGTATCAGAGCGCTGCCTATGACAAAGTCAGATGCGTCACATACGACACGGAAAGATCAATCAGGATCAGGCAAACCCAAGATTGGCGCATGAAGGAGACTCTACTTTACTGCTTGAAAAGCATCATGCTCGGTGCTAGTCCAGCACCATTCCATATCCTTTTTAAGAAGATTGGATAATGGCCGAGCCATATCTGCGTAATTCGCACTGTACTTGTGCAAGTAATTTGTAAGGCTAAGCCACTTACGTAAGTTCTTTTGGTTCTTTGTTACCGGCCAATCAACTATGGCTTTTACCTTAGCGGGATCCGCTCGAAATCCTCGCTTACCAATAAAGCACCTATAATGGAATCTCTTTTGCACCAAAGATGCACTTGGACGCGTTGGCGTACAACTTATTCGTTCGCATGCACTCACGCACCACTCGTAAATGGTCAATATATTTATCCACATCTGACCGACCGTTCATAGCACGACCATTAACAAAGATGTCATCAAAGTACGTCTGTAAATATCCTCGGTGAGGTCTGAACAATTGTGTCACAAGACGATTGAATGTAGCCGGGGCATTTGATAACCCTTACGGTATAACAAGCCACTCCCAGAGCATACCGCTTGGAGTGCTGACCGCTGTCAGCGGGATTTCGCTAGATCACATGAGCAGCTGGTAATAACCATCGACTAAGTCGAGCGCACTGTACATTGTACATCCCACCATATTGTTCTGAAGAACATCCTTCCTCGGAATTGGTGTCTGAGCCGGGATGGTGGCCGCATTAAGCTTATTGTAAGCATGAACAATGCGCCACTTCCCAATGGGCTTTTTGACACAGAAGGTCGGTGTGGAATGGGGAGATTTGCTCTCACGTGACATTCCTGCCGCGTGCTTTGCACGAAAGAAGTCGTCAATGACATCACACTGTTCCTTGGGTAAAGGCCACTGCCGTGTTACGCAGTATTTAGTTCCAGGAACCAAGTCAATTTCATGACGTACACCTCTATCGGGAGGCAAGACGGACGGTGGGTTGTGACACACCACGTCCTGAAATTCCTTTACCAAAGGATAGAAAGGATCAAGAGGATCCTCAAGGATCGACGATCCACTGAGGGCATCCAATTCCGCCTTTGTGTCCTCAAGGACAGACTCGTCCAATAACGAGGATGAGTTCGACTCAATATCCGGCCGAATAACCACTAACTCGGATAATTCTCCTGCCTGTAAGGCTTGGCTGAATTCGCCGTCAGTAATTTCGCCTAGGTCAAAGAGAGTATCCAAGGATGGAAGAGTCTCAATACTAATATTGCCATCAATCAGGCCAGTCAACCCATTGACAAGTGTATATAGTGTATTTTTACTATCGTCACTTCGTGACTTCTTGGACGTTGGGCGCTTAACAGTCGCCATACTACGCTGAGATTCGTTCCTCAAAGAAACCTTACGCCTCCTAGAGGCCGGGAAAGTAGGGCCCCCGTGGGTGCTATTCATCTTAGCACGCTCTATACGAGATATCATGTCTTGAACGACATCTGGAGAAGTGTTACGTAACTCGAATACTTCACCCAGTGGATTTACACGTACCACTTCACGTACAGCATTCGGGCCTAGCCCTGAACACTCTGGCTTCTCGCCATCAATGATCATTACCGACATTCAGTGAGGTGCCACCTCGGCCGCCCTCACTCGGTGGGATTTTACGTGCCACCCCAATCACATCAGAGGAATTAAATTCTTGATGTCTCGGCCCTAGGCCAACCATGCCTGCAGCATGCAGTGACTCATTATCACAACGAGTATCACTCAACGGAGTATAACTTTCTTTACATACGGTGAAAGAGCTCCGCTCAATATTAATGTCATTGACATTGGAGGTAATTAACTCTGACATACCAATATTCAGCACATTGACATCTTCCGTCAATGGCTCGCGCCAATAGCGCTTTTGTTGTCTAGCAAAAGTGGGTTCATGACTCTCCAAAGCTTCGCTGGAAACATTGCGCGTGGCGCCTAAGGTCTTAGACCTCCAATCGGTCCATGGCTCATGGCGTTCGAGTCAAGCCATACACAGGATGAGATCGTATCTCGAATCCAAATCGAGGACAAGACAGCGTTCAATGCTGTCAAAGTCCAAAAGCTTCACACATAAGTTCAACGGAACTTTAGGCACCGTGACGCGACTACCAGTCGCTGAACGAACGGTGATTGAATCACCCTTATGCGCTTTGAGCGCTTCAGCGTATCGCTGACTTCCTTCAAGGAACGACGTCGAGCATAATTACATGATGCTCCGGAGTCGATTTGGATCGACCAATGCTTCTCAAAGCCTTTTGCTGTCGCCTCAGCGACTAACAAGCCAGGATTGTATCCACGCTCTGTGCTGGCGGGCACAGAGCTCGGTGGGGCTAAGCCCTGTTTTACTCTACCTCGTAGAGAAGCAACACAGCCTAATTCTACCCCAGTAGGGCGCCCCGCGCCTTCTGAGTGTCGACGTTTCCCCGTGCCATACCAGGTTTCTGGTTGTGGCTGGGGTTTCGACCCATAGGAGTCGGTTGTTGCTTACGCAAAGGACAAGTGGGACGCAAGTGTTTAGTGCTTCTGCACATATAACAGCGTTTCACTTCCTGTCGTTGCTCTGCAACATGAAGCTCCACTTCACATTCATCTTCAGCATGGCTGAGATCCATCTGTTCTAACTTACAGTAAGCCGAGGTGCTCGCAGAGGTTGCCCTCGCAAAGATTGGGTTGTTCCCATTCAAACCAAGTCGGGCCGACTTGAAGTTGTGCTCAGCATTTTGAGCGATGCTAACAGCCTCCTCAAAAGTAGAGGGATGGACCCGAAACACCTCGGTCCTGGCAACGCCATTACGAAGACCTTCCATGAAGACAGTCACATAGACTGTCTCAGGGAGAGGGTCAGACGGCATAGCAACCATCAGAGTTCTCAACTCCTGGACATTTTCCGTTAGCTCATTCTTACCCTGACGGGTAGACAAGAAGCGTGAGCGCACGCGATAGGCCTGGTTAGGCGGCGAGAAAACTCGCAATAGGTCTAACTTGAGCGAATCCCATGTGGGAAACGCCAAGTCGACCGACGTGCCGCACGTCAGAGCCCACACTCTAGCTATTCCATCGAGCTTGGAGATGGCCAGCGAGACCCGCTGATACTCCAGTGAGATAAGGCCAGAGCTCATGGCCATCTCAATCTCACGGATCCAGAGGGTCAAGTTTTTTCCTCCTTCCCGGAGTAATGTTTAGCGTCCACCCTAAGGGGACGAAGCTTAGCCTCTTCATTTGGCATCGCCACGTATCATGTTGGCATTGCCGACGCTACTTGGTTTTGAACCTGCCCTAAAAGGGCCGTTTCATACTGCATGAAGGTCTCGACTCGTGCATTGAGCACATCGGGAACTTGTGCAGCTATAAACTCAACATATTCTAGGCCTACGGCCGCTATCAGCTTATCAAGCGCGAACTTTTAAACCTCAGAGAGGGTGTGGATTGCTCCATCCACACAGAGGATTAGTCGTTACCGACTCAGGCGTATATTGACTACGAGTGCTATCAAGTGTTGCGGAGCTACACAGCTCCTTTAGTCAGAGGAAGACTTAACGCTCAATGAGCAACTTTGGTTCAACGAACCCGACTTAAGAGTCAACAGCTCTACGAGCAACTTTGGTTCTAAGAATCCGACTCAGAGAGTCAACAAGCTCAGATAGCTTACGGTCCCTGTTCCAGGGGGACCAAACGATTCAAGAGAATCACAGCACAGAGTGCTCAAGAGCAGCTACCTTTACAGGCGTTGCTAGCTCTTCCGATCAAGACGCCTCGTAAGGCACGTGTCTTATGTTGGTCAAAATGGGAACTGAATTTTGTTTCTTCTTTTAACCTAAAAGAACACCGTAGAACAAACTAAATAACCTACTCACTTATGTCCT
Organism: Hyaloperonospora brassicae; assembly: GCA_947650285.1. NCBI lineage: Eukaryota > Oomycota > Peronosporomycetes > Peronosporales > Peronosporaceae > Hyaloperonospora > Hyaloperonospora brassicae. Next base: position 15,590 of record CANTFL010001148.1, on the reverse strand, counting down.
AAATAAACCTATTAAAAGATCTCGTAATCAATGGTTGACAGACATCAGTCTTCAACAATTGATACTTGTGTTCTAATATTACTTTAAAGGGGATCCCATCCCTTGTGTGTACCACACCTATTGTCGACTACCAGTCGACGTGTAACCCCGTTACAGAATAAGACCGCGGTTGCCGGTCGCATATCTGGATGGTCAAGGATAACTCGCTGCCTGTACGAGGTTCCCTCTTCAATATTCTTGGATGTGCTTCATTCTTATCGCAATCGATGTGGGTGCTACATACATACATTACGTCTTGACGAAGTCTGTGTAATAATAATAAGCGTTCGCTTTAAGGCGAGCGAGATCAGTATTAGGGTGTTTAATAATGCTAATTCAATGAGCCAATGGAGGGTGAGTGGTGGCTAGCGAAAAGTGAGTGGTAAATAGCGGCTCCTTTAATATATTTAAGTTCAAAAATGTGTCCTGTCCTATTAGTCTAACTTACCTATACAACTACCAAAGCATGTATAGTGACGTCTACTCACCACCCATTGCGCGCGTCTAGCAGCGATTGGTGGGTTGATAACATGGAATATCAATTATTGAGTAGACCCATGGGTCACGGCAACGATATCACTGAGCTTAGTGCTATTGTAGTGAGGATATTAGGCTTACTATTCTCTATTAGCATATTGTCACAAATTATAATATAATATGTAACAGGCTCGCCCCCTTACATTCTGAGCGCTCTGTTCTCAAGAAAGCGGACGTGCAACTCGGACTTGTTGGCACCTTACCATTTGCTCCCTGACTCGCTCGAGACTGACAACGACATCACCGACGATGCGCCTCCACACGTTCACGCTCGTCGTGTTCACTGCGGTTCTGGCGCACAGCGCGACCTTTTGGAAGACGTCCAACTCGACGAAGACGGAAGGTGCTCCCTCGGCAAGTCTTCGTTCCTCTGACGCGTGCTGCGATGACGTCCCTGTTGAGCAGGGGCTGGGTCCACACGAGACCACGGCGGGTGAAGAGAGGACGCCAGAGCTACATATCTTATCAAAAATCAACGAAGAAGTTGCTCATTTCGTGGAATTGGTGTATGCGCATGAATGTAAGACCATGCCCGCGGTCGAACACCTTCCTGTGTACGGGCAGCGAGTATTCGATGAGAATGCTGTCAAGTACTCTATTCGTTTCAACGTGGGACACATGACACCAACGAAGTTGCTGGAAAATGCAAAATTATTGACTATCGGGCTGCGAATGATGCCCGAAGATGGACCAGGACTGATCGCAAAGGCTCGCCAATCTTTTCTTGCACACCAGGTGATAATAGGAGTGGAGGCTCACCAATTTCTTGCCTACCAGGCGGAATTGACAGCAGATACTCACAATAATCTTCTTGGACGCCAGGCGGAGTTGACAGCAAAGGCTGATCAATTTTTTCTTGCACACCAGGCGAAAACGACAGCAGAGGCTGGCCAATTATTTCTTGCACACCAGGCAAAAATGACAGAAGAGGCTTACAAATTTGTTCTTGCACACGAGGCGAAAATGACGGCAGAGGCTCGCCAATATTTTCTTGCATACCAGGCGGAAATGACAGCAGATGCTCGCCAATATTTTCTTGTAGACCTGGCAGAAATGACAGCAAAGGCTGACCAAATTTATCTTGCACAGCAGGCGGAATTGGGAGAAGAGGCGATACTGCGATATGAGATGGATCCCAGTGCGTATTTCAACATCATGTTCCAGAAAGCCAAGGCTGATGCATTAAAGCGGGCGGACGGACGCAATAGAAGCCCTATTACATCCTTGGACCTTGGCAGTCTTGACAAGTACATGCAGAAATACAACACGATCCACGGCTGCGACCTTACGTTGCGAAAAGTGATGTCTAGATGCATTTGTGACGATGCCGAATTTGCATCTATCCTGTCGATTATGAGTCTCAACCAAAAAAACAAAAAATATGTGGCGACCGTGCGACTGGAGCCTATTTTTGCGGACTCAAAGACCGTCGGAGAGGCTGCTGTCAAGCTAGGGATACCACCAGGAACGACGGAAGTCTTAGACAACAAAAATGTGGACTTATTTGTCCGGTTCACCGCTATCTTCGCCCGAGAACATGCAGGTCAACATTCAGTCATCGTCAAGCAGCTCACGGACATGTTTGGGGGTCGCCAGGCTGCATTACTGGTTTATAAAATGAACTGGAAGTGGAAAGCTTCATATGCGGCATTGAAGGAAGCGCTGTATAAGTATTTGGAGGAGAAAGGTACTACTCTTGATATGCTGCGCGACGAGATCATGAGGGCGAGAGAGAAAAGAGGTGGAAGCCCTAGAAAAATATGGTAATGATTTCGAGACACGGTGGGAAGATGGGCTTCTGGAAGAATATCGTGCCTTTGATAAACCTCGTGCGGAGCGAAAAAGAAAACGAGCAAGTGACACGAGCGCCGGTCCTTCGTGACTCTATCCGTCACTAGCAGCCGCCTGTGGATAACCGAAATCAACAATACATGCCATTCGTGAAACAGACCTGTGTTGTGCTAAGGTCAATCGCGGCAGATAGGTCAAATGGTGCTTGCAACTTCGTGGGCACTTTTGTAGCGTCCGCACACGTCCAGCTACGTCACCGATAGCAGTGCGAACATCCGACGTGCCACCACGCGTCACGAGTATGAAGTGCAGGCACAATCACTCGCCAGGGCAGCACATGTACCGCGTTTGCACGGCTCGGCTTCTTCCCAGCAAACAGCACACGTAACGACATGCTCAAGTGTTGGCTCACGGACCGCAAATGCGTGGACGGCTATGACACCGGGACAGCACCATACAGTCACCAATGCTGTCGCGCTAGGTATACTCTCTCCACGATTCTGATTGCTATTCAGGCAGTTGGACAACAAGGGTGCTGTGTTATCTACAAGGAAAACCCGTTTGCCCGTCCAGCATAAGCTCGCATCAGATGAGATCTGCTTTGCCTTTCGTAGTAAGTCATCCCACAAGCTTCCGTAGGTATAGCAACCACATCGTGCGCCTTCCATGGACTTACAGCTAGACTACCGCTTCAAATGCGGCTACGAGCACTACGCTCGAAAACGATACCAGAGCTGCAGTTTGGCCCACCAACATGACAAGCACCTCGTGAACTAAGCCAACCAGTAGGGCTCCTCGCGTTGCTCTAACCGTGCTGGTGCGGTACAGCCATGTACTCGAACAGGAGCAATGGAAGTCTTCCACGACCGCATATGTCGAGATAAGGGTCACACATGCGCCAAGAAGTGGCTCGCTCAGCGCCGGTCGTCTTCCACTTTGCTTGACGTTCATCATGGCACCTCCCTGGTGGACCATCCACCAGCGTTTGCTCTTTGTCGTGAACTTCAGAACGTAGTCACGAGTGCGGTGGTCGTCATCGGGTCCAGAATCGAGAACAGCACCACATCTGCACGAAGACAAGGAAGCCACGCTTTTTATTTCGGCTCGACTGTCAAGATCGGTCACAAATAGTGCAACTTCAACGGAATATCGCGAGATCCACCACGCGATGGACTCGATCGATTGCAACACGATGTTGCATTGTATCACGTTCTACATGACGGCACACGTGACGCGAGCGGCAAAGTCCACTGCGCTACTATTCCCATCGACCTCGTTCTGCCCAGTAGTTCACACAAACGAGTCACGTTTGGCTGGACATGTGAGCATGAAATAGGGATCTCGCGTCCTTCGTACTCGATGACCAGCATGCCAGTCAGACAGAATCTGTAACAAGTCGGAGCTGCAGCCGTTTCATACAGCTTGTGAGGAAGTGTTTACTGTGCTCAAATGAAAGCAGTCCAATGTCATCAGCGCATAGCATCGCGCGACAAAAATCTCCACGCGCGTGACAACGCAAAAAATCTGTCACAGAAAGTATAGGGAGACAAGCAAGCGAACCGCACAAATGATGCAGCACGTACGACCGCAGCATCAGAGCGTACACGCCATCGAGCCGCACGAGATCCCCACAAAAGTAACTCTTGACGAATCGAAGTGCAAAGGTCCTGCAACTTTTGCAATCAGTAAAGCTCTCGATACGCCCACGACCCGAGAGCTCACTTTTAGAGACATTCGCTCACATCTTCACGCTGCAGAATTCCGGCTGAGATATGTCCTTTGCCTCTGGATTCTACCTACGACAAACGCGATCCTCGGTTTACGCACTCTTGACGCCACTTGTACCTCCTTTGTAGGTTTTCTCTGTGTTGAGATTACGCCGCTTCATACAGTCGTTTTATGTTGGGTTCATGATGATGATATTTTTGTGTCAGGGCCTTTCGTGGTATTGGTTACGGAAGAAGGTTATGGATCGCGGTTACATGATAAGATCACAAGAGATCGTTACATTAAGGCTTCGACTTAGCTAAGGGCAGCGAACTAAGGACCTTGAATAAATTCGCTTCGGTTTCTACCTTCTTTGCAACAGGTTGACAGCCGCAGCCAAGCCTTCTTCCAAACCACGTCCTCGCTTACTATGGCGAACAAGCGAACCGAAGTCCTTCTGGGAAGTGGTAGCTTTTATTACTGGGAGTTTAACATGAGTATGACCCTGGCAAGGAAGGGTCTCCTAGGGCATGTCATGGCATTCAAGGATGAGAGTGACGTAACAGAAGCATGGCTGATAAACGACGCCAAGGCGCTAGGCATCACCGCTCAGGGGGTTGAGGTCCAGCACCAAACCAAGATTCGATCGTCTACGCGCGCTATAGAGGCATGGGGAACGCTCCGCGATTTCTACAACCGCTCGACGCTTCACAGTCGTGTGACGATGACGCGTCATCTTCACGGCTTCAAAATGGAGAGTGGGACAAGAATGGCGAAACATCTAGATTCTTTCGACGTATTGGTAGTGGGACTCCGGACTACGGGAGAACTGGTGGATGGGTTGCGCCAGCTGGTGGTACTTCTTAGCAGTCTGCCTTCTGAATACGAATTGATTTCGTCAATTTTTAAAAATGCGAAAGACACTACGCTGATTGAAGTCCAGGAGAAGCTGCTCAAAGAGTCAGAAAATATACAAAGGGAGGAGGCTACGGAGAAAGCATTTCGCACGAATGGGAATCCTGGAAGTTTCAACGGTGTACGGGTCAACGGTTGGAAAGGTGGCGGTTTACGCAATCACGGCGGTTTTTAGGGCAAGTGTTTCAACTGTGATAAGTTTGGTCACATGAAGCGGAACTGAATGGCCGGGAAACAAATCGGCGGCGAGGATGCGGTATTTGCAGGGAGCGAAGGAAGATCATCCGGATGGCTAATCGACAGTGGTGGAACGTCCCACATGACCTCACACAGAAATACTTGTTCGAAGACAAGGGCCTTGAGACAAATGTCGAAGTAACGAATGTAGACGGCAAGAAGTTGATCGTCAAAGGAGCCGGTACGGTAAAGCTGACCAGTTTGGATGGAAAAGGCATTCGCATGGTTGAAGTCCTGCACATCCCAGGACTCGAGAGAAGATTTCTTTCAGTCGGCAAGCATGCTGAACGTGGCATGAATGTGGAGTTCTCACGTTTGTATTGTGTCATCTGGAACAAGGATCAAGCTATCGTCTCGGGTATTATAATTGAAGAAAAAAATATATATGCTAGACCATGAGCAAGGAGAAGCTTGTCTCGTGGAATTATCCGGTGGTGACACTCAGTGGGAACTTTGGCATGACCGCATGGGACATACAAGCAAGGACGCGCAACTCAAGACTCAACGCTCAACTAAAGGCATTCCGACAATCATGCTAGGCACATAATACTGTGCGACGGGTGTTTATGGGAAAAGAGAACCGTCGCGACGTTTCCTTCACATTCAATGACGAAGACGACAAGTGTGCTGGAGCGCGTGCACGCAGACGTCATGGGGCCAATGAGAAATCCCTCCAAGCGTGGTGCCAAATACATTCTCAAGTTTGTAGACGATTATTCAAAATACGCTGCGGTCTTTATGATCAAAAGTATAGTGAAGTGACTGGCAAGTTCAAGGAATTCAGGAAGTTTTCTGAAAAACAATGGGGAGCTCGTTTGAGGTGTTTGCGCTCCGATATCGGATCAGTATTCGTCACTAAGAGGATGGCAGGCATACGTTAACAGAACGGCATAGTGCATCAGCGTTCCGTTCCTTACAGCCCTCAGCAGAACGGAGTGGCAAAGCGGATAAACAGGACAATCATTAAGAAGGCTCGGAGAATGCTACACTACAAAAGCTTTCTAACTGAATGATGGGCGGAAGCGGTGATTACAGCAGCTATTTGATAAACCGCTCCACGAATACGACTCACCTCGACATGACACCGTATGAGTTGGCTTATTAGATAAAGCCCCAAATGGACCACCTGCGCGTGTTCGGGTCGCAGGGTTTCACTCGTATAAATAATGTGAATAGAACAAAGTTGAAACCCAAGAGTTTCAAGTGTATGTTCCTCGGCTACGCAGAATATGTCAAAGGTTATCGTGTGTTTGACTTGGTAAATGCCACGGTCAAAGTTATGCGTTTAATGAAGTTGGATGAACGTGAAGTAATCGGCATTTACGACACTCAAGTGCTAAATTTGGAAGCGGTCGTTCACGTGACGAAGGACAGTGATGACATACGGATTCAGCATCAAGAAGATAGACAGCCAGATCTGGACGAACCCATGGAAGATGTTAAAGATCCGGTCACAGACGTGGAGATGGACGACGTAAAGATGGACGATGTGGATCCTACATCAATCGTCAGTACACAGCAGCTGATGCCTGCCGATTGCCATGTTGAAGACATGATGCAACTAGCAGAGTATCATCCACCGACTCACGTGCAACAAGGAGATCGTCAAGTTCTCCGACCTGAAGTGGAGCGAAAAAGAGGAAGACGTGAGCCGATGATGTTGCTTAGAAATTGCTTAAATAATGAAGAAGAACCAACAGAAGAAAGTGAAGGACCACCAACTCCGAAGCGTGCTAGGATTGATGAAGACGGACTCATTGCAGAAGCTGTATTAGCATACGCGGTAAGCGTTAACGATGACCCTGATGTGCCGAATACATATGATGAATCAGTGGCAAGCGACGACGCAGTAAAGTGGCATGAACCCATGAACACGGAGCTACTTTCCCATGAGCAGAATCAAGCAGGGACATTAAAGCCACGAAAGAATATTAGTCGCACGATTGGATCACGATGGGTCTTTGCCAAGAAGCGTGATCCAGATGGCGCGGTCGTGCGATACAAAGCACGACTAGTAGCGAAAGGTTACAAACAGAAGTACGGTGTCGACTTCTTCGATACTTATTCTCCGGTATCCAACATAAATATAATCCAAATAATTCTCGCGGTGTGCTGAATGTGACTACCAAATCGAACAGCTTCACGTTGATACAGTCTTTCTCAACAGTGTGCTGACGAACAGCGTAGTATATGGAAGTCTTGCTCGGTATCACCAATGCTCAAGGGAAAGTGTGTCAGTTTAATAAGTCTATCTATGGCTTGAAACAAGCAGCGAGTGCATTAAACAAAAAATTCATGATTTATTTGTTAAGAACGGCTTCAAGCGATGCGTGGCGGACCAGTGTGTTTATGGCAAGTGCTCCCAGGGAAACCTTGTTTATGTTGGACTCTTTGTTGATGACATGATCATCGGAGCAAGAACAAGCAAGGTAATCAATAAGGTCAAGGAAGTGATCCAGCAAGCTTTCAAGATAAAGGAACTGGGAAAAGAGGAGTTCATTTGGGGTATGGAGATCAACCACGACGGGTTTGCCAGGACACATGATCAAGCAGACTTGCTATATCGACAACGTGGTCGAGAAATTTGGCCAAAAAGATGCCAAGAGTGTGGACAACCCATGCGCTATAGAAATTAAATTTTCATCAGCACAGTCACCTAAGACGGAACAAGGACGTTCGGCGACGCGCTCGAAGTCTAATCGTTCCTTGATCGGATGCCTACTATACATTACAACATTAACTAATTCGGATATTTCGTACGTGGTGACACACCAATCACGTTGTCTGGAGAAACCTGGATAACAACATTGAAGTGCAGCTATTCGCGTTTTAAGATATCTGAAGACCACACATTAAACAGTTATCGTTTATTAAGGCACTGGGAGTGTTGACGTAAAGGCTTACTCGGATGATGATTAGGACAGCAACAGCGATGATAGACGTTCGGTCTCAGGAGTTATGATCATGATTGCAAGCGCACCAGTGGTATTTGAGTCGAATTAACAGCGAACAGTTGCGCTCAGCTGACGGAAGCTGAATATATGACGCTCATTCTTTTCACCCAAGAAGTTTTTTGGACGCGTTCGATGCTAAAAAACATGGGTCACGAACAAGTGGGAGGCACACAAGTTTAAGAAAATAATAAAGGAGCGATTGCTCTGGCGAACAATGCCGAATAACATGCTTGGACAAAGCATGTGGACATTAGATATCATTTCATTCGTGAAATTGTGCAAGACGGGATATTAAAGATCGACTACATCGACACGAAAAATCAACTCTCGGATATGCTTACAAGGGCACTCGGAGCCAAGATACTAAAATTAATTTATTAGGCAACCGGGATCAAGACCAAGCCAGATTCCAAGACCGATACACAGAAGCGGCGAGTATGAGTGTTGAGGTTACGCCGTTTCATGCAGTCGTTTCATGTTGGGTTCATGATGATGATATTTTTGTGTCAGGGTTTTTCATGGTATTCGTTACGGAAGAAGGTTACGGATCGCGGTTACATGATAAGATCACAGGAGATCGTTACATTAAGGCTTCGACTTAGCTAAGGGTAGCGAACTAAGGACCTTGGATACATTAACTTCAGTTTCTACCTTCTTTGCAACACTCTGCACACCACTTGGTAACGCATCGATCATGAAACGCAGAGAATCAGTGCATTGACCGCAGCAGCTGCTGCACCTATAATGCGTTTATTTTTCTCATGGCTGCAGCAATTACTGGATGGCAAGAAAGCATCCGACGGCGTAAAAAGCAGAAGAGAGAAAGAGAGAGAGAGAGCGTGATGTCCATCCTTGAGTCGGAAAGTCGGATACTGCATGTATCTTGTACATGACGTCAAAGTGTCGAGCACAAGGATATGTAGGGGGTAAGGTGTGGACAAAAACGAGAAATTACGTGGTGGTGGTGTTGTCAAATAGGTCATAAATACGAAGCACACCACCTGCAGCCTAAACGTTTTTTCGCCGGCCAAATTTGAAAGATTAAAATAATATTTTGTCGCCGTTTTCGCAACCGAAACGCCTTTTCAATGCTTTCGTCGCCTTGCACACAATAAGCACTGTTTTTGAACGCTTTTATCACCAATTTACTCATGAGTAAATAAATACCAGCACCCGCGGCCAAACAAAAGACTTCAGCACTTGCAATACATGAGGGCTATTGCTGCGCCCGCAGTGTCATCCAAAATCTATGGGATTTTGAGAGCCAAAAAGGGCTTTTGAAAACGACTATCGTAGCAGCTAATCATCACACGATTTGTTGCAATCTCTTTAGCGTCAAACTTGTTAGCTAGTACTGAGTTTCTGAGAACATCAGACGTATATACCATGACACACAATGATATACATTACTTTGCTTCGCTCTTACTCGCTACAGGCTACTTGCCCTGCACCTTGCACTTTTCCGACTGAGCTTTGCATGCATGCGGTTGGAGATTATCTGCAAACCTACACCTTTGTCATTCGACTCGTCCCGTTCTGATATCCGTCGTTTCCCTTGTCTCTTGGTTCAACCAGATTCAACAATCAGTAAACGAACTCTAGATCCTCCAACGACTTCAAGTAGGGAACATATCACAACACGCCTCCTCCGACGCCATAATCGGAACACTGTGGCTCGTATAAATCTCTTATGCCTAAGTTAACTCGATACTTGGATAGACTGCGCTTTAAAAGAGTCTTCGAAAAAGTATCAGCCGCATACTTTGTCCGGTTACCGTCTATACCATGATGTTTCTAGCCTTAATCTGTTGGCGCATATAATGCCATATTATCTCAAGGTGTCTTGCCTTGCAGATTTGAATTGGTGGCAGGCCAAAGGAACAGCTTCAGATTTTTAAATGCCCAATGTTATCAAAGTGCGTGCCTGCAGAAACGATAAAATCTCATCGGTCATATTCGCAAGTACACGACTCTCCATCGATGCTTCATGGGCTGCCACATATTCAGCCTCTAAGGTGGATTTTGCGACTACCGTTTGACGTCTGGAGGTCCATACTACAGCGCTAGGTTATATCGGATGCATAAATCCGGAGACACTCTTTCATAGGTCGGGATATTTTCCCCAACCAGCATTACAATATCCAGTGATGACGACAGTATTGTTTAATTCGCGGGATTTTGCGTACATGACACCGGTCTGACCGGTACCAGACAAGTATAGCAACACTCGCTTGATTTCTCCGCAGTGTTTTCGTGACGAATTGCTCTTGAAACGGATCAATGTCCCACAGAATACGAAATATCTGGCCTTGTATTGGTCGCCAAGTACGTCAATGATCCAATATCTCCTCGATAATCAAACGCGGTGCAGTTGTATTCTGGCGGTGCAATGAGCGTACTGTACTTAGCATTAGTATCCATCAGGTTTGCGCTACTATGCGCTTCTCCAAAGCCATATATCTTGGTCACCTCCTTGCAATACTTTGTTTGGTGGATGTACGTCTATATCTCGTCTTGATCGACATTGATGCCTCGAAAATAGTGTATTTAACCTCTATCTGGAAAACCATATTTCGCATTCAATACTTTAAAAGCTCTGTATCATATGCCTCTGATTCGGTCGCTAAGACCACATCGTCAACGTATAGCATGTGAAGAGCTAGTACTTCATGCTTCGTTTACGAACATGTTTAAATAAGAGAAATTAAATAGAATAGGATACTTTTTATCGGAAATTCAAAGAAAAGGACACTTTTTTGTCATCCACAGGATAGGGCACTCTTTTCACCAGATATGAGAGGAATACAAGACGGCGAATAAACCAAGCGCGCGCAGCCTTTCTGTGTAACGAAGCGATTCGGCGATGGCTCTTCAAACACGAGCTGGTGTTCCTCTTGCTGCACTCTAAGCTGAAAAGCGTCCCGCTGCTCCGCTCGGTGCAGTTTCGACTACCAGGTACGTCTCTCATTGTTTAACCAAAAACGGGGAGCTGTTTGAGGAAATTTAACCGTAATCGGAGATCGAGTGACGGAAATTTACGGTACCCCATTTACGCGTGACCAGAGTGGCACGTTATTGTTTTATAACACACTAGAGGTCTCGGATTACAAGAAAGATGGATGACACTGGCACAAGAGCAAAGACATGATTGGGCGAGAGGGGCGATGGTTCTTGAGTGGTCCTGCCACGTTCTTGGTGACTGTTATGTCATGCTGACGCCCGACATGATGTGTCAAAATTGCAGATTCGTGAGGACCGAGCAAATTTGGTCATCTGTCGAGAGGTCATCATCTTAAATAACTATGTGCATTCTGCAGAGATTTCCGTAAGTTGGTGTGTTGTTTCGCAGTACGAATTGGAGGGGGTTTATGGACGACTTTTTTGAGATACTGTTTTGCTGTAGTGAATGAGTTGCTTGTAGACGTTTAATCGGAGGATGCATTACATCAGGAATTCAACCAAGAACATTGTACTTGTTCACTACTTTGACAAGACGAAAAAAGGGGAGGGGGACGTCAAGTACTGACACGTGTAATCAACGGGAGCTACGGACTCAATCGGCCGCTACTTGTTGCTACAGAATTTGTGATATCAAATGCTGCGTCAAAACAAACATTGAGAGGAGAAGTAAACAATTATAATACAGATTCTCGCCCGCGTTATTCTTTGTAATTCCGCTCCGTCTTCTTCTCTCCTAACTCATCACATATGAGCTTCCCTACAAGTTCTCCTATTGTGCACATGCTGTCCACAAGACTTGCAAGGTTTCCTATTCATCTCTTTCTGCTGAGAACCACTTTCCTTGCGTCTCTTAAAAGGTCGTCCCCGGGGCCGAGAAAGCTTTGTGGTAAAAGTGGTGACAGCGAGAGATTCACAATTAAGACTGGAGCGTATTAATTTTGTATGTTGAGCGATAGGTGTCAACGGTGTAGAATTTGTCGTCTAGTGTGATTGGTACAACCTTCACTTTCAATGCAAACGCACAAACGTGGCGGCAAGGCAAAAGGAAGTTCTGATACCTTCCACAGGTGCAACTACCAATCGAACGATCCGGAGTTGTAAGGTTGATCACATATTGATGATTTGGTCCACCTACGACCGTTCTACAAGTTTCTTCGGCCGGGAAGACGGTGTACATTTTAGCAGCATTCAACTCCTCACCAAATCTCTTCATCGCCATCGGCACCAACGGTGGAACCCACCGAATTGCGGGCTGCGCTCGTTTACGAAACTTCTCCATTTGGTGGCGATACAAAGCGTCCATCATCTGAAGAATAATGTAATTCCCGCGTCTGCTTCAGAAAGGAATTAGCAATCTCTGCTAAGTTTAAAGTGACATGTCGAAAACGGGGAACGTCACAAGCGTATGTTCCCCATTGATTGTGCGGGATTTCCATTATGTAATCGGCAGCAAGAGGCTTAATTTTAACGATTTGATCGATAAACTTGTCGGAATCAGCTTTTTATCGGCGTAGACGCATTTTTAGAAGAGTTTAATGCAGCAAAAACATACGGATTAGTGTCAATCATGACTTTCCGTCATTCCTCATCATCTTGACTCCGATAGTACATACCTTTTGATGACAATTTAATTTTAGTCTGAACGTTTGCAGCAATGTGATAGCAACACTAAAGATTATGAGCGTCCGGAAGACTTTTTGCCACTAAGTTTATCAGCCCTTTTTCAAGGTCTTTTTCACTACACTTCCACGTTCGTTGATTTCATGATGCGCTTTCCCCAAGCTAGTTAAGAACCGGTCCCACGTCTCCTCACATTCATTTGGAACAACCGCCCATCCCAAAATCACCAATTTATCCTGAGCATCCATTAACACAGTCAAAAGAAGGATCTGGACAAAGCGGGATTGATGAAGGTCCCATCAACAGCCATAAAGCAGCGAATGTGTTGAGAATCGTATCTCGTTGCACCCGGAGCGATAAATAGACTATGGAATCGTTTTTACATGCCTTTTTGCTTGAAACTTGTTGTATTTTGAGTTTTACAATATTTTCGGGATCCTCACGAAGTAGAAATTGAACATACCTTACACCAGATTGAACTAATCCCGTTGCGCTTCGATTGTCTCAGCACACACTGTTTCTTTGCTTTGTGATCGGTAGTATACGGGATGTCGACACCAAGTTTTCGTTTTAAAACCGCTGAACATCCTCAATAGGAGCCTTGCTGCTCACTGTCATGCCTTCGAGAAGCTGCTTTACCAAAATTGTGTGCTCACGCTGGGACCCCCGAGATTTCTCAAGCGATCCTTGGCATGAATGATGATCTTGCACCTGACTGATACGAAATTGTTCGTTTTTTTTGTGGAATGATATGCAGGCATATGCAGGACAATCGTCACCTGAACACTTGAGGTAGGCTCTGATCTTGTTTCCGTCGAAGACTTTGTAGCTGACGTGATCTTTTGCTGCCTGAGATCGAATGGCCATCATTACTTCATCCATAGTAGCGAAGGATAGTCTTTTTGAAGCAGGCACGTCGGGAGTGATGGTAGGTGGCATGACGGTTGGTTAAGGATCATGTAAAAGAAGCAGGTTTGAAGCGATGGTGAGAGTGATCTTGAGGGATGATGTCTCGGAGATGATATTTCGAGATGCGAGGGGGAAATTAAGGGGACTTCCTTGCGTCGCTCGCGAGGCTCAGACCAAAAAGTCTAAGAAGTGTCCTATCTTGTGAATAAATAGAAAGTCTCCTATTTCACGAATTTCCGATAAAAAGGGGTCCTATTTTATGTAATTTCTCTTAAAATAACTAGTACGTCTATATCTCGTCTTGATCGACATTGATGTCTCGAAAATAGTGTATTTAACCTCCATCTGCAAAACCATATATTGCATTGAACACTGTGAAAGTGTTATTTTATACGCCTCTTATTCGGTCGCTAAGACCACATCGTCGACGTATAGCATGAGAAGAGCTAGTACTTCATACTTCGTTTACGAACATGTTTAACATAGTTTTTTTTATTAAATTATAAAATCTAAGAATTAACTAATATGTTTTAATGTAATTAATTATTTATTATAATCGTATTTCGATCATAATTATAAAAATGAAAGAATCCAACTCGAGTACTATATAGTTCATTTAGGGTGAGGAAGTCCTGGTATACCTCGGACACACTGCTTAACCTTTAAATCTGCTTTCAAGTATGCTGTTTTAACATCTCCCTGATATAGCAACAGTCCAAGCTTTGTAGCTAGCGCCACCAATTATCGAAAGTTAACAATTCGTGCCACAGGTGTAAATGATTCCATGAAATCAGTTCCTAGCTGCTAATGGTTCCCTAATCTCACAAGTCTAGGACGAAAACGTGAGATGTGCCCTTGACCATAAGTCTTCACTTAAAACCTCCACATCAAGCCTAATTCATTCGCGATTTTTGGCGCTTCTGCTGCATCAAAGAAAGAAACACTCCCTTCATGAACATGGCGTCCACATCATTCTCCGTACCAGCACATCACTCGTCTTTTTGAGGCGCCATCCATCGCTTCAGTAAAGCTTTTAGAAAATCCTTCTTCTCATCAACTCGCCTGCTACTTTTTTGCTGTAATACTTTCGTTATTGTCTTGGATCGCAGCGTTTACAAGGTATCCTTCAAGCCACGACGGATATCGACGCTAGGCTATCTCGTGCAAGACCATGCCCCGTGGCCTACCACCATTATCTCGCCGTCTTTTCATCTCTTGAACATCATCGAGCTCTTCATCCAATGCTGTCCGACTTTCCCTCGAAATGGTTTTAAGAATCGTGCACGTGGCCAGTAGGTTGTGGCTGGACAAACGCGTCGTCTCAATTTCGTTTGGAAGTGCGGTCACATCGGTCACAGTTTTACATTATGCGCTTCATCTTGCTCCTTATGTCTAACGTCACATGTGTCACATCCCTCACTAGGTTCGATCTGGGAATCTTCTCTCTCTCTTTGTCTTCGCTGCTATCATGCCCAAATGTCTCTGAAAGGTCTAAGAAATCCGGATCATTCGGATCTCTCAAATCACCATTGTTATTTTCTTCGGCTGATTGACAGGCAACACAAGATTCATTATCTTGTGACGTCGGCACATCGCTGGTATTCAAAAGATCTCATAATAACCGTCGAGCATATTGCGGTCGGTATCAGTGATGTATCTTTGCTATGCATCGGAATTCATTACCTAATCAAATATAGCAAAATCAGGCACTGACCCGCCGTCAGTTTCAATTGGTATCGACTCTCAATACGATGCAATACTCGCGTTGTTGCTGTCAACCTCCATACTGGTATCATTATCATCATCAGCATCATAATTTCGTGGCAACCTATTCGAGACGGCGACATCATATCCTTCGTTATCGCGGTCACTGTAGACAATATTATCGTTGATCCAAGCATCTAAAACGTGTTGAACCAG